>JAZKJV010008540.1:0-472500 GCA_037367405.1 Ottelia alismoides
TACCTATTTTGTATAGAATTATTCATTCATCAAATAAAGAAACTTTGGTACATGAAAGTTGTAGATAATAATGTAAATAAAAATACAAAATTGAGTTTGTGTAAAAATCATACTCAGTGTACATTTATACCCAGAATAAAAAGCCAAAATCTCAACTTCACAGAGCCATATCTTGCAAATAAAAACTCCAAATCACCAAACTCACCTTTAATTGTATATAGCATTCCAAGAACTATTTAATAAAATTAGTTTCATAATTTTGGAGTCCATCTGTGGAGTTAGGTTTTGGCCCACCTTGTACATAATACCCGATTAAAATATTCCATTTATTCAATATTCATTATTTTTATAAATTTATATTTTTAGTATCTTGTAAATAATGTTTATAATACATGTACATATTGAGATTAAAAGAAAACTAAAAAGAATTTGTGAAATAAAATAAGTCTAGGTATCACATAGGCAAAATACCTATGTTAAGAATGTATATAAATAAAAAGAGATTTTATTATTTTAATTCTTTATTCATTTATATTTTTCTAATAATGTAGATATTATATATAACTTACTAAAATACAAATCCAAAATAAAAATAAATAAAATACATGAAATAAATAAAATGTATATAATATATAGGTAAATACCTATAAGTATATCTACATATATATAAACACATTTATTTATAAATGTAAATAACCTCATTAAAAATCAAATAAAAAATATACTTATACTCATAAAAATAATTTATAAATTTATAAAATAAGCCCAATAAAATAATGAAAGAAAATAAACAAATTAAAATAAAATACACAAAAATACATGTAAATACATACATATACACATTATTTTAATAAAACCGTAATAAAATACTTCAAAAAAATAAATAAAAATCATAAATAAATACTACATTAATTTATAAACATTTTTATTTTATAAATAAAACCTAATTAATTCATTTAATACGTTTAAATAATTAAGTCAAGATCCGGCTGATGTGGGCCAATCAGAGGCCAGGGAAAGTTGACCTCCGGTCAACTCCCCCTGCGCCTCTGACTCCCGTCAGGCCATCTTTTCCCCGCTTTTCATGCCTTTTTCCCGGGCACACCATCCATCAATCGAGCTCGAATCCTTCACGGATTTTGTTATCTGATCATCCGCGAATCTCGCCGAGATCTTGGATCCATTGTACATAGCCCCGATTCTTCAATAATCGCCGGTCACTGGGGGTCCTCAGGAATGTTTATAAATAAAGTCTTCCTCTTCCATGGCCGAATTTGGCCAATTTCATCCCCCTCTTTGAGCTTGAATCAGCTCCTGGTGGAGCCCTCGTGACAGGAGGCGCTTCCCAGCACCTCGATTCAGCCATGGCGGAGGAAAATTTGTCGCGGCGGCGCTCCGGCGGCCGCCCTGCTCCCTGGAGGCCCCCAGGTATAAGAGCTGCGCTTTTACTTATTTTAGTTAGGATTTTATTTCAGCATTTCATTTCTGTCTTTAGATTAATCATAGCACTTAGTTGTAACGTAGAATGTTCGTAGTTCGCCGAGCTCCGCTCCGGTGAACTGCTCACTGTGTTTCCGACTGTGCCCCGACTCCCTTCCACCTCCATTTCACTCCCTCTCGCATTCTCCACATCTTGCTCATCTTCGTTATAGATCTGCGAATCGATGCTCGCCTCCGCCACTTCGCCGGAGCATCGCCACCACCGTCGTTTTTATGCTAACAGCTTTAAACCCCAGGTCGAGGGTGACGCCCTCGAGCCGTGCGATCTTCCTGTGCAGGTTTGGTGCGCGAATAAGCACCAGGAGTCGAAATTACAGTACGCCGGAGGTACCTGGAGCACCTTGCCTTCTCCGACCTCGCGAGGGCGCTCCAGTGTGCCTCTGGTCGATCCGAGAGCTCCAGCAGCTAGAGACACCTTCCAGGAAGCTAGGAGGACCTTCAGGTGCAGCGAAGACCAGCTGAGGAGCGAGATCAAGGAGGAAGAAGCTCGCCCCGGCGAGCGTTCTTCCCTGTTCTTGCACGTTTGCTCCCCACCGTTGGATGAAGAACGAAGGCCCAGTTCAAATGTCAGCCGTCCGATGAAGCGATGCCATGACCGTCAGATCAGCTTTGGTGATCTAATCCTCACCGCTCATCGGCAACCATCATCGGCTCACGTGGAGGCGCCACGTGGATTAGTGAAAGAAGATCAGTCGTTGGATGAAGCGCCTATTGGGAGTAATTTGCATATTCAACCCCCGCCTTTTTTGTATTTAATTTTTAGTTCTGTAAATAAATTAGCACATTATAAATAAATTGTAAATTTTGTGATAGGACCCTGCAGTTTTATGTATTACATTTAGGTCCTTCAGCACCTCACGTGCAGTCCCACGTGAGGCACGTGAAATTTTGCACATACCCCCTGGCGGTTTTTGTATATTGTAAAATAGTTCTAAAAGTTTAAATAAATGTTAATTTCAGTTGGTATTTTTGCACGGATGCCCCTGAGACTTATTTTATTTGCAAAAATGCCCCCTGCCAGGCTGTTTTACTATTGTGTCTTTTATCTATTTATTAAAAATACCCTTTGTGCTTCTAAAATCCAGGAAAATTAGGATAGATGCTCTAAGTGATGCTCTTGCACGCCCACATTTTATTTCACATTTTTGGCATTTTCCTAATTTTTAAAAAAATAAAATGAAGCCATTTTTGTACTGTTTAAATTAGAAAATACAAAAAATATTATAAAATGCTTTTTGAACAAATTACAAAAAAAATATATGGTAGCTTTATATACATATTGAGTCCAGAAAATGAAAAACCCTAAAAATAGAAAAATAAAAATATAAAATATTCAAGAAGCTCCAAAATCCTAAAATAATATAAAACCCTCTAAAAATACCAAAAATATGTTTTTATTATTTTATAATTATGTATATATTATTATTTACATAATTATTAAATTTGATATTTGATATTTTGAAATATTCAAGAAGCTCCAAAATCCTAAAAATAATATAAAAACCCTCTAAAAATACCAAAAAATTATTAAATTTGGGTTATTTTGGAGTTTATTTGATATTTTTAAAACCCAAATTATATTCGACGATTTAATTAGCCCTATATTAAGGACATTTTTGGGAATTGAAAATACATAAAAGTTAGCAAAATTCCAGAAAAATAACATAAAATTAGAAAAATGTAAAAAGCCAAAAAAATATTATATCCAATAAATTTTGAGTATTTAGTATATATATATCCATATAGTATCTCTCTCTCTTCACTTCTGTACATCTCTTTATATATCTATAGCTATATTATATAATTTAAAATATAAAAAAAAATAAATAAATAAATAGAAAACCCACAAAAACAATTAAGAACTGGACATGAACAATGGATTGAATAATTACACAGCACTCATACAACCATTCGCCTCCCAGTGTTCGACCTCTACCTGTGCTTACACCTATACACATTTGCATGTAGAGTTATAATAAATTTTAACTCCACATTTTTGGATATTCATTGCATACATCGATTGTGGGTTAATTGTTGATTGATTTGGGATTTCTTGAGCGGTCACCGCATCGACTGGATGTCTCGCCTTGTGAGGTATCTAGACCCTTGATTTTTCCTTTTCATTAAATGGCGTCGTTGTCATGGAGGCAACAGATTTTATATGATTTTTGTGAGCTTATTTGTTCAATTATTCAATTATTTTCTCATGTCCATGATTCATTTATTTGTTTGGTTTTTATTTCTATTTGATATCATTTGATTGATTGCTCTGACCATTTCTTTCTTTTATATTTGATGCGAGGGACCGCCAAGTGAAGGAGGACCTCTTAGGAGGACCTATGCACCCAAGCAAGGTGGAGTTGGCTCTTCTATGCCAAGCCAACAGGAGAGAGCATCCAGGACAGAAGAAGGAGAAGTGTTGAAGACAGTCTCTAGTTCTATGCATTTTATTTTTATTTCATTTTATTATATATTCATGTGATAGAGTGACACTTGAATTTTGTAATAATACAGGACTCTCACAGGTACACTTCGACTCCCGAGGTCCAGTGCCCGAGGGATTGTTCCCTTGGGGACCTTGGTGATTTTGACGCTTTTTCTTTTCCTTATTTTATTTTAGTTTATTTTTATTATTTTGTGTGTGAATGAGCCTTAGCTTAGGAGTTGCTTGCTCGTAGAGTTAGGTCCAAACCCCCTAATATTTGCATGTACATATAGTTCGCTTTGGACCTAGATCAAACTCTAAACAGCCGCTCATTTATCTCTTAGCCTTTGTGCCACAGCGAGCCCCGCAAGCTCTTTCTCCTACGCTCAAGTGTGTTGAGCACAGAGGAGGGGGGAGCAAGACCGGACTTTTTGAGGCTAAAGACGAATGAGCGACTTGTGGTGCTTCAACGATAATAGCAACTTCTGAACCTAGGGTGATTTCTTCGGTTTGCATTTGCATATAGCATAGGTTTCAAATTCTGTTATGCATCCCGCATGGAGAGAGCTGGGAGGCACTGTAAGTCTTCTTACTTAGCATGCATCATCGTTTTCCGACTTGCATGGCTTTTCCGATCTTCTCCCTCAGATTTTTCCAACCTAGGATGCTTAATGGAAATTGGAACCTCGATAGGCACGTGCATTGAAAATACCCAAAAAAAGTGATAACTCAAATAAAATCGGGACTGCTAACTCTATTGGACCTAAAAATAAAACGTAATGGATTCCTTGTCTTGGGGAAGAGAAACCCCCTTCTTGTATGCGTTTTAAATTTCTTACGTGCACACTAAGGAGTAGAGCCAAATCCCATCAAGCCTCCTAAGTGATTGTACAATTTTTGTGATCTCACCTAACTCTAAAATCGAAAAGATAAATGACCGTCACCTGACGGTCTTCACTGTGTTGAGTAGGTGAAATGGGGGTTTGCCTTGTGACTTGATTGTGACTTGGAGTCCATTGTGTTATTCTTTCATTTCTAGAGTAGTCGGTTCCACCGTGTGAGTCATGCATTTTTATCTTTGAGTCTCTCTATCCCTCTTATACATATCTCTCTTCATGTGCATCGAGTCGTGATATTGGCGCTTGAGCTCAATCATTCTTCGCCAAGCCCTTTGTTTCCCTCTTCTTCATCACCTTCTTCATACCATCCTCATTCTTCAGTTCGGGGAGAACACTCTCTTCGGATCACAATTTTGACGGTGTTCCCGCCCTGTGTGGAACACCCAATTTTATCTGTGTCTCAATCTTCTTGCCCCGCCCTCCTCGTACCCTCTGTATCGCTCTTCTACCACCCATGATATTGGCACGCCCGCTCAATCAGCTTCTCCACTTCCCTTTGTGTACCCTTCTTATCCATCTTCCTCGTGTCCCCTGTATCATCACTCCCTTTACCCGGGAATGCTGTGCATAATGATGAGGCCCGCATCGAGGATTATTTATACAAACTATTTGTGTAAGTCGGGCCAATGATGTTGAGGATGCTGAGATTAATGTGATGGATTTGTCTTTGATACATGCATATGAGCTTCTTGAGGATTTTTGCTGATGCATAGAGCATAGGTGTGGTGCATTATTGAGGAATTCTAGTTCTCGCACACCGGATTGAGGATATGGTATGATACGATGATTTGGTGAAGATTTCATGAGTATTGATTGGTCTATCTGTCTTGAGGATCCACCCATCTTGATTTTGAGGATTGATTGATTATTCTAAATTGGACTTCCGGATGAGGTGTGCGGATCCTGTGTGATCTCTCATCTTCCTGATTGACCCACCCTCGATCTCCTGACTCTCTATCCACCTTGGCACTTAACGGATTCCTGACTATCTTTAGTGCCATCTCAGCTGACTGGATTGACCCAAGGGATGTTTGGTGCATGACATGATTATTTGTTCCCTTGCTTAATCTTATGCCCTCCGGATGATTGATGATTGAACAAATTTTGAGGACCTGGGATAACTTGCCAGCATTCCCGTGACCTACATTGATATAGCTCACATCACATCCCGAGGACTATCTGCGGAAGGATGTGACACTTTCTTTACAACCGGCTTCACCCATTTCCGGTGCCTCCATCTGTTGAGGCACGAAGCCGATTCATCTGATTTATGTGCTCGGTCTCCCTTCCTGATTATGTGCCCGATCTGTTGTGGCATGAGACCGACTTGCTGAGACTCCTTTGAGTCTGCTCTCCTTGATGGTCCTCGCAAGGTTGAGCTCTTCTATGATTATTACTTGACTAGCTCGTAACTCCCCGAGGGTTATCTGCGGGAGACTACGACATATTTCCAATTTGAGTGGACTCATCTGTTGGTAGCCGATTTGTCGACCACCGAGACCACTATATGGGTCCGTCTGATGGACCCGGCACCTTTGAGCCCTTCTCTCTCCTTGACGACCCTCGCAAGGTAGAGACATATGCTGACTATTCCTTGCCTAGATCGCAGTACTCTCCGAGGACTATCTGTGAGAGACTGCGACACTATCTTTACGCTCGGTTCCCACTTCTGTCCGTGTCTCCGATCTAGGAGCACGGAATCGAGTCGTCTGATATGCATGATTTTGGTCCCATCTTGAGCTGCGTATCAGATCTACGGATCATGGGACCCATCTGATAAGACTCCGTTGAGTCTGCTCGCCTTGACGGTCCTCGCAAGGTTGAGCTCCTGATATCTGCTATTTCCATGACTAGCTGGCAGCACGTTCCCCAAGGGTTATCTGCAGGACGTTGCCACACTTTCTTGATTTGTCGCCCTCTTCTGCTGTTAGCCGATCTGTCGCCTACCGAGACCGTCTCTGTGATCCGTCTGATGGATCAGGCTCCTTTGAGCCCGCTCTCCTTGACAACCCTCGCCAGGGTGAGCTTCTGTTTTTATTATTCATTGACTAGCATGTACTACTCCCCGAGGGTTATCTACGGGAGAGTACACCATTTTCTAGGTACTCGGCTTCATTTCGGGTGTCTTCCATTTGGTGGAGCACGCAGCCGGGTCTTTTGACTTGTGTACTCGGTCTCCTCCCTGGTTGTGTCTCCTATCTGTCGGAGCACGGAGCCAAATCTTCTGATTATTCTATGATTTCGCTCACCTTGAGGACCCTCGTAAGAGTGAGCCATATTCTGTGTTGTTCGGTATATTATTGTGACTTTCAGACTATATGACCACCGAATGCCACGATGTCTCCTATTCCCTATCTACCATATCTTCTCGAGACTTTGATTGACCGGAGGACTTTGTACTCTTCTATCTTCCTCCCGGTCTTAAGATATCAGCTCTGTTTCCTCATGCTGACCCTGTGAGCCGATTGACTGCTTCATGCTACCATATCCGATATCTTTACTTTATCATCTATTTGTCCCCGGTAGCCGACACCCACCTGACTGTATATCCGGGTGTCTTTTCACCTTCTGGGTGCGTCACCGTTCTCACAGGGAGACGATGATGCGAGTACGGTATTCACTTGTCAGATATCGTCCTGTACTTCCCTAGTCTCTTCACCGCTTGTATATATGTATTTGTATATTCTTTCTCCCACATGTTATGTGTGCCCTAGATTTATCGCCATATCTTTGTGTCTACACTTAGGACGTACCTTGTCCTAAGTATAGGGGCCACACACCGAGTTGTTCTTTCATTGCACATTTTCGTCACTTCTATTGTTGCCTATAATAAGGGATATCTCACCCTAAGTATAGGGGGAGTGATGCGCATATTCTACACGATCTTTTCATCAATCTGTATATATGTCTTCTTTTCTTCTTTTCCTTTTCTATCTTCTGTATCTAAATAAAAGGTGTTGCCCCTTTGTGTATGTTTCCTGTACTAAGGACGTACTTTGTCCTAAGTATAGGGGGGTGTGCACCCCTGAATTGTTTATCTGTCTATTCCCACCCTTGACCCTCCCTGATTTGTGTACAGTCTGCTATACTTAGGATTACTTGATCCTAAGTATAGGGGGGGCGGTCGCCTTCTCATTCATTCATCTCTTATTCATATATTCTTTAGACTTGTCTATACTCAGTACGAGTTATGTCTTTTCTTTTCTTTCCGATCTATGAGGACATAGCTCAAGCTAAGTATAGGGGGGTCATATATACTATGTATATACTTTAGCCAGAAGTCGTACTTTCATGGCTAATAATTCTTTAAATTCATTAAAAACCCTTAATAAAAAGAGATGTGATTATTCCTCAAATTCTTTTTATATATACTGATTAATAAATCAAGTGAAAATGTTTTTTGCAAAATGTTTGAAAAATAGTGTGAAAATCTTTGTGAACATTTATTGAAAACTATTTTGAAAACATTTTGTTACATGTTTTCAACCTGTGTAAAAATGTGTTGTAAAATATATTTTCTTTGTGTGAAATGAAATGTTTGAAAAATGATTTGCAAATGGTTTGAAAAATGGTTGCAAAAATATTTTGAAAAATTTATATATACTGTTTTGAAAATCCTTTGCAAAATGATTTTTCAAATGTGTGTAAATGTTTGTAAAAATGATTGTAAAAATTATTTTGGACTATAGTTTTCAAAAATTGTTTGAAAAATTTGTGTCAAATAAGTTTGAGGAATAGTCACATATAATAAATAATTAGAATAATATATATAAAAATAAAAATAAACAAAAATTCTTTAATAAGTATACATATATACCTATACATAAAAACTAAACTAAAAATTCTGAATCCTTGTAAAATAAAGCGGCATACCCGTGTAAATAGTTGTACATATCTTATACTTTGAGTGCCAAATTTATTTGCAAAAATTCTTTGTGTAAAAATTTATCTCTTTGTTTTCAAAATTCTTTGAAAAATTACATTATTCTTTGCATATTTGTAAATAGCATTTGCATAGCATTCACATTCTTTGATTGAGCTTGATGTTTGAACTAGTCCAATAAAGTCGAAGATTGGAGCTCAGTTAGACCTTACTGCACCTAATTGCACTGGAACCTTATGGGAACTAGGTTTAAGGTACTTCAGGTCTATTCAGACTTAATTCTTTGAGAAATCAGGGCTGGGCTCAAGTCACCTCAGTGGACTAACTAGAACTTTTCGAAACACACGTATGACTCTTGCCGACCGTGACCTAGCTTGGACATTTGCACCTTTCACTTGGCTCAACTCAGTTGGAGTGGTGAGGGCGTTGGATTTGCCAGTCTGAGACGCACACGGGTGGAAACATTCGTCCTCCTCTAGGGAGGGAAGTGCACCCCAACCTGGTCCAATAGCCATGAGGTCTAAAGACAGGAGATTGTGGGTTGCGATAAAGCTTCAAAAGAGGGATAGTCTACTGGCTCAAGAGGAAAAACTCCTTATGTAAATGCTGCTGTGAATAGTATGTTGAAAAAAAAATGGTCAGGCCTGTACAAAAATAAAATGCCTGCAAAGTATGAACAAAGTCAATAAGCAAGCTTGAGTTCCAAAGACAATATGCGAGCCTGCAGCTGGATGACTTGACTACACTGGTCTGGAATCCCAGGATAGGTAGCTACACTGGCTACTGTCCATTCTTCTCTTCACCCCCTCCTCTTAAGCTGGTTGCCACTTGAACTTAGAAGGGAATACCCTGCTCCTCGAGGAAAGAGATGTTGGATTGGGGAATCATTGGGTTGTCATTCTGGAGAAGTCAGTTCTTTTATCATTTCAGTTGGGGAAAGCCACCATCACTTACATTGTACAAGTCAGCTTCATAGTCATAAGGGTTTGCGTATGATATAGGCTAGTTCTGACCTGGCTATTGAGGTGATTTGAACCGAGTTCTGTGACTCTCAGAGGCTGTTGTGTTTTAAATTTGGTTCCCGACTAGGTTCCACACACATTTTCACACCAAGGTCTAACCTGAGCTCCAAACTTTGATTTTGTACTAATGAGTTTAATAATCATGTTCAATTCAATTTATTCTTTAAATTCTTTATTTTTTTTCTTTTCTTCTTATTCTTTGTTCTTTTTGTACTTATTACATAAGTATTTGCTAGGGACTAGCAAAGGCAAGTATAGGGGGGTGATGAATCTCCATTTCATCACCTTTATTCTATCATTTTGGCCTTAAAAACCCCAGCAAATGCAGTTAAATAGCATTTATTTGTACATAATAGAATTCATCATTTATTGTATTTATTGTACATAAAATAAGGTTTTTAATGCTAAAATTATAGAATAAAGAGAAGAAAAGAAAGAGGAATAAAATATTGCAAATATTTTATGACCCGAACCCCGAGACCAAGGCCAGCATGGAATTGGTCGACAAGGAATAAAGTAGGGGGAGATAAGGGCCAATTATACACTAAATATCTCATTTATTTATTCATTCATTTATGTATTTTTGCCACCTATATTGTATAGAATTATTTATTCATCAAATAAAGAAACTTTGTACATGAAAGTTGTAGATAATAATGTAAATAAAAATACAAAATTGAGTTTGTGTAAAAATCATACTCAGTGTACATTTTATACCCAGAATAAAAAGCCAAAATCTCAACTTCACAGACCCATATCTTGCAAATAAAAACTCCAAATCACCAAACTCACTTTAATTGTATATAGCATTCCAAGAACTATTTAATAAAATTAGTTTCATAATTTTTGGAGTCCATCTGTGTAAGTTAGGTTTTTGGCCCACCTTGTACATAATACCTGATTAAAATATTCCATTTATTCAATATTCATAATTTTTATAAATTTATATTTTTATTATCTTGTAAATAATGTTTATAATACATGTACATATTGAGATTAAAAGAAAACTAAAAAGAATTTGTGAAATAAAATAAGTCTAGGTATCACATAGGCAAAATACCTATGTTAAGAATGTATATAAATAGAAAGAGATTTTATTCGTTTAATTCTTTATTCATTTATATTTTTCTAATAATGTAGATATTATATATAACTTATTAAAAATACAAATCCAAAATAAAAATAAATAAAATACATGAAATAAATAAAATGTATATAATATATAGGTAAAATACCTATAAGTATATCTACATATATATATACACATTTATTTAAAAATGTAAATAACCTCATAAAAATCAAATAAAAATATATTTATACTCACAAAAATAAGTTATAAATTTATAAAATAAGCCAATAAAATAATGAAAGAAAATAAACAAATTTAAAATAAAATACACAAAAATACATGTAAATACATACATATACACATTATTTTAATAAAACCGTAATAAAATACTTCAAAAAAATAAATAAAAATCATAAATAAATACTACATTAATTTATAAACATTTTTTATTTTATAAATAAAACCTAATTAATTCATTTAATACGTTAAAAAATTAAGTCAAGATCCGGCTGATGTGGGCCAATCAGAGGCCAGGGAAAGTTGACCTCCGTTCAACTCCCCATGCGCCTCTGACTCCCGTCAGGCCCATCTTTTCCCCGCTTTTCATGCCTTTTTCCCGGGCACACCATCCACCAATCGAGCTTGAATCCTTCACGGATTTTGTTCTCTGATCATCCGCGAATCTCGCCGAGATCTTGGATCCATTGTACATAGCCCCGATTCTTCAATAATCGCCAGTCACTGGGGGTCCTCAGGAATGTTTATAAATAAAGTCTTCCTCTTCCATGGCCGAATTTGGCCAATTTCATCCCCCTATTTGAGCTTGAATCAACTCCTGGTGGAGCCCTCGTGACAGGAAGCGCTTCCCAGCACCTCGATTCAGCCATGGCGGAGGAAAATTTTGTCGCGGCAGCGCTCCGACGGCCGCCCAGCTCCCTGGAGGCCCCCAGGTATAAGAGCTGCGCTTTTACTTATTTTAGTTAGGATTTTATTTCAGAATTTCATTTCTGTCTTTAGATTAATCATTAGCACTTAGTTGTAATGTAGAATGGCCGATTCGTAGTTCGCCGGAGCTCCGCTCCGGCGAACTGCTCAATGTGTTTCCGACTGTGCCCCGACTCCCTTCCACCTCCATTTCACTCCCTCTCGCATTCTCCACATCTTTCCCATCTTCGTTCAACCAGATCTTCCCTAGATCTGTGAATCGATGCTCGCCTCCGCCACTTCGCCGGAGCATCGCCACCCACCGTCGTTTTTATGCTAACAGCTTCAAACCCCAGGTCGAGGGTGACGCCCTCGAGCCGTGCGATCTTCCTGTGCAGGTTTGGTGCGTGAATAAGCACCAGGAGTCGAAATTACAGTACGCCGGAGGTACCTGGAGCACCTTGCCTTCTCCGACCTCGCGAGGGCGCTCCAGTGTGCCTCTGGTTGATCCGAGAGCTCCAGCAGCTAGAGACACCTTCTAGGAAGCTAGGAGGACCTTCAGGTGCAGCGAAGACCGGCTGAGGAGCGAGATCGAGGAGGAAGAAGCTCGCCCAGGCGAGCGTTCTTCCCTGTTCTTGCACGTTTGCTCCCCACCGTTGGATGAAGAACGAAGGCCCAGTTCAAATGTCAGCCGTCCGATGAAGCGATGCCACGACCGTCAGATCAGCTTTGGTGATCTAATCCTCACCGCTCATCGGCGAACCGTCATCGGCTCACGTGGAGGCGCCACGTGGATTAGTGAAAGAAGATCAGTCGTTGGATGAAGCGCCTATTGGGGGTAATTTGCATATTCAACCCCCGCCTTTTTTGTATTTAATTTTTAGTTATGTAAATAAATTAGCACATTATAAATAAATTGTAAATTTTGTGATAGGACCCCTGCAGTTTCATGTATTTACATTTAGGTCCTTCAGCGCCTCACGTGCAGTCCCACGTGAGGCGCGTGAAATTTTGCACATACCCCCTGGCAGTTTTTGCATATTGTAAAATACTTCTAAAAGTTTAAATAAATGTTAATTTCAGTTGGTATTTTTGCACGGATGCCCCTGAGACTTATTTTATTTGCAAAAATGCCCCTGCCAGGCTGTTTTAGTATTGTGTCTTTTATCTATTTATTAAAAATACCCTTTGTGCTTCTAAAAATCCAGGAAAATTAGGATAGATGCTCTATGTGATGCTCTTGCACGCCCATATTTTATTTCACATTTTTTGTCCTAATTTTTAAAAAAATAAAAAGAAGCCATTTTTGTACTGTTTAAATTAGAAAATACAAAAAAAAATTATAAAATGCTTTTGAAAAAATTACAAAAAAATATATATGGTAGCTATATATACATATTGAGTCCAGAAAATGAAAAACCCTAAAAATAGAAAAAGAAAAATATAAAAATTTCAAGAAGCTCCAAAATCCTAAAAAATATAAAAACCCTTTAAAAATACCAAAAATATGTTTTCTTATTTTATAATTATGTATATATTATTATTATTTACGTATTAAATTTAATTTGGGTTATTTTGGAGTTTATTTGATATTTTTAAAACCCAAATTATATTCGGCGATTTAATTAGCCCTATATTAAGGACATTTTTGGGAATTGAAAATACATAAAAATTAGCAAAATTCCAGAAAATAACATAAAAATTAGAAAAATGTAAAAAGCCAAAAAATATTATATCCAATAAATTTTGAGTATTTATGTATATATATATATATATCCATATAGTATCTCTCTCTCCTCTTCTGTACATCTCTTTACATATCTATATAGCTATATAATATAATTAAAAATATAAAAAAAATAAATAAAAAAATAGAAAACCCACAAAAACAATTAAGAACTGGACATGAACAATGGATTGAATAATTACACAGCACGCATACAACCATTCGCCTCCCAGTGTTCGACCTCTACCTGTGCTTACACCTATACACATTTGCATGTAGAGTTATAATAAATTTTAACTCCACATTTTTGGATATTCATTGCATACATTGATTGTGGATTAATTGTTGATTGATTTGGGATTTCTTGAGCGGTCACCGCATCGACTGGATGTCTCGCCTTGTGAGGTATCTAGACCCTTGATTTTTCCGTTTCATCACCATCCCCCTATACTTAGGATCAAATAATCCTAAGTATAGCAGACTGTACACAAAGCAGGGAGGGTCAAGGGAGAATGAACAGATTGTACTCAGGTTGTCTCCCCCTACACTTAGGGTAAGATATCCCTAAGTATAGACAAGAAGAGGAGACAATGGAGAGGATCAAAGAATACAAAAACTCAGGATGCACACCCCCCTATACTTAGGACAAATGATCTAAGTATAGAAGACTATCAAAAAGGGGCGACACCTTGTGATAGATAAAGAGGATGGACAAGGAAAAGAAGAAAAGAAGAAAATAAGACAAGAGATGAAAGCGGATATGAAAAACTTGGGATGTGCATCCCTGCTACACTTAGGATAAAGTACATCCTAAGTGTAGCAGTGATGAAAGGGATGACATCATGTCGGTAGAATAAGATAAAAGAGACAGAAAAGAAGAAAAGAAGAAAAGTCATTCAAAAATGTTTTGCTCTGCTTGGCCTTCCTCTGCCTCTTCGGAGATATCCGGCTCATCCCTGTAGATTACTTGAATAGAGTCAACGACAGACATGAATGTATCATGTTCAAGGTATGGCTTCAGAAGCTATCCATTGACTACAAATGGTTGTGCGTCAGCTGACAAATAGGATATCAATACACTTTCGTTGTCACACACCTGCCTAACCATAAACGGCCCAGTCCATTTACTCTTCAATTTGCCTGGAAAGATCTTTAATTTCACATCAAACAACCACACCTTCTAACCTGGCTTGAAGGACTTGCGGCGGATATGCTTGTCATGCCACGTTTTGACCTTCTCTTTGTACATCAGGCTATTGTCATATGCATAATCTCTGAATTCCAATAATCTGTTCAGATCCAATTTTCTGTTCTTTCCTGCTTGCCCGGAGTCCAAATTACATATGTTGATGGCACATAAAGATTTGTGAATTAATTCGACGGGCAAATGACATGGCTTGCCATACACGAGGCGGTAGGGAGACATTCCCAAGGGTGACTTGTACGTTGTTCTATAAGCCCAAAGAACGGAATCAAGTAGTTGAGACCAGTTCTTGCGATCCGGACGCACAAGCTTCTGTAGAATTGTGTTGATCTCCCTGTTTGAACATTCAGCTAAGTCATTGGACTGTGGATGGTAAGGTGAAGCAACGCGATGTTCAATACAAAATTACTGAGTCGGCTTCTTCACTTCTCTGTTTATGAAATGACTACCCCCGTCAAATATGAGAATTTCGAGAATCCCGAACCGTGCTATGATGTGATCTTTTAAGAAATGACAGATAGTCCTGCTGTCGGAGGTTCGGGCGGGGTAGCCTCCACCCAGTGACTTACACAGTCGACAGCAAGAAGAATATATTCATAGCCCTAGTTATTGGGAAATGGACCCATAAAGTCGATGCCCCATGCGTCGAAGACATCTGATATCTGAATGAATTTCAGAGGCATCGTGTCTCTCATTCCTATGGTCCCGCCCATCTTCTGATAGTCAGTGCAACATTTGACGTAGTCATCTGCATCTTTGAATAATGAAGGCCACCAGAGGCCACTCTGAAGAACTTTTGCTACCGTTCGTTTGCATGAATGATGTCATCCAGAATCTTGGTCACGACATAAGGTGAGGACACTTGGAATTTCCTTCTGAGGAATTCACCTTCTCCAGATACAATATGCCCCCTTACGAAATAAATACAGATCCTCCCACTGGTAGAAATGGATTTTAGACAAGAATCTGTCTATTTTCAACTTCAGTCAATCCTGTGGGATTTTCTTCGTCACCAGATAATTCACGATGTCTACATACCATAGAAGCGAGGTGACTGACAGAATTGCCTCGTCTGGAAAGGTCTCTGTGATTGGCTGCAGGCTCTGCTCAGGAGATTCTGGCTCATGAAGCCTTGATAGATGATCGGCCACCACATTCTTTACCCCAGGTTTATCTTTAATTTCAAAGTCAAATTCTTGGAGGAGAAGGATCCACAGAAGACGACGTGGTTTGGCGTCCTTCTTCTGCTGTAAGTACCGAATGGTCGAATGATCAGTGTAAACGATTACTTTGGATCCAAGGAGATAGGATCTGAACTTTTCCAAGGCAAAAACTACCGCTAGCAGCTCCTTTTCAGTGACAGTGTAATTTCGATGAGCTTCATCGAGCGTCCAGCTAGCATAGTGAATTGCAAATGGTACATTATCTTTCCTCTGTCCAAGTACAACACCAATGGCATAATCTGACGCGTCGGTCATTATCTCGAAAGGCTGAGTCCAAATCGGTGGCTGCAAGACAGGGGTCTTTGTGATGAGTTCTTTCAGCTGATTAAAGGCAAGGAGCACATGGTCATCTACAATGAATTCATTCTCCTTGTCGAGCAATTAGTTAACGATCTGGCCAGTTTGCTGAAATCTTTGATGAATCGTCGGTAAAAACCAACATGACCCAAGAATGACCTGACTTGTTTAATTGTTGTAGGTCCCTCAAGTTTGTAAATTACCTCCACCTTTGCTGGGTCAACCTCCATGTCACGTTTAGAGACAACGTGACCCAGCACGATTCCTTCGGTCACCATGAAGTTGCTCTTTTTCCACGAGAGCACAAGATTTACTTCGCAGCACCTCCGCAAAACTCGGTCTAAATATTCCAGACATTGATCGAATGAATCCCCGTAGACCGAAAAATCATCCATAAAGACCTCGAGAAAGTTGCCCACCATATCAGCAAAAACTGCAAGATACACCTCTGAAATGTGGTTGGGGCGTTGCAAAGCCCGAACGGCATCCGTCTGAAGTCATATGTACCAGAAGGACAGGTGAACGTGGTCTTCTCTTGATCTTCAGGAGTAATAGCAACTTGATTGTATCCAGAGTATCCATCCAATAAGCAGAAGTATTCCTTCGCGGCCAATCTCTCCAAGATCTGGTCGATGAATGGTAAAGGAAAGTGGTCCTTCTTGGTGGCATGATTAGGTCTTCTGTACTCCACGCACACTCGCCACGAAGTGGGTACTCTGGTGGCGATCTCCTCTCCTTTATCATTCTTCACAATGGTGATCCCTGATTTCTTTGGCACAACATGTAGAGGGCTCACCCATTTGTTGTCGGAGATGGGATAAATGAATCCCGCATCACACCATTTCTGGATCTCTTTCATAACAACCTCCCGCGGATTAGGATTTAATCTTCTCTGAAGTTCTAGAGAGGGCTTGCAATCATCTTCCAGAAAAATGCGATGCGAGCACAGTGATGGATTGATCCCATGGAGATCCGAGTTCACCAGCCTATCGCCTTGTGGTTGCGTTCAAGAACCTCATTCAGATGAGATTCTTAGTCTTCGGTCAGGTGTGCATTGATGATGACCGGGTACATGTTCGGTTCTCCCACAAGAAAGGCATATTTCATGTTAGAGGGCAAGGGTTTCAACTCTAGTGGGGTCGGAGTTGCTTCAGCAGTGACTTCAACTATTAGTTCTGGTGGAAATTCTTTCATCCGTTCGGTGTCCACCATAATCTGTTCTGCCTCTTCTCTCAAATCTTGACAGAATGTCTCGATAACTTCCTCTTCATCACAAGACTCTTCAACAATTTGCTCTTTGTTTTGAAGGCACATCACCTCCACAGAAGTCTCATTCAGCACGTCAGCATGTCCCTCATCCTGATCGATAAGGGGAAATTCGACTGCGGTCTCCAATCCCTCCTCGGGGGAGAGGAGTTCATGGATCTCATTTTCATCCAAGAACAAGTTGGTATCTTGAATTTCTGCCAGAAAGTCGCAGTCATCAGAATACTCAATCACCTTTGCGCTGATGCAGATGTTCATTCTGTTGGTTCTCCCTCGGGCAGGGTCTCTACTCTAATTGTTTCATTGCCAGCGCCAAAAGTGATTTCTTCAGTCCCATAATTCACTATTACGTTCGACATTCGCAGGAATGGTCTTCCAAGTATGATTGGGGAAAGGAGCAATGGAGCGGGGACGTCCATATCTAGTACCACAAAATCGGCCGGGAACTACTTTCTCTGAACCGTGACTATAACGTCCTCCAACAGGCCCCTAGGTCGCTTAACTGATTTGTCTGCAAATTGCAGAATCATCTTTGTAGGCTTGAGTGGTCCTATCCCAAATTTTGTAAGCAGTGAGGCTGACATCAAGTTGATAGAAGACCCGCTATCGATAAGTGTTCGTTCAAATTCCTGATTGAACATTTGACATCGCACAAGAGGTGCTCCCATATTCAGCTTTTTGTCTAGGAGGTTGCTGATTGCATTAACTGTGGCCATTATAAGGATATGCTTTTCGGGATTGCCACCATTGTTCCTGTAATTATGAGGATGAGGCCTGCGCTTGGTTGTACATGCATCTTTCAATCCTTTCTTTACAGCTGGTATGTACTCAAGAGCTTTCATTAACGGCATGTTTAATACCACATTCTGGATAATTTCTATAACGGCAGGATCAGACAAAGAATTTTTTAATATTTTCAATTTTTGTGTTTTTTCATTGCTTCTGGAAAAGGAATATTTACAAAGTCTTCACCATGTAATTCAGAATAGTGTCCATATTGTTGTGTACAGGTAGATGGCAAAAAGGAATAGAATCATATACAAGATGTGGCCCAAAAATGGTGGGCTTGGCTTCAGATGCTGGCGTTGGATCCGCTACAGGTGCAAGATTCCTTCTGTCCGAAACTGGCTCAATAGTAGGTGCAGACGTCTCCAATGCTGGCCTATCTCCACCGGGGCTGCTGCTTTCTTTTTGTGTTTTGTTGTTTTCTTCATTTTTTGTGAATTTTTTACAGATGGTGCTCCTTCAAAAAAGTTGTCTGGCCCTCGTGCTGGCTGGGCTGACGATTCCCCGTCAGATGCAAGATGCTTTCCCTTTGCTGTCGCTAATGGCTGGAGTGTCCTATCGCACCTGAGAGTAACAACATTAGATAAAAAACAATTATTTCACCTGAATCGGGTGGGACACTGCCGACTACCTGCTCCTTGCGTCGGAAGTTATTCGGATCGGCTTCGACCTTGGCTGGTATGACAGTCTTGGTAGCCGTCAGGTCGTCGATCTTCTGGGACATCTCGGCCATGTTCTTCATTAACAATTCAAGGCCAGCCAGGGCCGGATTAACCGACACAATCTCAGAAGAATCCCCCTGTTGGGGCCTACAGTATTGATATGACGGCTGAGACTGCGACTGGTAACCCTGAGAGAATTGGTGAGGAGGAGGGTTGGAGGAATACTGTGAGTTCTGTTGGTTGTACGGGGCAGCCGGTTGCTGATGGTATCCTTGTCCGCTGATGAATCCACAATTCATCACCTTTATTCTTATTTTTTAGACTCATTTCCTTAGTCAAACACCTGCAAATATCACTAATTGCATAAAATTATCATTTTGCATGCATTTGTTAAAATTACATTTTTAACACTTTTTTTACATAAATAAAAGAATAAAGAAGAAAAGAAAAAGAAAAGGATGTGTTTATGCAATAAATACAGACTGACCCGAACCCCGAGAGAAGTTCAAGACTTGACCTGATCGACCAGGGATAAAGTAGGGGTAGATAGGGTCTTCAGTTAAAAAAACCAAAATATCTTGTAAATATTTTTCCTGTATATTTGTACAAAACATACATTATTTTATTTGTACATAATTTGACCTCAAATTAATTATTTTTGTAAAAAAAGTTATAAATAAAAATGTGTTGTAAATAATAAAAATGAGTGTAAAATAAAATAATGTACAGAGTGCAAATAATTGCACCCAGAAAAAAAGCCGCAAAGCAATAATTGAAACATCAATTCCGTCTCCATACGAGCTCAAATCAAACCAAACTCACTTCCTCAAAATATAAATTAAATTATCTTTCAAATGGCTATGGTTTCATAATTTTTGGAGTTACGGTTAAAAAGTCGATTTTCTGGCGTGTTTTGTGCAGTTTAACCGATTTTTTTGTACATATTTATTTATATTTATTTGTATATAATGTATATAATTGTAAATATTGTTTTTATTAAAAAAAATTAAAAAAATTAAAAAAATTAAAAAATATATTTTTTATAAAAATTATTTCCTTATTTTTACCTATGTATATTGTATTATATGTGTATAATATGTGTATACAACTAACTTCCTTAAATAAAAATCACCAAAAAATTTAATTATCTCATATTATTTAATTAATTTAAATTAATTCCGAGATTCGTATTTAATTATTTGATTTTATAACATACCATGTATATTAGATTTGATTTTATACCTTAATTGGCCACCATTAAGGTGGTTAATTGATTTCCATAAATTACTTTATTTATTTATTTAATTTAACTTCAAATTTCGAAATTAATTAATTTAATAATTAATTTAATTAATTATTTTATTAATTTTCACAGTAAAAACTTTCCTTGTTTGTATAGACCTTCCTCTTTTGTTTTTCTTCTCTTTTTATTGGCTCCTTCCTCCCTCATTCACATTTGATCAATCTTTGGAGAAAGGAGCCCGATCTCTGAGAGTTGCTTGTTGTAGAAGGGTGCTCAGCCTCCGAACCAGTCAGTGACAGCGATTTGAGCGTCGTCGAGGCCATCACGGCGTGTCCGATCCCAAGGTGAGATCCGATTTTTATTTCCTATCATTTCTCGTTGGTAATCGTAGGTTTAGTTTTAATCTTATTTTATTAAGTCTTTTGATCATTAGAAATCACAAAAAAAATCCATCACATTTTAATCCACATCCGATACCGATCTTCACCTCATCTCATGATCTCACCATTTTCACTTTCTACCTCGCACAGCCTCTCACCTCCGACCACGCACGGTGGTTGGAGTCTCGGATCCATTCCATCAAGACCGTAAGATCAGACTCACCCACTAGTTCCTTTTGTTGATAAATAAATTATAAAAAAAATATAAATTGTTTTCTCTTGCCTCTAACATTTGTTTTGCAGGTTCATCAAAAAATAAAATAAAATAAACAAAAAAATATTATTACTGTTTACATTTTCTAATAAAAAAAATAAAAAAATGTACATTTTTCCTAACCTTTTTCCTGCAGTTTAAAAAATTAATTGAAAAAAATATAAATTCAACAGCATGCGGCAAGGCCACCAACCCCCAGCTGCCCGCAGACCCTTCCGCGGTAGAGCCGCCCATCACCAACTCCCCGCGCCATCGCTCCAGGCGGCAGCGCGACCTACCTGCACGCCCCGCCTCGCCGCCTCCAGCGGTGTCCTCCCTTCCGCCAACGACCGCACGAGGGCAGCGATGCCTTCGACCTCCGTCTTCAGCCCTGCAGCCCCCTCCCCCCCCCCCCCCCCCGTGCGCAGCCAACCACCGTGTGCCGCCCGCCTTTAGAGCGCAGCCTCCGCTCCCGCATGCAGCCGCGCGCGCCCTCCGCCGTGCGCCGCCCGCGCCCAGCTCTGACGTCGCCTTCTGCGGCCGCTGCCCCCTCCTTGCATCCTCCAACATGGGCGGTGGCGGCCGAGTTCCCCCTTGCCTCCCTCTTTGTTGAAGACACAGAAAACCCTAGCAGGGGGTTTTGAAATAAAATATTACAATAATTGCAAAGAGATCCTCAAAAGTTTTCTGATTTACAAAAGATATCCCTGAGCTCCAGAAGGCACACGCAGTGCACCATTTTTGGGTAAATTACATTTTGTAACCTGCCATTGATTGATATTTATATTCAGTCCAAAACTTTGAAAAAATTGTAATTTGGTCCCTATGATCTCAGACTTTAGCTTGCTTGTTATTTTTTATTAAATAAATATTTTATAGGTCCTAAAATTTTGCAAAAATTCATGCATACTCCTACTGTAGTGTAATTCATTGTATAAATTTTTCATTAATTTTTATTGTCATTTGATATATTTAAAAAATAAAAAACAGTAACTTTTTGTCAGCCCAAAATTGAAAAATCCATAAAAAATCGAACTATTATTTAAAAATTCCAAAAACATTAGTGTAGGTGTATTTTGATCTCTTTTAATTTTTGATCAATTTTTGTGCATTTTCCATTTATAAAACTTCAAAAAAGAGCGAAAAATGAAAAATATTAAAAAAATTGTAGAAAATTTTAGAAAAATCTAAAAATTTTGATTTCAGCCTCGGTTTGTAGGTATTTATCTGCAGTTTATATTAAAATTAAATTTCAGGAATTTTGAGTATGTAAAGGATTTTTAAACTGTAAAATACTCCTAACTGTGAATAGTTTTATCTGTTTTTCATTGTTTGATTTTTCGAAAATTATAAAAACATCATAAAAAATCGAAAAAATTACAAAAATATTTTAAAATATATAAAACACAAAAACATTTTCCTTTTAATTTTTTGAGCATTTTTTACTATTTTGAAAAATACTAGAGTGGTTTGTGTGTGTTTTTCTTCACTTGTGAATATTATTTTGCTTTTCAAAAAAAATTAAAAAAATAAAAACAAAACAAAAACCACTAAAAATTCACATCTGAAAATTGACTACATAGTTTTTTTCAATCGTGCTCCTTGTGTTTGACCCTGGTCGCTATACCAGTTAAAAAGAATAGCGAAAGCTGCTTACATTGAACTTCTTGATTTTTCGAGTGGTTTAAATATTTTTCTCATTGACTGATTCGAGTGGTTGAGAATGACGAAATTTTTGATATTATTTTCCCATATTGATCGTATGAATTTCGTGTCATCAAAATGGCGTCGTTGCCGGAGAGCACGGCTTTGTAATCATTTTTTCGGTTTTGTCTCTCTATATTATAATTGTTTTCTGACCTTCTCTCTTTGATTTTTGTGCGAGGTACTACGTGGACGACTTGGAGTTACTTTTTGAGGACTCGCACAGGAGAAAGAGCAGGGAATTGAAGAAGAATTTTTTATTTTTAAGAGAGAACAAATACTTGTAATAATTTAGGACTTTTGAACTATGGACACTTGACATTATTCGGGGTTTGTTTCGTCGAGTGTCGGTACACTTGGGGGACCTCACCGCTGCTTTCACCAGTTTTGTTTTCTCGTATTTTTATTTTATTTTTGATTCACGCAGAATTTGGCCCCTAGACTTAGGATTTTTATATTGATGGTGATGTAATTGATTAAGGTCCCAGCCTAATTATTTGCCTGCACCTATAGATCGATAACTGGACTTAATTAATTAAATCACAAAGAAAAGGCTAATCTAAGTTACCTGAGAGGTCATGTGCCGCTAGAGGCCGTATATAGTGCTGGCAGGATCCATTGTGGCTGACACCGATCGGCATTAGAGACCGGACTCCGACCTCTCTTGTTGACTTATTAGTTATTGTGATTCACGTGTAGAAATCTTTCGCCTAAGGCCATTTTCTTCGTGCATCATATAGGTAGTTAATTTCTGTATTTAATTTCTGCATGGATCATATTGCATGTAGAGTGCTGGAGTAAGGTACACATTTTTTATCTCTGCATGCATCATCCTGTTTGACCGTGCATTAGCTTTTTCGACTTCCTCCCCCTGTTTCTTGGACTCAAATCAATCAAAGAGGAAATCAGAAAATTCGTTAGTCATTGTTTATTTCTTAAAAAATTCTAAAAAGTGAAAGCAATAAAATCTGGGACTGCTAATGTAAACTTGACCCTAAAACCCACCTCATTTAAAAATATTTGTTTTGAGGAGAGTCACACCCTCATTGTTTGGTTTGCTTGAGCGAGAAAGTGACCCGAACACTAGGATAGAGCCATGCCTGAACTTCTATTAGACTATTGGTCTTAGAGTTAGTCATTCTTCAGTGAGGATCTCTCCGGTAACCGGTAAAGCGGACCATGACGTCCTTAACAGAGCGAGTTGATCGGGTAGCCGGTAAACGGTCCGCAACTTGTACTGGCTGGGAAAGATCTAGCTTTGGGATTGGGCCAGTCTCTTGGGAGCATCGGGTTCCTACCAGCTTGCTTAATCGCTCTACAAGATTGTTTTATCACCTAACTAAAAATTGACAAGATTAACGACCGATCCTTTACGATCCTCAGCTCGTGTTGAGAAGGTGAATTTGGGGTTTGACTTCTCATCTTGTTTGCTTACCAGATCTCATCCGCACTCATCCCCACATTACGATGATGGGAAGGAGATCCCTTAGGTTGCCTCTGGCAACACCACTATCGAGCACTCCTCCCCATTCATCTAGGGCAGTTTCGGAGAGCCCAGACCCGCTCTCCGAACCTGAGTTCACTACCACTCTGTCCCCCCTCGATCACCCTTCTTCCACCAGTCCTAAGATACCTGTGCAGAGAACAACACATATACATGTTAACTTGATGGCACCTAAGCATGGGTCTTTTGCCTTTGCAGAGACCACAAGATGGCCAGTAGTGATGGACGAACCGATGGACAGCCCCAGAGTTCCACTTATGTTCTAGATTAGGGCACCATCAACAACACCTTGTTAGCCTCCTTAGAGACGATGCAGAGACAAATTCGGGATCAAGGAGCATTCATGGCAGAGGTTCGTCAGGAATTAGCACAGATGCGAGCCGACAGTGGAGAGATAATCGAGCAGGCGGTGGAGAGATTCCAGAGTTTGGAGGAGGATCAGACAGAAATCCGGAGGACCAGCCGGAGCAAGCTAGACAGCCACGACCGATGAGGCATTTGTACAACCCTGCTGCAACTCTGACCCATAGATGGATTCAGCTCCCTGAGATTCTGGGTGATTTCAAGCTTCCCACCAGACTATTCAGCTTTTGCCCAAGTTTCATGGGCTAGCCACCGAGGTGTCGCATCTTCACCTGTAGGAGTTTGAGATGATCTGCAGCACTGTCCACAATAGATACATGGACGAGGACACTATCAAAATGATAGTATTCCCTTTCTCTCAGGCCGACAGAGCAACAATTGACTGAAGCATTTGGGGAGATTCGTTACCACTTGGGAGTAGCTCCGGACCGAGTACTTAAACAAGTACTATCCACTCGATCGGACCAACGCAACACGAGCTCTGATCAACAACTTATCCATGATCGCCAATGAATAGTTTAATGAGGCGTGGGATCGATTTCGTGAGCTCATTGACCGGTGTCCACACCATGACATATCCAAGTCCAATCTTGTCCAGAGCTTCTTTTGTGGGCTGACACCGGAGCTGCAGGGGCTTGTCAATGCTTCTTGTGGGGGTTCTTACTTCGTCAAGGACGAAGACCAGGTCTGGGCCATCTATGAGGAGATGGATAAAAACTACACAGTGATGTCCCAGACTAGGCTCTACGCTCAAGGGAAGCCCTAACCCCATGTTATGTCCTATCATAGGATCTCACGGGTTGATACGGGTCCACCCATTTCTTCGTCAGCAGCAGCAGCACAGGCAGAATTTTCAACCGCTGACATGGGCATTATCAGTGAGAAGTTGGACCGTATAGAGATAATAGAGAAGAAGAAGTTCCAGGGCATGACATAGATAGATCAATTGGCACAGACTCTTAATGACCTGAAGACCCACATCTTGTGTCTCGGGAGGCACAAGCAGCTTCTCAGCCTCGTTCCAGGTCACGAGTTGATCCCACCAGCAACAGTTCTTCCCAACACTCATCCCAGTACCACCAGGTTCACCACGTTCAGGCATAGTCGGTTCAGTAGTTGCAGCAGCACTACTCTCAGCCACCACCGTCTCAGGACACTCAGATGGTGGTGTACCAGCCAGATTAGCCACTGCAGTTCTTCCCCCTTTCTTGTATGAGAAGGAGCCGTTGATGAAAGTCAACGGGATCTGGTATGACCGGCAGCAGCCCGGGATACGCCGGGATCATCCTGGATTTAGATGGTCCAACGGAGGTACCTGTCCCAGCAGCAGCCTCCAGCTCAGGGTGGACAGAGCAGCCAACAGCAGCAGCAACCCCATTACTCCCAACCACAGCAGTACTTCTAGCAGGGTTCTCGTCCTTACCATCAGGGACAACAGTGGAGGAAGCAGTAGCAGCCTCAACAATATTCCCAGCCTTCTCCTCATTTGCAGCGAGGAAACCCATCTGGTTCTCATGCACCTGTTTATGAGAACCCAGCCCTTGATGACCTCGCCCGCTTACTCACTGACCAGCATGCGTCCTTCCGGCAAGAGATAGATGAGTTCTGGTAGGAAATGAGGGAGATAATCAAGGGAAAAGCCGCCATACCCGCTCAGATTGAACCTAACCCGAACAATCTGGAGAGGAAGTCTGAGCAAGTACAGTTTACAGAGGTCGCCACTCCTAGTGATATGTTGAATGATATTTTCTCCTCTATATTTGATGCTGATTTTGTAAAACTTAGGAGCGGTAGAAGGCCATCCGGCGGCGCCTCGTCTTAACGACAACCCATTGATGATTCCAGAGCGTCAGACGAGGAGGATAGCGGTGCTGATGCCGCTGATGATGTTGATGAAGGTGGTGCTGACGCCACCAAGGATGATGATCCAGTCGGTGGTACTGAGGCCGTCATTTCTCCAGATGCAGTTGGTGGTACTGATGCCACTATTAGATGTGATGTTGAGCCAGAGCGCGGTGCTGATGCCACAAAGACAGATGCCGTGGGTGGTGCTGATGCCACCTTTTCTAGTCCAGTTGTGTTTCCTCCTATCTATGTATCTCAGGACATTATCAAAAATAACAAAAAAATGAATAAAGTAAAGGTTTCTTCATCTACTCCGAGTCCCTATGTGTTGCACGATCACTCTTGTATGGGCTCCAATCCTTCTCAACAACAGGAACCTCTTCCTGACTCTCTATCTGAGGAGGGTCCAGCTATCCCCTTCCCTCAAGCACTCCGCTTAGGGCAAGGGAAGAAAACAAAAAATCCAAAAAAAACACAGCAGTTAGAGTTCAGCCAGCAGATGATTGACAGATTCCATATCCAGCTGACTCTACAGGAGGCACTAGAGCACATCCCTCTCTTCCAGAAGCACTTGGGAGAGAAGACCACAGTACATAGGAAGAAGAGGAATGCAGAAATCCATGTGCTTACACGTACCACTTGCTTCGCTATACATAACCAATTGCCAGCCAAAAGACCTGATGTAGGAGCTCCATATGTCAGATGCCACATTCATGAGAAGCAATTCAATCGTACTCTAATGGACAGCAGTTCTTCGATTAACCTCCTACCGGTTGCCTTACTCGATCGATTCGAGTTTGACCCTCTTAGACAGAGCAGGACGATCCTTCATTTTGCTGATAGATCTGTTAAGAGGCCGAAGGGGTTACTTAAAGACGTTGCCATCACAATTTAGGGCCTGAAATTCCCCGTGGACTTTGTTATACTGGACATGGAGATCCCTGAACGTGTGATCGATGCCCCCATCATTTTAGGAAGACCATTCTTGGCCACAACCAAGGCGGTGACCGACCGTGATAGTGGGAAGGTATACTTTCGCATCGAGGGTGAAAGTGTACAAATAGAGACGATCGAGGAGATCAGAGCGAGAGATTCAGAGTGCTCAGATCAAATGACTGACTCAGAGCAAATGACAGATGCAGAGCTTGACATCCACAAGGAGTGTGACTTTGTGATTACAGACGACGAAGCAGTTTGGGCAAATCCCGCATCACGAGCTCTTGCCACATCTTCAGATAGTAAAGATTCACAGATCATGGCAGATGAGAGTTCGGAGAGAACACTCATGGAACATGATACATTAGAGGATGTGTATCATGATCAGGATAGAGAAGACGATTTTATCTCACGCACTTCAGATTCAGATTCCTCAAACACAGGCACCGATTTTGACTGGCAGGAGTTCGATGAATATATACCGTGTCTGGTGCCTGCAGAGCAGATAGCTAGGGCAGAGAGTGAGCTAGGTCCTTTGACAGATATACCAGCAGAGCCATCTGCGTCAGATTTACCATTGCAGCGAGAGTTCTCACACACAGATCTGGTAGCATTCACTTAGACATTCCAGAAGCCAGATTTACCAGCTCCCACTTGCCCAAAATTGAAGACCTTACCGCAGAGCATGAAGTACAGGTTTCTCGCGGGTGAGCCAGATATGTTCCCAGTCATTATCTCAGTGGATTTGGCTGAAGACCAAGAATCTCGTCTGATGGAGGTTCTTAAAAGAAACCACAAGGCAATAAGATGGAGTGTGGCTTATCTCCAGGGGATAAGTCCGGCCCTGTGCTCCCACCACATTTATCTTGAAGAAGACGCCAAGCCCTCGCGTGTGTTCCAGCGAAGGCTGAACCCGAATCATTGAGAAGTGGTTATGAAGGAAATATCTAAGTGGTGGAGCACCGATTTTATCTACCCCATCTCCGACTCTAAGTGGGTTAGTCCATTGCATGTGGTACCCAAGAAGACGGGTATCACCACAGTTGTGAACGAGTCTGGAGAGGAGATAGCCACCCGAGTACCCACTTCTTGGAGGGTTTGTGTGGACTACAGACGATTGAATCGGGCTACCAAGAAGGACCACTTCCCGCTACCATTCATAGATCATATCATTGAGAGATTAGCTGGGAAGAGTTACTATTGCTTTCTGGATGGGTATTCGGGATACAATCAAGTGGCCATAGCGCCCGAAGACCAAGAGAAAACAACGTTCACCTTTCCGTTTGGGACCCATGCTTTTCGACAGATGCCCTTTGGATTATGTAATGCCCCGGCTACATTCCAAAGGTGCATGCTCTCTATTTTCTCAGACATGGTTGGTGAATTTTTAGAGGTCTTCATGGATGACTTCTCGGTCTACGGTGACAGTTTTGATGCATGTCTTGATTACCTAGACCGAGTACTTCAGCGCTGCATTGAGGTCAACTTAGTCTTGTCTTGGGAGAAGAGTCATTTCATGGTGACTCAGGGGACGGACCCTGGGCCAATTCATCTCCAATAGGGTCATGGAGGTCGACCCGACCAAGGTGGATATCATCAAGAAGCTCAATCCACCGTCCAATACCCGACAGTTGCAGTCTTTTCTGGGGCATGTTGGTTTTTACCCACGGTTCATACAGGACTTCAGCAAAATTGCCCGACCGCTCATAGATTTGTTGACAAAAGACACTGAGTTCCTTGTAGATGATAAGTGTCTTGCATCATTTGAGACTCTCAAGAATCTAGTTGTAGAGTCTCTTGTCCTTCAGCTGCCTGATTGGTCTCTCCCCATTCGAGATCATGACGGATGCTTCTGATTTTCCCGTAGGGGCTGTTCTATGATAGAGGAGGGATGGAGCGCCTTTTGTCATTCACTACGCTAGCCGAACAATGGATGCCGCTCAGCGGAATTACACAGTTATAGAGAAGGAGATGCTAGCTGTAGTCTTTGCCTTGGATAAATTTCGATCTTACATTCTTAGATCTAAAGTGACTATCTATACTGATCACAACGCCATCCGATACTTAATGGAAAAGAAGGATGCCAAAGCTAGATTGACCAGATGGATCCTTCTACTCCAGGAGTTTGATATAGAGATTAAGGAAAAACCTGGAGTCAAAAATGTTATGGCGGATCACCTCTCCCGTCTAGAGAACCTTGAGGATTCAGATCAGATTACACCTATCACAGAGACTTTTCCAGATGAGACGATCCTTGCAATCACTTCACTTCCATGGTACGCTGATATTGTGAACTATCTTGTCACGAAGAAGGTTCCACAAGATTGGCTCAGACAACGACTTGAGACCTTTCTTCCAAAGGCCAAGTCGTACCATTGGGAGAATTCCACTCTTTATCATGAAGGAGGGGATAGCATCTGGAGACGGTGTATTCCTCAAGAAGAGCAACATAGTGTCCTCACCTATTGCCACAAGCTTGAGGCAGGAGGACATCACTCTAGGAGACGGACAACACAGAAGGTGCTTCAATCCGGCCTTTAGTGACCTACCCTCTTCAAGGATCCAGATGAATTCGTGAAGAGATGTACTGACTGTCAGAAAATGGGCACTTGTGGACAGAGAGATATGATGCCGATGCAGCCCATTCATTTCTGTGAGGTTTTTGACACATGGGGCATCGATTTCATGGGCCCATTTCTTAAGAGTCAGGGATTTTAGTATATCTTGCTTGCTGTAGATTATGTGAGTCGTTGGGTTGAGGCCATCCCTGCCCGAACTGCAGATGTTAATACTGTTTGCAAATTTTTGAGGAAAAATATCATTTCACGGTTTGGGGTACCTAGAGTGTTGATATCAGACGGGGGGCTCATTTTATCAAGGACAAGGTAAGGGCCCTTGCTAACAAGTTTAGCATAGATCATAGAGTTGCAACTCCTTATCATCCACAGACGAATGATCTTGCTAAGGTTTCTAACAGGGAGATTAAGACTATATTGCAGAAGGTAGTCCGCCCAGACCGAAAGGATTGGTCACAACTTTTGGACTCGGTCTTCTGGGCATATCGGACATCCTTCAAGACTCCATTGGGTACATCTCCATTCCGACTCGTTTATGGCAAGCCATGCCACTTACCAGTTGAGCTGAAGCATAAGTCACTATGGGTTGTTACTGAGATATTTTTGGATCCAGAGAGTGTAGAGATCAGAGAAAGGCAGAATTGGCAGCCCTGGAGGAACTTAGAGATACAACATTTTCGAGTAGCCTACAGTATAAGGAATGAGTGAAGATATGGCATGACTCTCACATCAGCCATAAACAGTTTGAGCCGAGTCAGAAAGTATGGTTATTCGATGCTAGGCTAAAGCTATTTCCAGGGAAGTTGCAGAGCAAGTGGAAGGGATCATACTTGGTCCGGAAGGTGCATGACAATGGCAGCATTGATATATCTGAGATGTCATCAGAATCCACCTTCCGAGTTAATGGTCAGCGCCTGAAGCCATATCTAGATCATGATCCGTTGATCGTCGATGTTGCCCCGATTCATTTTGCATGAGATGTAGTTTTTGACTCACATCATTTGCATCTCATGCCTGGTTTTCACTTCCTCCCGCAGCTCTATAGATCCAGATGTCCATATCACACATTCTTTTATCTAACATCCCATCTCTATCTTATGATTATGCTATACTTAGGGTGTACTTTACCCTAAGTATAGGGGGGTGTTAGACTTGTGATTATTCTTTTTATTTTTTTTACTTCTATTTTGTTGCCTATACTTAGGGATATTTTACCCTAAGTATGGGGGGTAGACTCTGTACATTCTACTCCTCGGTTTTCCCTTTGTGTACAGTCTGCTATACTTAGGATTACTTGATCCTAAGTATAGGGGGATCACCGACTCCTATTGATTTTATTCTTTTATTCGTCATTGTAATATACTATTCTTTTCACTTTTCTATACATAGCACGAGTTATGTCTTTCTTTCCAGCTCTTTGATCACTATGGGGACATAGTTCGAGCTAAGTATAGGGGGTGCCGTATATATTGTATATATACTTTCGCCATAACTCGTACTTTCATATTTTTATGTGGCTAAAATTGTGTAAATACTTTAACAAACTAACTAACTAATAAAAAGATGTAGATATTTCCTCAAAATTCTTTTGTATATACTGATTAATTAATCAGGTTAAAATATTTTGAAAAGTATTTTGAAAGTAGTTTGAAAATCTATTTAAAAAATCTTTTGAAAACTATTTGAAAATTGTTTGAAAATTATTTTCAACCTTTGTAAAAATATTGTGGATTGTAAAAATTTTTCTTTTTGTGTGAAATAAAATTTTGTAAAAACTATATGCAAACGTTTGGAAAAATGGTTGAAAAATTATTTTGAAAATCTATATATACTGTTTGAAAAATGTTTGCAAAATAGTTTCCAAATGTGTGTAAATGACTGTAAAATTGTTTGAAAAATTATTTTGGACTATAGTTTTCAAAATTAGTTGTAAAATCATTTTTCAAATAAATTTGAGGAATATATGCATCCCAAAAGTAAAAAAATCCAACTATGTATATACATGTATAAATTACTCAAGTTGTAAATTCTTGCATCCTATTCTTGTGTAAATGTGTATCTTTTCCCTTATTAAAAAAATATGTGTATATACGTGTATATATGACTAACTATTTCCATTAAAAAAACTTTTTGCATGTGCATCATTTTTCAAAAATCCATAAAAATTTCAAAATTTTGAAAATTGTTTCACAAAAAGATTTTGTTTTCTTTTCCTTGCATGTACATATTTTCTTGCATTTGCATGAGAATTTTTCAGGATGATTTTGACATTTAGGCTAAGTTTGGAATAAATTTGAAGAATGGAGCTTTGTTGGACCTTAATCCACTTAATTTCAGAGGAACCTTATAAGATTTGGAGTTAAGACTTTTTAGGTCCTAGTGACTTAATTCTTTGAGTTCATAAGACTATGTTCACATATCATCTTGATGAGTCTAAGTAGAATATTTAACAATACACGCATGATTCTTTCAGACCGTGGCTTACCTTGGACAATGCACTTTACACGTAGCTCTTCATGGAGGAGGTAGTGAGGGGGCAGAATCTTTTGGCTTGGGGTAGCATACGAGGGTAGTACATCTAGGCGGAACCTCTCATCCTCCTTTAGGGAGGGAAGTGCGTCTCAACCTGGTTTGGTAATGTTGAGGTCTAAAGACAGGAGTTGTGGGGTTGCAATAATGCTTCAAAAGAGGGATAGTCTACTGGCTCAAGAGGAAAAACTCCTTATGTACATGCTGCACCTTGTATATATTGTCAAAAAATAAAGAAAAAAAATGCAAAATCTCCAAAGTGGACAGGCCTGATAGAAAAATAAAATGCCTATCGGAGTGTATATACAAGTGAAAAAAATAATAATAAATTCAAAGTCATATATCTGTGAGCTTGCAACGGGTGACATGGCTACACTGGTCATGCATCCAAGGATAGGTAACTACACTGGTTACCGTCCATTCTCTTCTCCATCCCCTCTTCTTGAGCTGGTTGTACTTGAATTTAGAAGGTAATATCCCCGCTCCTCGAGGAAAGAGTTGCCAGACTGGGGTATTAGAGTTACCTTGTTGAGAGAGTCTGTTTCTTTGCTAATTTTGAGATGAGGAGCTATATTTCACTTACACGTACAAGTAAGAATTCATAGTCATAAGAATTTGTGTATGTAGACTTGTTCTGATCTGACTGTTGTGGAGACCTGAATAGGAGTCTTATGGAACTTAGAGTCTGTTAGGTTTTAAATCCATTAAGGTTCCGATACACTAATAATCCAAAGGTCTAACAGAGCTCCATACTACATTTTTATGAAGATAAGTTTAAAAGTCAATGTTGTTCCAACTTCTTTCCTTTTTCTTTTCTTTATTTTTGTTTTCACTTATTTTTCAATTAAGTGTTTGCTAAGGGACTAGCAAAGGTAAAGTATAGGGGAATGATGAATCCACGATTCATCGCCTTTATTCTTTTATTTTAGCCTCATTTCCTTAGTCAAATACTTGTAAATACCACTAATTGCATAAAATTACCATTTTGCATGCATTTGTTAAAATTGCATTTTTAACACTTTTTGTACATAAATAAAAGAATAAAGAAGAAAAGAAAAAGAAAAGGATGTGTTTATGCAATAAATACAGACTGACCCGAACCCCAAGAGAAGGTCAAGACTTGACCTGATCGACCAGGAGTAAAGTAGGGGAGATAGGGCCTTCTGTTTGAAAAACCAAAAATATCTTGTAAATATTTTTCCTGTATATTTGTACAAAACTTACATTATTTTATTTGTACATAATTTGACCTCAAATTAATTATTTTTGTAAATAAAAGTTATAAATAAAAATATGTTGTAAATAATAAAAATGAGTGTAAAATAAAATAATGTACAGAGTACAAATAATCGCACCCAGAAAAAAAACCGCAAAGCAATAATTAAAACATCAATTCCGGGTCCATACGAGCTTAAATCGAACCAAACTCGCTTCCTCATACTATAAATTAAATTATCTTTCAAATGGCAGTGGTTTCATAATTTTTTGAAGTTACGATTAAAAAGTCGATTTTCCGGGATATTTTGTGTAGTTTAACCAATTTTTATTATACATATTTATTTATATTTATTTGTATATAATGTATATAATTGTAAATATTGTTTTTACTAAAAATAAAATTAAAAAATTAGAAATATATTTTATAAAAATTATTTCCTTGTTTGTACCTATGTATATTGAAATATATGTGTATAATATGTGTATACAGCTAACTTCCTTAAATAAAAATCACTAAAAAATTAATTATCTCAGATTATTTAATTAATTTAATTTAATTCCGAAATTCGTATTTAATTATTTGATTTTATTTAATTTATTTGATTTTATAACATACCATGTATATTAGATTTGATTTTATACCTTAATTGACCACCATTAAGGTGGTTAATTGATTTCCATAAATTACTTTATTTATTTAATTAATTTAATTCTGAATTTCGAAATTAATTAATTAACTAACTAATTTAATTAATTAATTAATTTATTAATTTTCACAATATAAACTTTCCTTGTTTGTATAGACCTTCCTCTTTTGTTTTTCTTCTCTTTTTATTGGCTCCTTCCTCCCTCATTCACATTTGATCAATCTTTGGATAAAGGAGCCCGATCTCTGAGAGTTGCTTGTTGTAGAAGGGTGCCCAACCTCCGATCCAGTCGGTGAAAGCGATTTGAGCATCGTCGAGGCCATCACGGCGTGTCTGATCCCAAGGTGAGATCCGATTTTTATTTCCTGTCATTTCTCGTTGGTAATCGTAGGTTTAGTTTTTAATCTTATTTTATTAAGTCTTTAGATCATTAGAAATCACAAAAAAAATTCCATCACATTTTAATCCACATCCGATACCGATCTTCACCTCATCTCGCGATCTCACCATTTTCACTTTCTACCTCGCAAAACCTCTCACCTCCGACCACGCACGGTGGTCAGAATCTCGGATCCATTCCATCTCGAAATCTCACCATTTCGACCTCCATCTTCATCTCTGGAGCACCCCCCACCCCCGCAGCCAACCGTTGTGTGCCGCCCGCGTCGACACCGCACCCCACGTGCCTCCGTGCGTGGAATCTTCCTCGCCAGCAGTACCTCCACTCCCGTGCGCGGGCAGTAGAACCTTCGACCAGCCCCGCGCGACCGGCCGATCCCCATAGCCGTCCACCGACCTCCGCGCCAGGCGCGGACTGCTCCTTTGGCCGCCTACCTTCAGAGCGCCGCCTTCGCTCCCGTGTGCAGCCGCACACGCCCTCCACCGTGCGCTGCCTACGCCCAGCTCTGACGCCGCCTTCTGCGGTCATTGCCCCCTCCTCGCATCCTCCACCTTGGGCAGCAGCGGCGACCGAGTTCCCCCTTGCCTCCCTCTTTGTTGACGACACAGAAAACCCTAGCAGGGGGTTTTGAAATAAAATATTGCAATAATTGCAAAGAGATCCTCAAAAGTTTTCGAATTTACAAAAAGATACCCCTGAGCTCCAGAAGGCACGCGCAGTGCACCATTTTTGGGTAAATTACATTTTGTGACCTCCAGTGATTGATATTTATATTCAGTCCAAAACTTTAAAAAATTGTAATTTGATCCCTATGATCTCAAACTTTAACTTGCTTGTTATTTTTAATTAAATAAATATTTTTATAAGTTCAAAAATTTTGCAAAAATTCGTGCATACTCCTGATGTAGTATACTTCATTGTATAAACTTTTCATTAATTTTTATTGTCATTTGATATATTTAAAAATAAAAAACAGTAACTTTTTGTCAGCCCGAAATTGAAAAATCCATAAAAAAATCGAAACATTGCTTAAAAATTCCAAAAACATTAGTGTAGGTATTTTGATCTCTTTTAATTTCTGATCAATTTTTGTGCATTTTCCATTTATAAAACTCTAAAAAAGTGTGAAAATGGAAAATCTTAAAAAAATTGTAGAAAATTGTAGAAAAATCCAAAAATTTTGATTTCAGTCTCTGTTTGTAGATATTTGTCTGCATTTATATTAAAAATTAATTTCAGGAATTTTGAGCATTTAAAGGATTTTTAAATTGCAAAATACTCTTGACTGTGAATAGTTTTCTCTATTTTTCACCGTTTGATTTTTAGAAAATTATAAAAACATCAAAAAAAATTGAAAAAAAATTATCAAAAATATTTTAAATTATATAAAACACAAAAACATTTTCCTTTTAATTTTCTGAGCATTTTTTACTATTTTAAAAAATACAAAAAGAGTAGTTTGTTTGTGTTTTTCTTCACTTGTGAATATTGTTCTGCTTTTTAAAAATATTAAAAAAAACAAAAAACCACTAAAAATTCACTTCTAAAAATTGACTTCATAATTTTTTTCAATTGTGCTCCTTGTGTTCGACCCTGGTCGCTATACCAGGTAAAAAGAATAGCGAAAGTCGCTTACATTGAACTTCTTGATTTTTCAAGTGGTTTAAATATTTTTCTCGTTGACCGATCCGAGTGGTTGAGAACGATGATATTTTTGATATTATATTCCCATCTCGACCGCATGAATTTCGTGTCATCATCCGTGGTATCCAGACTGCTGAGGACCGTGCTGATAATTCTGCCTCCAGGTGTTACCGTAAGATGGAGGATGGTACTGGTATGAGGGCTGGAAGGGTCTCCCACCCTGCTTCTGCTCATGATAGGGCATGTTGCCCATGTTCTGACCCTGAGGATGTCCCTGAGGACAGGTCAGTTGCGCTTCATTGTTCCACACACCATTGATCTCCTGTATCAGTGGCGGGGGTGGAGAGAGCTGCTCGGAATAGGCTGGCTGGGACTCAGGTTGATATACAACCATCTATGTCTGAGGCTGCGGTGGCTGCTCCGGAACCTACATGTAATACATGTGTTGAACAGGTTGGGGCTGCGGTGGAGTCGGTTGAGGATTTTGATGCAATACAGGCTCCTTCTTCTCAGTTATCGGCTCAGCAGGAGTAGACACAACGTTGCACATGTTGGCGTTCAATGCACGAACAAGCTGCTTCAGCTGTTGGGAAATCAAATCGAGCTTTTCCAAGCCCTAGGTCCTTTTCTCAATGACAAATAATTTCTCGAGATCCTGTGACCTCTTCTAAATGATGTCCACCTTGGACATATGGCTCCCAATGATGCTCAAGTTGGAGCTCTCATCCCTGTCTTCGGTGTGAGAAGCCATGTTCACTGGCTTGCTGATGGTAGTTGGCACCTTCATGTATGCTCGGGACGAGGATTGAGTGGCTTCTCCTTCAGCCATTTCCTCAAAGACATTCCACAACACGTCCTCGTCCTTGTTGAAATGGGAACCGCCGCAAGCGGCATCTACAAGCTTTTGGCTCTCAAGTGTGAGCCCCCCAAAGAAGTGTTGCACGAGACTAGTCTTTGGAATTTCATGGTGGGGTCATTTCTCTTGTAGATCCTTGAATCTTTCCGACGCTTCATGGATGGTCTCGTGGGGCTGCTGGCAAAAACTGGAGATACGGGCACGCATCTGATTCAATCGACCGAGAGGATAAAACTTATGGAGAAATGCAGACTTCAGCTCCTCCCAGGTCGTGACTACTTTCCCTAGGTGGTCGACCCAATATAGGGCCTTATCTTGAAGGCTGAAGGGAAAAGCGGTCATCGTGACTACCCCCAAAGGAATTCCAGGGTAGTGAGCGGTAGCATAGATGCGACCAACTTCTTCAGATGAATATAGGGCTCCTCAGTGGTATTCCCGTGGAATGTGGGAAGCAGAGACAGAAACTGCAGCTTTAGCTCGAAGTGGGCATGAATACGTGGAATCTGGATCCACTCAGTGATGCGACCCACTCATGGATTGTATGTCTCCTTCAGCGTAGGCTTTGGCTGCGGTGGGTCTGCGCCCGCTCCATCGAATTCTGGTCCTCACACTGGGGACTCATCTCTAACCTCTTCAAAGTTGAACTCTTGATTTGGATCATCCTCCCTGCGGTCGTCTCTTACGCCGGCCCTCTTCCTCAGATCGTTCAGCATTTCTTGGAAGGCAGTCTGGGCCAAGGCTTGGTTAGTTAACTGCTGCTGGATGGCTTGAATGGAAGTCAACAATTGACTATTGACCTCGTTCTACGTGGTGTACTGCCCTTCCCCCTGATTGGCTTCAGCTTCAATTTGGGGTTGTGGTCCCTTTCCTCTTCCAGTTGGAGCCATTTCGGAATGAACTTGAACTTCTGGCTCGTGATCAGGTGGAGAATCCGCATGACGGAGTAAACCCTAATCAGCATCTTCCTAAGCACCCACTGCTGAGATGAGTCTGGAATTAAGGTCAATTCCAGAATATTGTGAACGGAGCATAGGATATTGACTGAAATCAATCTCCATCTACAGGGGGTTAATTCAGGGACAAGAGTAATCCCGGTTTATTTGAAGGGGAAGAGCTAATTCCGGTTGCGAGTCCATCCCGAACAACGGATTTATTGGTGAAAGGCAAGTGTTGAAAGAAAAGAGAATAGGGGAGTCCAAGGAGAAATTTGCAAGATCCGAACTAACTTCTTGGAGATCACCCCTCCTTATTGAAGACGTTGGCGACACGGAATTGATGTGGGCGCCGGCGGGATCCCGACTAAACCATCCGTGTGACGACATCTTGAGAAGGTCAAAAGGGAAAGATGATGGATGAAGAGCACAAAGGTAAACAAGAAATAAAAGAAATGTAAAATAGTAGAAGGCTCACAATGAGCAAGGGTCAAATGGAAGGAGAGCAAAAATGGTGCAAAGGCACGATGTTTTTGATCTTGACCTTAACTCGACTAATCAATCAAACCCAAAGCAATGGATTCACCAACTCGACCCGTGAATCCGTGAAGGTTTGGTAATTATCTTTGTGAGTTTTAGATTTGATTTTTCAGGCAATTATCTTTTCACGAGTCCTAAGAGCGCTACGCCTATAGGAGAGAGAGTACTGCCAGAAAAGTATCACGTACTTGTCCTCCTCCAGTGTAACCTATAGTCTGCACTATTTGAGGTCCTTGTAACCCTTCCTGGATCCCTACTCAGTCAAAGAAATAGAGGGAGGAAGCCGATAGGCAAAACCAATACTTCGGATCTCACTCGCAACAGAATCACCTGTGAGCGTGCGAGAACCTACTCTGACGCAAGATAATGAGACAGACACCCTCATGAAGGCATGGCCTATGCTCGATACTTCGGACAAGGTCAATGCTCTACACAATAGAGAGTCATCAATGCCGACCAAGCCCTACTCGTCTACGTATGATAGAAGCGCCAATACTTCGGAAATCCAGGCGATACACAAAGGCAGCCACAGACTGGGTTTTGGGCTCTAATCCTTACGACGACGCTCACCTCACTGGGAAGGAAACCTTACTATACAACCTGAAAACAAATGAGGGCTTTGCTCATCCCAAGGCAATGAGTCCAATTAATCAATTTTATTTTGGTTAAGTATTTTTAGCAGTCCCTTTTTTAATTTTTTTGTGTTATCACTTGTTTTGAGTAGATTCAATACAAGCGCCTAACATTTTTGGTATTTTCTTTGATTCATGTTGATCCAAAAGTAGGGGGAGAAGATCAGAAAAGCAATGCAAGACGGCACCAAGATGGAAATCTCACCTTTGTGCCTAGATGATGAATGCAAAGATAGAAGACTTACAGTGCCTCCCAGCTCTCTCCATGCGGGATGCAAAACAGGAATTTATAAACCTAATCTATATGCCGATATGCACATGGAAATCATCCTAAGAAGGCAATTACTACACGTGAAGAACCAAATGCTAGGTACTCAGAATGAAGCTTATGCCCGGTCTCTGATGCCGATCGGTGTTTGCCACAACGGATCCTGCCAGCGTTGTATACGGCCTCTAGCGGCACACGGCTTCGAGACTGAGTAATTTCGTAAATAATTAATTTGAAGTCCAAACGAGAAGACTATAGGTGCATGCAATGGTTATAAGGTGTTTGGCCTTAGACTACACGATCAAGCAATCCTAAAAACTAAGGGCTCACTCCACAAAAGAAAGAAAACCAAAATCAGAAAACAAAGTAAAAAGGCGATGAAAACGCGACAAAACTGCGGTGAGCCCCCAAGTGAACACACACTTGGAAATTGGGCCCGAATGTCGAAAGTCTAGGGTACCTGTATTTTTACAAATTAATAAAATGTCTCTCTCTCAAAAATAATAAAAACCTAACTATCCTCTCTCTCTCTCAAGTCCTCCTGCTCTCTCCTGCTGGCTAAGATAGAATAGCTGGCTCTGCCTCCCAAGGCTGCTTAGGATCCCCTAGGCGATCCTACTCGGTCAGTGGTCCCTCGCAAGAAAACAAGAAAGGGATGTGAGATAGTTCAAAACAAATTATACGATAGAAACAGATAATCAAAAATGGCTAAGCAGATAAAAAGACACAAGTCTACTCTACAAGCCGATGCTCCCAGCAACGACACCATTTGAAAAACGAGAAAAGCGAGAGCCGCTAAATAATGGTATGATAGATCAGACTCACTATCGCTGAGGCGACTACTCAAGCCTTCACGTTTATCAACAATCAACCAACACAATCAATTAAGCAATCAAGAGCAAGGATCAAAATTTATTATACCCTACTAAGAATGTATAGTGGCAAGCAAGTAGGAGACGAACACAGGAAGCAAAGGAGTAAAGCAAGCAGACAAAGAGTCAAGCCCTATGCCAAGTGAACTACTTAGCCAATTGGAACTTTTTGTGGGTTTTTGATTTTGTATTTTTTTAATTTTCTTTTTTATATTTTTGTATTTCGATTTTTAATTTACTGATTTTATATTTTCTTTTTATATTTTATATTTTATATTTTCATTTTTTCTTTAAAAAGATAAAATAAATTATATATACTATATAAGAAAAGAGGGATAAATGATTTTATAAAAATAAGTAAAAATAAGCAAAAATTAGGAAATAAAATTTTTTTGGCTTTTTATAATTTTCTAGTGTTTTTGTGATTTTTCTAGATTTTTCTAGATTTTTAAAAGTCAAAATACTAGAAAACAGGGAACTAAGTTGTTGGCTTAAAATAAAATGAGGATGAAAAATATTAATCAGAGCTCAACAGTCCTCAAACTAATTTTAATCGAAAGATAACAAATCAAAGAAAATTCAGAAACTGAAATTGTATTTTTTAGATTTTTTATGTATTTTTAATATTTTTATGAAGATATTTGGGGTTTTATAATTTTTAGGAGTTTTGTTTTATATTTTTTGTGATTTTTGGTCTGAAATTAAAACACACTAGAATAAGCAAAATATATTTTTTGGGAATTTTCTGATGTGTGTTTATAATTTTTATAGATTTTCTAATGCAAACAGTGCTGAAAATGCTTGTTTTTTATTTTTTTATAAATATGAAAATGCAATGAAAATGCAAAATAAAAATATGCCGTGAAACTAGGATGCAACAAAAACATATGGTATTGTTTTGGTGATTTTTGGCGTTTTATAAGTGCATGCAATAAATAGAGTAAACATCAAGAAACTACACTCAAGCAAGGGGTATTTTTGTAATATACGAAAAGTTCAGGGGCCTCAGCGCAAATATTCCAAAAATTATATAACTTAATTAAAACTCTCTAGACCAATAACAAATCTCCAAAATGACAGGGGTGTATTTGTAAAATTTTCAAATCCACGTGCACAAGGCACGTGACCAGGCAGGACTATATAGCAATATTCAAAAATCCAGGGGGCAATGCGCAAAATGTCTAGAAGTATTTAACTACATAGTAAAGTTTCTGGCCTAAAATATAATAAACAAACCCACAGGGTTTCCCCTGCAAAATGCCCTTCACCTCACGTGCACAGGCACGTGAGGTGACGTGGTGAGGGACCTAATCGAAATAAAGAAAAGTACGGGGGGCTATATGTAAATTATATAGAAGTTTCAAAAGGCTTCTGAAAGTTTAAATATTAATTAGAAATTACAAAATTAGCTGGGTCGAGTTTGCAAAATACCCAGGCTTGGGCGTTGATGGACGGTGGGATCCCTCCCACTTATCCACGTGCCGCTGTCTCCTTGTGCTATACCCCTTCATTTGCACGGCTGGGATCAGATCACGGGCGTCATCTGATAGTTGACACGGGGCTTGATCGGACAGCCTGCGATCAGACTAGAGGCGTGTTCTTCATCGGATGGCTGCAAAGCACGGTGGAAGAACTGGCGAAGAACAGTCGCCCGGCGAGGTGGAATTGCAGCAAGCGAGCTTCCCCGGCGGTCCCTCGAGCAACAGTTGAGTCGGTGAGCTTCCTAAGGGAACGTCGAAGGTGGCCGAGGGTCGTAGAAGAGCTAGGAACCCAAGGAAGGGGTCATGGATACTGGGAACATGCGCGCGACCTGGGGCTGCTGTGAAGGGCGAGTCGGGGCTCAGATGCCCCCTTCCAGAAGCTGAACCTGCATGAAAAGATGGGCGAAACTATGGCGGAGCTGTTGGGCTTTTAGTGGCGAGTTCGGAGGGTGGACAGTGGTGTTTTAGTGAAGAGTGAAGTGACCGGAGGTGAACTCTGGCGTGATGCTCGTGTAGAGCGATTCGAGGGGCGAAGAGCGAAGCGAAGGATGGCGAAAGATTCCTACGGGTGCAGTGATTAAAATGCTAAAGAAATAGAGAGAAGAGAAGGAGGAAAATGACCTCACCACGGCACGCAGGAAGAGCCCTCTGGCGAGACTTTTGGTGAGGGGAGTTGACTCGATTCGACACCGCCTTGATCCAACGAGAAGCCCAATCCGTTCCTGATGTCACCAGGAATGTCTTCGAGAGCTTGGGTTAGGGTTTAGGTGGTGGAAGAGTGATCCCAAGAGGATGGAAAGTCGGGGGTGCATATTTGAAGGGTTGACTGCAGGGTGAAGAGGCCCCAAAGATTGAGGAAAATCATTGCGAATCGATGACCCACACCCCTAGAAAACACTAGGGCGTGAATCACCAATGTTCGAGGAACGAAAGTCAAGAAGAAGCCTACACCAGATGGTGAAAGATGCGCCCTCCAAAATATGAAGAAAAACGCCAAAAAACCAGTCTGACACGGAGCCAGACCTCGGTCAGGGAGTTGACCGAGGTCAACTAGGGAGAGGATCTGGTTGGTCCACGTGGACCAACTAGAATAATCCATGGGAAAAAAAGGTTTATTAATTCAGTTTAAAATAATAAATGATTTAATTTAGTTTTGGTTATAAAATAAAAATTATTTATTATTTTATGAAGTATTTTATGGTGATTTTTTATTATTTTTTTAGAGTTATAAAAATACAAGTTACCTTTTATACCCTTTATAGGCATCTTTATCTATATATATTTTAATATTTTATTTTTATTTTATATATTTAATTTATTTTTTTATTTATCATTTTATAAATTTATAGAATATTTTTATACACTTAAATATATTTTTATTTTATTTTTCTGAAGTATTTTGTATACTTAATAAAATAAAAGTATTAATTGTATAGGTTTGTGTATAGGTCTTATACATATGTATAATATACAAACATTTTATTTTTATGTTTTCTTTGTGTTTTTATTCTGATTTTAATATACATATATATTATAAATAATATTTACAAAATTATAAAAATATAAAATGGTAAAAATAATGGATAAATAATAAAATGGATATTTTAATCTGTACAAGTATACAATAGGGCTCCAAAACTCAACTTTCAAACCGTAGCTCTGCCAAATGCGAAACCACCGCCATTAAATAGCTTATTTTAAATTATATACAAATAAAAGTGAGTTTGATGCATTTTGAGCTTTTATTTGGGAGATATAGGTCTGGGAAGTTGGGATTCTGGAATTTTATTCAGACCATAACTTTTTATCTATACATTATTTTATTGTGAAATCAATTTTGTATTTTCCTTTATTTAATTATCTACAACTTTAATGTACAAAGTTTCTTTATTTGAGATATAAAAAATAGAACCAAAAATAGGCCCTAAAATGAATAAAGGATGAATGAAATAAAATGTATTTTTGTTGTATTCTGGCCCTTATCTCCCCCTACTTTATTCCTTGTCGACCTAGTCATCGAGATGCTTAGGTCTCACGATTTAGGGTCATAAAATATTTACAATATTTTATTCTTTATCTTTTCTTTTCTTTATTCTATAATTTTGGCTTTAAAAACTGCATTTTATACACTATTTACACAAGAATGCATGAATGATAAAATGCCTAAATTAACGCTATTTACACGCATTTACTAGGGTTTTTAAGGCCAAAATGATATAATAAAGATGATGAATAGTAGATTCATCAATCGAGTACGCGGTCTTTCATCACATCTTCAAGAGAGTCCGAGTTTCAGACACTAGATGATAGAAGATTGAACAGCACAGTCTTGGAGCAGATACAATTAGAAGCTGAGGAAGATGAGTCTGATGATGATCATTTTGATTTCCAATCTTGTTGTTCAGATCATGATCCCTCCGATGTAGACATGGACTTTAATTGGCAGATTTTTGATGAGTATGTTACGCGTCTCATTTCAGATGAGCCTACAACCAGCTTGGAGATTGAGCCAGTACAACAAAGTCATCAATCAGACGAGAAGTCTCCAGATCTTTCTGAGTCAGAGAAGGATGAGATTAAGCACACCGACCTAGTAGCCTATACCCATGCCCTAATCAGAGCTGCTCTCCCTATTACTTCTACCCCAGAGCTTAAACTGTTGCCTCAAAGCATGAAATATTGATTTCTTGCTAGATAGCATAAAATGTTCCCGGTGATCATCGCTTCTGATCTGATCGAAGATCAAGAATCTCATCTGATGGAGATTCTTGAAAAGAACCGCAAGGCAATCGGGTGGTCAGTAGCTGATCTCCATTGTATTAGTCCAGCTCTATGCTCCCACCACATTTTCCTCAAGGATGACGCCAAACCATCTCGTGAGTTTCAACGTAGGATGAACCCGAATCTTCGAGAGGTGGTTATGAATCAAATATCCAAGTGGTGAAGTGCCGATTTTATCTATCTCATCTCCAAATCTAAATAGGTTAGTCTGTTACATGTGGTACCCAAGAAGATGGGTATCACTATAGTGATAAATGAGGACAGAGAGGATATCGCTATCCGAGTACCGACTTCTTGGCACATCTGAGTGGACTACAGACATTTGAATCGGGAGACCAAGAAGGGTCACTTCCTGCTACCATTCATTGATCAGATCATCAAACGGTTAGCCGTGAAGAGTTATTACTACTTTCTTGATGGGTACTCGGGATATAATCAGGTGGCCATTGCACCTGAGGACCAAGAAAAGACGACATTAACCTATCCATTCAGAACATATGCTTTCAAACGGATGCCCTTTGAATTATGTAATGCTCCGGCTACATTCCAGAGGTGCATGCTTTCGATTTTCGCGGATATGGTTCGCGACTTTTTAGAGGTCTTCATGGATGATTTTTTGATTTATGGCAATGATTTCTATTCCAGTCTTTCTAGCCTAGACCACGTGCTTCAAAGGTGCACAGAGGTTAACCTCATTCTTTCTTAGGAGAAGAATCATTTTATAATGACTCAGGGGATGGTCCCTGGTCACATCATCTCCAACATGGGCATGGAGGTGGACTCGGCCAAGGTGGATATCATAAAGAAACTCAATCCACCGTCTAATTTGAAGCAGTTATGGTCTTTCCTCGAGCATATCAGTTTCTACGGACGTTTCATGCAAGACTTCCGCAAAATTGTCCGACCGTTATCTGACCTTCTAGCTAAAGACATTGCGTTTATCATAGATGATAAGTGTCTTTTAGCTTTTGAAATTCTCAAGAGAATGGTTGTAGAGGTTCGTGTCCTTCACCTACTCGATTGGTTTCTCCCATTCGAGATCATGAGATTTTTCCGGTGGGACTATGTTGGGATAGAGGAGGGATGGCCTTCCTTATGCCATATACTATGCTATCAATACTTTGGATTCTGCTCAGTGGAATTACATGGATATAGAGAAAGAAATGCTAGCTGTAGTATTTACCCTAGATAAATCTAGACCTCACATCATAGGATCAAGAGTAACCATCTTCACTGACCATACCGCCATCATGTACCTAATCGATAAGAAGCATTCCGAACCGCGTCTGACCAGATGGATCCTTCTACTCCAGGAGTTCGATATTGAGATCAAGGATAAGCCTGGAGTCAAGAATGTGGTGGCGGATCACCTCTTCCAACTAGAATTACCTGAGACTTCTGAGTTCGATGCACCAATCACTGAGACCTTCCCCGATGAGGCGATTCTTGTTGTCGCCTTGCTCCCATGGTATGCTGACATTATGAAAGTTCTTGTTGCTAAGAAAGTCCCACAAGGTTGGTCCAGGCAAAGACTTAAGACTTTCCTTGCGAAAGCCATGTTTTACCATTGGGAGGATCCGATCCTTTATCATGAAGGATCGGATTCCATCTGGCGTTAGTGTATTCCTCAGAAGGAATACCATAGTATCCTCACGTATTGCCATAGATTAGAATCTGGAAGACACCACTCAGGGAAGAGGGCAGCACATAAGGTCCTTTAATCCAGCCTTTGGTGGCCTACGCTCGTTGCGGATGCCCATGCATTTGTAAAGAGGTGTACTGACTGCCAGAGAATGAGCATTTGTGGATATAGAGACGTGATGCTGATGCAACCAATTCACTTCTATGAAGTGTTTGATGCATGGGGTATAGGTTTTATGGGCCCATTCCCTTAAAGTCAAGGATTTGAGTATATTGTTTTACTGTAGATTATGTGAGTCATTGGGTAGAGGCTATTCCTGCCCGAGCCATTGATGCGAACACGGTTTGCAAGTTCTTGAGAAAGCATATCATTTCGTGGTTCGGGGTCCCTTGAGTTCTGATATCAGACGGGGGTAGACACTTCATCAATGATAAGGTAAGAGCACTTGCTAACGAGTTCAGCATATACCATCGGGTTGCTACTCTGTATCATCCTAAGATGAATTGTCTAGCCGAAATCTCGAATAGGGAGGTTAGGACGATCTTACAGAAGGTTGTTCGCTCAGACTGAAAGGATTGGTCGTAGCTTTTGGACTCAGTTCTTTGGGCCTATAAAAAACATACTTCAAAACCCCATTAGGTACATCTCCCTTTCGACTCCTTTATGCAAGCCATGCCACTTACCTGATGAGATCAAGCACAAATCATGGTGGGCAGTGAAAGAGGTTATCTTTGGCCTAGACCATACGGGAGATAAGAGGCAAACAAAATTGACAACATTGGAAGAATTGACAGATGAAGCCTTCTCGTGTAGCCTGCATTACAAGGAGCGCATGAAAGAGTGGCATGATGCTCACATCAGTCACAAGCAGTTGAGCCCAATCAGAAAGTTTGGTTATTCGATGTGAGACTGAACTATTTCAAGGGAAATTTCAAAGCAAATGGAAATGCCCATATCTTGTGCGAAAGGTGTACGACAACGGTAGCATCAACATATCTGAGTTGTCTTCTGAGTCTACCTTTCGAGTCAGTGGTCACCGACCATTGAGGTTGCCCACATCCATTTTCTATGAGATGTTCTCTTCACTCTTTACACTCCGCATCTCATACCTGATTTTTCACGATCACTTTGTATATATTCTCGATTTTACTCTTTCTTCCTTCTGTTTGTCTTACACCCTTAGGTTTCATCTAGAATTTTATTATACTTAGGATGTACTTTATCCTAAGTATAGGGGGGTGTAGACACTGTGTTGCTCATATCGTTATGTTCTATTACCCCTATTGTTGCTTATACTTAGGTTGTGCTTTCTACGTATAGGGGGTAATATCTCTCATGTCACTTTTGATTATTTCCGGTTTTTGTATCGACCGTTCTCTCACTTCTCCCTCATCTGTTGATATCTGTCGCTATACTTAGGGATATTTTACCCTAAGTATAGGGGGACAAGCCGAGCCGTTAATTGAATTATATTCTTTTATTCATTATTCTTTTTGAGTTGTTATAGTATAGAAGTCTTTTCACTAATCTATACTTAGCTCGAGTTATGTCTTCCTTTGCCCCCTCTTTGACCACTATGAGGACATAGCTCACGCTAAGTATATGGGAGGGTTGTATATATATGCTATATATACTTTAGAAGCCATAACTCATACTTTATTGTATACTTTTAATAATATGGCTCCCTCAAAGTATGACTGTATATTTTGGGTTTCTAAAAGCAGAAAGAAAATCATAAATATGACTTATTTAAAAAATGGTTTAAAATTTGTATATAAAAATGTTGTAAAATTCTTGGATAAAATCCTTAATTATTTAAAACCTGTACGATTCTTGTAAAACCTTGCATAAAAGCTGTATAATCTGGTATATAAAATTTATATAAAATCCTTTGTAAAATGTACGCAATTCTTGTAAAATTCGTGTAAATTGAATTTATCCACTAACTTTTTCAAAAGATCCTAAAAAGTAAAAAGTTTTAAAATTCAATAAAAAATTGTAAAATTCTTAAAAATTACATCAAAAGCTTAATCCGAAAATCTACTTTATAAAAAATGTTTTGCATTCATTCGTATTTTTTAGAACAAGTCTGATTCTTGAACCGAATGGATCTAAGTCTAAGAGATGGAGCTTGGTTTAGGTCTTAATCCACTTAATTCAAAAGAGACTTTATTAGGAACTGGAATTAAGACTATTCAGGTCTTTTAGACTTAATTCTTTGGGTTCCATGAGACCATGTTCATAATTCAATTTGAATGTGCCTAAGTAGGACACCTGGTGTCATCCGTTTAACTCTTCTCCATTTGAACCAATTTTGAACTCATGAACTCTGCACTTAGCTCAACTTGCATGGGGCTGCGAAGAGAAATCCATTTTGGTGGTGTGTTTCCATCCTTATCTAGTGGAGCTGACATCTAAAGATGGGAGAGACTATGATTAATGAAAAGATGCTGTATCCATCGGGGCATACAAGATCTATGCAGTGCAACAATCAATTCTACTAAAAAGAAGCCATACACCAAATACCAATTTGACCACAATGGTCTAAGCTTCAGAAAGCCAACATGTCTTTGTAGAGACTTGGCTAAACTGACCAAGCTTCACAAGGAGATTGATTACACTGATCACACTCCAGTTCTCTTCCCATTCTTCTTACTTTATTCTATATTTGATTGTGGACACTACATGACCTGACCAACCAGGAGGGTCTGAGAGTTGACCGTGGGTCAACTCTCTGACCCGCCTTCTGTTCATGTCAGAATGTTGGTTTTCTCCCTTGTTTGCGGAATTTTCGAGGCCACATCTTTCGTCTTTTGGGGTTGATTTCTTCTGCAATTTTTCTCCCCTACCATAGAGCATACACGCCCATGCATTGCTTTGGGGATTGAATCAAAGATTCGCCCGTGATCACTCCTTGAATATCCTGCCATCACCGTCTTTTCAAAGACCACCCCAAACCTTCCATCCTCCTTGAACCCCTCTTGACCTCGTTTTTGGCTCCCTTGAGCAAGCTCCGGATAGAGCTTGGTGACAGCAAGTTCTCCAGCAGCCCAGGGAAGCACGGCGAGGCCTTGAGCGGCCGTTCCACCCCATCTCCGGCCAAACGACCGTCGAGGTCCTATCTCAGGTGTTTCTACCCCCTTGAGGTCGCTTTATTTTCATTGTTTTATGCATTTTTAGGTTTATCTCAGTCTTAGGAGTAGATTCCCACTGGCATTTTCGTGTTTCACCCAGCCAATCCATTCCAGACCCCTCTCGCCGGAGATTGCTCCAGCAAGCCACCACTCGCCACACCCTAACACGCCATTGACCGCCAATAAAAGCCTCCTGCTTACGAGATATCTGTCGACTATTGTGTTTTATTTGCAGGTCGAGAAGGAGGCATCTGAGCCTCGATTTGGCTGGGGAAGGACCTCCCAGGTTCGCCGGAGCACCAGTGAACGCCTGAGGCCATCTGTTGGTCTCTGGCTCCATTTGTGGCACCTGGAGACTCCCTGGAGGTGCAGGAGCACGCAGCGCCCGTTAGTATTGCTCGAGGTGGTCGGAGGAAGGAGTGGGCTCGATTCCAAACTCGCCATCGGCGAGTTCATCTGCAGTTCGTCCTCCAGCACCCAGCGTCGTCCGATCGTTGCCTGTTCGTCCAACCCTTCCTTTAACCGTCGGATCTGGGGCATCTTAGCCGTCGATTCCACGCCAATCATCTGATCAGGGCCGCACAGATGAAGGGGTATCGTCTCCCCTGAGCTCGCCACGTGTATTAGTAGAGACGTGCCCACTGTTGGATCGCCCCTTCCCCCTCCGTGGGTATTTTGCACAACTCACCCGCGCATTTTTGTGATTTAATTATTATCTCTTAATCTTTCTTCTGTAGTTAATTTAGTTTTGTAATATTTGAACCTTGCCCCTCATAGTTTGTAATATTACATTTTGGTCGCCGTTAGGTCACGTGCTTCGGCGCACGTGACTTGGCGTTTTTGCAGTCAGGCCCTCGGATATTTTTTCTATTAATATTTAGTCCAGTGAACTTTTTAATTAGTTAAATATTTTGTGGACAAATTGTGTTGAGGCCCTTGTAGTTCTTGTTTATTACATATGTATCCCTGCTAGTGTGATTTATCCTTTTGTTGCCTCTATTTTTTGCATGCATCTATAATTACCTAAAAATTACCAAAAAATGTCATTGTGAATCTGATATATTGCATTAGCACGCCATATTTTTATTTTTTATTTTTATTGCATTTTATTATTTATAAAAATTCAAAAACACTCATTTTCAGCACTGTTTGCATCATAAAATCCATAAAAATTATAAAAATATCACAGAAAATTCCCAAAAAAATATATTTTGTTTCTTTTAGTGTGTTTTAGCTTCACTCCAAAAATCTCTAAAAAAATATAAAAGAAAACCCCTAAATATTATAAAACTCCAAAAAACTTCATAAAATTTATAAAATTCATAAAAATCTAAAAATTGTGTTTTCTTCTCCTATATTTTCTTTACTTTGTTATCTTTAATTAAAAAATAATTTGAGAAATTTTTGTCACGGTTTACTATTTTTCATTCCCATTTTAATTCCATCCCTTTATTTTATTCACTATTTTTAGTATTTTTGACTTTAAAAATACCAAAAAATTAGGACAAATCTAGAAAAACATCATAAAATTATAAAAAGACCAAAAATGTCTTATTTTCTTAATTTTAGTTATTTTTATAAATACCTTAACTCTCTCTTTCCTTATTTTGTATTTATACTTTATTTATCTTTTTATAAAAAAAGAAAATATATAAAATATAAAAAGAAAATATAAAATCAACAAACTAAAAATCAAAATACAAAAATATAAAATTAAAAATTAAATAAAAAAAATATAAAATTAAAAACCCACAAAAAATAGCATAAATAGACACTTGATCACATTCACACTTTTGAGCAATTTTGCCATGTTCTACCTGTCTGCTCCCTGTGTTCGACCTCTACACATACTTGCACCTATACACATCTTGTTGTAGAGTTATAATAAATTTTAACTCCACACCACTTTTCATTGTCTGATTTTTGTTGTGGGTTTAATGTTGTCTTAATCTGGATTTCACGCGGTCGCCATAGCGACTTTGTCTCCGCCTTGTGCGAGACATATTAGACCGCCGATTTCTGCGTTAAACAAATGGCGCCGTTGTCGGGGAGGAACAACGCGTAGTTCGGCTTTTTATTTGTGCTTGTGATTATTTGTCTGTTTTCACGGCTTTTATTTATTTCCTTATTTTTGATATATCTGTTGAGCCGTCTGACCACCCCTCTCTTGTTGACTTTGTGCGAGGAACAGTGGATCGATGGAGGCGCTCAACCCTAGGCGCCCGTGCACCCACGTGAAGCCAACTTTGCTCGCCTTGCACCGAAGGAGACTTAGAGGAATTTTTTGTAGACCGAGCTCCATCTATATTGTCTTGTATTTATTTTTGTAATTTGTAGTGAGAGAGAGTCATTAATTTGTAATAATACAGGTACCCCCGAACTTTGGAATCTTGAGCCTAATTTCCAAGTGATTGTTCACTTGGGGGCTCACCGCGGCTTTTCGTGTTTTCTTCGCATTCTTTTTCATTTGTTTTCCAGTTTTGTTTTATTTCTTTTGTGTGATTGAGCCCTTAGCAGTTGGAGTTGCTTGACGTAGTCTTAAGGCCAAACACCTAATATCTTTGCCTGTGCCTATAGTCTCGTTTGAACTTAGTTTAAACTTTAAACAGTCGCCTCATCATCTTCGAGCATTCGTGCCGCGAGCCCACCATGCCAAGCGCTGCTCCTGAACTCGATGTGTCGAGAGGAGGAGGGGTGAGCCTAGACCGGACTCCAGGATTGAAGATCGGTGACCGACTTGTGGTTCTTCACGCTAATAGCAGCTTCTCACACTTAGGGCGATTTCATCGGTTACATTTGCATATAGATAGGTTTCAATTCTGCTGAGCATCCTTGCATGTAGAGTGCTAGAGGCAAGGTGAGCATTTACGCTTTGGCATTCATCACCATTTTTGCCGCTTGCATTGCTTTTCCGACTCTCCCTCTGATTTTGCCAACCTAGGTGCTAAGTAAAATTGACTCCTCGTTAGGCTCGTGCATTTCTCACTAAAAATCCAAAAAAAGTGATAACTAATAAAATTGAGACTGCTAATATTACTTGATCCTAAAAAAAGAGCAAAAAGAAAAATATTCTCTTGGGACGAGTAATCCCCTCATTGTCTTCATTTTATATTGCTCGCGCACACACTAAGGATAGTGCCCAAATCCTATTCAACCCCTAAGTGTTTGTGCAAATTCTTTGACTTCTCACCTAACTCTAAAACAGAAAAGATAAAAAGACTGCTCTTTTGCGGTCTCTACCGAGTTAAGTAGGTGAATTGAGGGTTTGTATTATTTTCATTTTTGCTTGTGGTTGTTTTGTGTGTGTTCTGGATCGTCTCTGCGCATTTGTGCCTTTTTCTCACTTCTCTTGACTTGACCTTCGTGCACTCCCTATTATTTTCCTTTTGTTCCGAGATGGCCGACCGGAGTATATTTTGTCCGGACTTTGCGGACCCCTCACTCGCTCCAGCCGGTCCTCCTCACTTTTTCCAGGAGGAATTTGCTCCTGATTTTTGTACATATCCGACCAACCCACTATTTCAGGATTCAGACTTTGATCTTCGCCAATCATTTCCACCACCATCTCCTACACATTTCGACAACCCGCTCTTCCTTGAGTATCCTGATCCGGAATGTGATTTTTTTCCACACCTACCACCCACATTCAACACACCCGATCCTGAGATTTTGGAGTCACCTTTCATGGTATCCACACTTGCGACTTTGAATCAGATGATGGAGCATATGAATTCAAGGATAATTGATCTTACTAGTTTAAATAAGAACCAGAATGTCGCTCCATTCTTTGAGGATATGGATTCATTTGAGGACGACCGTGAGAGCTTGCAATCGCCCAAAACACAAAAAAATGAGAAAAATTTAAAAGCCCAAAAAGAGTTTGGGAGACACATGATCGAGTCAGACTGTGAGGAGAGGTACCACTTGCCAGAACCTTTGACTACACAGCCTTTCACACCCGGTCCCACCTTTGACCCCGAGGATGGCATTATACAGACTGCTCTTGACATACCTCGTGTATATGCTGATTCCGACTTCCTCCCTTGTATGGAGGAGGTCCAAAAATTCAAAAAAATGTTGACTGAACCCGAAGTGGTGGCCACCATTCATGAGATTATCCGTGCCCCACTTCAGCATGCCATGACTGATTTATCTTCTCCTCTTCCCAAGAAGAGAAAGTGGAGGAGCAGATCTGAGCGTCATATTTTGACCATGGTCACTGCCACTCCATCATACATCGTCCCATTCCTAGGAAGAGGAACACTGCCACACCTTTCATCACTTGCACCATCTCTGACCACACATGTGATCACACTCTCCTTGACAACGGTGCTTCGATTAGCATTCTACCCTTCTCGTTGGTACAGTCTCTTCACCTAGGGCCTCTCAAGAAAACCAGGATGATCGTACAGTTTGATGATGGATCAATAAAGAGGCCGAAGGATATCCTTGAAAATGTTGTCATCTCGATTCAGGGCACGAGCTACAATGTTGATTTTGTCGTATTTCCCATGGAGACCTCCACTGGTGAGAACTCTCCAATCATCCTGGGACGATCATTCCTCGCCTCTGAGAGGGTCGTTATTGACTACGGATCAGTAGAGATTCGCTTCCGTCCTGCTGACGAGAGCGAAGTGTTGATTACTGCACCCACTACCGACCAGAGACTTGCATCTGAAGCGACTTCACCTATCTTGGCTGACCTCGAGGACCATGACCTTGATGATACAATCAGAGAATTTTGCTGCTTATTGGATTCCATTGAGACCCAAGAATTCCTCCCTGTTGGGAAGACTCGGAAAGCATGGACCTCGGAGTTCCTTCTTTTGGGACTTGGCGATGTGTTGACGGCATCCGCGGGATTTACACGATCGATATCATTGAGCGGAGGGCAGATTTAGAAACCAGATAGGACGAACATGTTTTGACTACTTCCATTGATGAGTCCGCTCCTGTTCACTTAGATTCAGATAAGACTGAAAAGGCCGAATTTGACCTGATTGCTTTTATTCAAGAATTCGGGCCTTTTGATGAGAAAGATGATCCGGTTGAGATTATTGAGGATGAACAGAGTTCGACTACTTCCACCGATGAGTTCGTTTCTTTTGATTTTGACCTGGATGAGACTTTGCAGGATGACTCTGATTACACTTCTTCTTCTGATGATGAGTTCATCCCACTCCACTTTGATATCAACGAGACTCCCAAGGCCAGACCCGACCACACTTCTTCCACTCACCCGTCTGTGCCTTCACACCCTAGGGTCCCTAAGGATCTTCACTCTGTCGACCCTGATCGGCTTCCGTCCACTGTGGACCCCGATGTAGACCTACACCATACCAGATCTATCCCTCAGCGGTCTCGCAAGAAGGTTCGCTTTCTACCTTCTTGACTCTTTGTATATCCATCTCTGTTGTATATCCACTTTTGTGTACCTCTGTTCTCTCTACCGTATTGCTCATCCACCCATTCTCGTGTCTACCTTGCTTAGGACGTACTCTTTCCTAAGTATAGGGGGTGGACGAGCCGAGTGTTCTTTCATCGTTCTGTTTCATTATTCCTATTGTTGCCTATACTTAGGGCTTCTTTTACCCTAAGTATAGGGGGAGTGATGTGTACATCCTCTGATCTCTTCCTCCATTGATATCTTCTTTTCTTCTTTTCTTCTTTTTTTTCTTCTTTTCATTTTCTATCCTCTATATCTATCAAAAAGGTACCGACTCTTTTTGTCAGTCATCTATACTTAGGACACACTTTGTCCTAAGTATAGGGGGGTGTGCAACCCTAGTTTTCATTTATTTCGATCCTCTCCATTGTCTCCTCTTCTTGTCTATACTTAGGGATATCTTACCCTAAGTATAGGGGGAGACAACCTGAGTACGATCTGTTCATTCCCACCCTTGACCCTCCCTGCTTTGTGTACAGTCTTCTATACTTAGGATTATTTGATCCTAAGTATAGGGGGGACGGTCAACTTCTCATTCGTTCATTTATTTCTTATTGCATTTATTCTTTAGATTTTCCTATACTCGGTACGAGTTATGTCTTCTCTTTTCTCTTTGATCTATGAGGACATAGCTCAAGCTAAGTATAGGGGGGTCGCATATACTACGTATATACTTTAGCCATAACTCGTACTTTCGTATTTTTCTTAATAATATGGCTTATAATTCTTTAAAATTCATTAAAAACCTTAATAAAAAGATGGTATCATTCCTCAAATTCTTTTTATTTACTGATTAATAAATCAGGTGAAAATGTTTTTTGCAAAATGTTTGAAAAATAGTTTGAAAATCTTTGTGAAAATCCTTTGAAAACGTTTTGTTACATGTTTTAAACCTTTGTAAAAACATTTTGGTTTGTAAAGTTTCTTTTCTTTGTGTGAAATAAAATGTTTGAAAAATGATTTGCAAATGGTTTGAAAAATGGTTGCAAAAATATTTTGAAAAATCTATCTATACTGTTTGAAAACCTTTGCAAAATGATTTTCAAATGTGTGTACATATTTGTAAAATTTTTTGTAAAAATTATTTTAGACTATAGTTTTCAAAATTGTTTGAAAAACATGTGTCAAATAAGTTTGAGGAATAGATACATCTCACCAAAATCCAATATATCTATACCTATAAAATTAACAACTTACCTTGTAAATTCTTAAAATCCACTTCTTGTAGATATAAGAAGTATCCCCGTGTAAATATTTTAACCTAGCTTTTAGCCAAAAACTTTTTGTTTTCAAAAACCTCTAAAAACATTTGCAAAATTAAAATACCAAAAACATTTGAAAAATCTTTTGAAAAATACAAAAATAAAATGCATGTGCATTATCATCTTTTCAAAAACCCATAAAAAGTTCAAAATCTTTGAAAATTGCATCACAAAAATATTTTCTACATCGCATTGCATAGCATGAGCATTTTTCGGATTGAGTTTGATAGTTGAACAAGTCTAAGTAAGATCCAGAGATTAGAGCTTGATTGGACCTTAAAATCTACCTAATAACAGGAACCATATATGAACTGGGTTGGAGGTACTTCAGGTCTAGTTGATTTAATTCTTTGAGGATTACGAGACTTGCTTCAACAGATTCTTGACTGCCTAAGTAGAGTATTTCGAAGCACACGCACGACTCTTGTTGATAATGACCTAACTTGGACACATGTACCTTTCACTTGGCTCAACTCAGTTGGAGTGGTGAGGGGATTGGATTTGCCGGTATGAGACGCACACAAATGGAAACACTTGTCATCCTCTAGGGAGGGAAGTGCACCCCAACCCGTCCAGTGATGAGGAATTCTAAAGACAGGAGAGTGTGGGTTGCAACAAAGCTTCAAAAGAGGGATAGTCTACTGGCTTAATAGGAAAAACTCCCTATGTAAATGCTGTTGTGAATAGAATTTCAAAAAAATAAAAAAGAGACATGCCTGTACAAAAATAAAATGCCTGCAAAAGTATGTGAATATGTTGTAAAGTCAATAAGCAAGCTTGAGTTCTAAAGTCATATCATGTGAGCCTGCAGCTGGATGACTTGACTACACTGGTCTTGCATCCTAGGATAGGTAGCTACACTGGCTACTGTCCATTCTTCTCTTCACCCCCTCCTCTTGAGTTGGTTGCCACTTGAACTTAGAAGGGAATACCTCGCTCCTCGAGGAAGGAGTTATTGGATTGGGGAATCATTGGGTTGTCACGCTGGAGAAGTCAGTCTCTTTGTCATTCTAGTTGGGGAGAGCCACCATCACTTACACTGTACGAGTCAGATTCATAATCGTAAGGGTTTGCGTATGAGTTGAAGTATCTCTGACCTGGCTATTGAGGAGACTTGGGCAGAGTTTTGGGATTCTCAGGGACGGTTGGATTTCAAATTCAGCTCTCGTTAAGGTTCCGCCCGCACTTAAATTCCAAAGGTCCGACTTAAGCCCCAAACATTGATTTTGTGAAGACATGTTTGACAATTATATTTAGTCCATCTTTCTTCTTTTTCTTTTCTTTGTTTTTCCTTTCTGCACTTATTGCATAAGTGTTTGCTAGGGACTAGCAAAGGCAAGTATAGGGAGTGATGAATCTACATTGCATCATCTTTATTCTATCATTTTGGCCTTAAAAACCCTAGTAAATGCGTGTAAATAGGCTTAATTTAGGCATTTTAGCATTCATGCATCATTGTGGAAATATTGTATAAAATGCGGTTTTTAAAGCCAAAATTATAGAATAAAGAACAGAAAATAAAAAGAATAAAATATTTTAAATATTTTATGACTTGAAATCCCGAAACCTAGGCATCTTGATGAATAGGTCGACAAGGAATAAAGTAGAGGGAGATAAGGGCCAAAATACAAGAAATATTCCGTCATTCTTTATTCATTTTGGGACCTATTTTTGGTTCCACTTTTTACACCTCAAATAAAGAAACTTTGTAATTTAAAATATCTATATAATTAAGTAAATAAAAATACAAATTGATTTCACTCAAAAATAATGTACAGATAAAAAGTTATGCTCTCAATAAAAATCCAGAATCCCAACTTCCCAGACCTATATCTCACAAATGAAAACTCCAAATGCATCAAACTCACTTTAATTGTATATAGTTTAAAATAAGCTATTTAATGGTGGTGTTTTCGCATTTGGCATAGCTATGGTTTGAAAGTTGAGTTTTGGACCCCTATTGTATACTTGTACAGATTAAAATACTCATTTTATTATTTATTCATTATTTTTAAATTTTATATTTTTATAATTTTGTAGATATTATTTATAATAAATATGTATATTAAAATTAGAATAAAAACACAAAAGAAACACAAATAAAAATACTTGTATATTTATAATACATAGGTATAAGACCTATAAACATACCTATATTATTACTACTTTTATTTTATTAAGTGTATAAAACACTTCATAATAATAAAATAAAAATATATTTAAGTGTATAAAAATATTATATAAATTTATAAAATAATAAAACATAAATAAATAAATTAAATATACAAAATAAAAATAAAATACTTAAATATATAGATAAAGATACCTATAAAGGGTATAAAAGGTAACTTGTATTTTTACACCTCAAAAAAATAAATAAAAATCATAAAAAAATAATTTATAAAATAATAAACATTTTTTATTTAATAATCAAAATTAATAAAATCATTTAACATTTTTAAATGAATTTTGAATCATTTTTCAGGATTTTTCCTAGTTGGTCCACGTGGACCAACCAGGAGGGTCTGAGAGTTGACCGCGGGTCAACTCTCTGACCCGCCTCCTGTTCATGTCAGAATGTTGGTTTTTGCCCTTGTTTGCAGAATTTTCGAGGCCACATCTTTCGTCTTTTGGGGTTGATTTCTTCTGCAATTTTTCTCCCCTACCATAGAGCATACACGCCCATGCATTGCTTTGGGGATGGAATCAAAGATTCGCCCGTGATCACTCCTTGAATATCCAGCCATCACCATCTTTTCAAAAACTGCCCCAAACCTTCCATCCTCCTTGAACCCCTCTTGACCTCATTTTTGGCTCCCTTGAGCAAGCTCCGGATAGAGCTTGGTGACAGCAAGTTCTCCAGCAGCCCAGGGAAGCACGGCGAGGCCTTGAGCGGCCGTTCCACCCCATCTCCGGCCAAACGGTCGTCGATGTCCTATCTCAGGTGTATCTACCCCCTTGAGGTCACTTTATTTTCATTATTTTATGCATTTTTAGGTTTATCGCAGTCTTAGGAGTAGATTCCCACTGGCATTTTCGCGTTTCGCCCAGCCAATCCATTCCAAACCCCCCTCACCGGAGCTTGCTCCAGCAAGACACCACTCGCCACACCCTACCACGCCATTGATCGCCAATAAAAGCCTCCTCCTGCTTGCTAGATATTTACCGCCTATTATGTTTTATTTGCAGGTCGAGAAAGAGGCATCTGAGCCTCGATTCGGCCGGGGAAGGACCTCCCAGGTTCGTCGAAGCACCAGCGAGCACCTAAGGCCATCCGTTGGTCTTTGGCTCTATTTGTGGCACCTGGAGACTCCTTGGAGGTGCAAGAGCACGCCGCGCCCATCAGTAGGGCTCGAGGTGGTCGGAGGAAGGAGTGGGCTTGATTCCAAACTCGCCATCGGCAAGTTCATCTGCAGTTCGTCCTCCAGCACCCAGCGTCGTCCGATCGTTGCCTGTTCATCCAACCCTTCCTTTAACCGTCAGATATGGGGCATCTCAGCCGTCGATTCCATGCCGATCATATGATCAGGGCCGCACAGATGAAGGTGTATCGTCTCCCCTGAGCTCGCCACGTGTATTAGTAGAGACGTGCCCACCGTTGGATCCCCCCCCCCGTGGGTATTTTGCACAACTCACCCGCGCGTTTTTGTGATTTAGTTATTAGCTCTTAATCTTTCTTCTGCAGTTAATTTAGTTTTGTAATATTTGAACCTTGCCCCTCATAGTTTGTAATATTACATTTTGGTCCCCGCCAGGTCACGTGCTTCGGCGCACGTGACTTGGCGTTTTTGTAGTCTGGCCCTTGAACATTTTTTCTATTAATATTTAGTCCATCGAACTTTTTAATTAGTTAATTATTTTGTGGGCAAATTGCGTTGAGGCCCTTGTAGTTCTTGTTTATTACATATGTATCCCTGCTAGAGTGATTTATCCTTTTGTTGTCTCTATTTTTTGCATGCATCTATAAGTCCCTAAAAATTACCAAAAAATGTCATTGTGAGTCTGATATATTGCATTAGCACGCCATATTTTAATTTTCCATTTTTATTGCATTTTATTATTTCTAAAAATTCAAAAACTCTCATTTTCCGCACTGTTTGCATCATAAAATCCATAAAAATTATAAAAATATCCCAGAAAATTACCAAAAAAAATATATTTTCTTTCTTTTAGTGTATTTTAGCTTCAGTCTAAAAATCATTAAAAAAATATAAAAGAAAACCCCTAAAAATTATAAAACTCCAAAAACCTTCATAAAAATTTATAAAATTCATAAAAAATCTAAAAATTGTGTTTCTTCTCCTATATTTTCTTTACTTTGTTATCTTTAATTAAAAAATAATTTAAGAAATTTTTGTCATTATTTACTATTTTTCATTCCCATTTTAATTCCAGTCCTTTATTTTATTCACTATTTTTAGTATTTTTGACTTTTAAAATACCAAAAATTTAGGACAAATCTAGAAAAATCCTAAAAACATCATAAAATTATAAAAAGACCAAAAATATTTTCTTTTCTGAATTTTAGTTATTTTTATAAATACTTAACTCTCTCTTTCCTTATTTTGTATATATACTTTATTTTATCTTTTTATAAAAAAAAGAAAATAAAAAATATATAAAATATAAAAAGAAAATATAAAATCAGTAAATTAAAAATCAAAATACAAAAATATAAAATTAAAATTAAATAAAAAATATAAAATTAAAAACCCACAAAAAATAGCATAAATAGACACTTAATCACATTCACACTTTTTGAGCAATTTTGCCCCTTTCTACATGTCTGCTCCCTGTGTTCGACCTCTACACATACTTGCACCTATACACATCTTGTTGTAGAGTTATAATAAAATTTAACTCCGCACCACTTTTCATTGTCTGATTTCTGTTGTGGGTTAATTGTTGTCTTAATCTGGATTTTGCGCGGTCGCCACAGCGACTTTGTCTCCGCCTTGTGCGAGACATATTAGACCGTCGATTTTCGCGTTAAACAGAGGGCTATCGAGGCTTAAATCCTAATTCTAATAGACTCCCGACACACTATTAATCCAAAGGCCTAATCCAAGTTCTCAATTTTGGGTGAAGTGAGATTTGATTTAAAGAAACAAGCATGTTCTAAGTTCTTTTATTTTCCTTTTTTCCTTTCTGTTTGCACTTATATATAGAATAAGTGTTTTCTAAGGGACTAGCAAAGGTAAAGTATAGGGGAATGATGAATCTATGATTCATCGCTTTTATTCTTTTATAGGGGAACGATGAACCTATGATTCATTGATTTTATTCTTTCATTTTGGCTAAAATCCTTGGTAAAATACATGTAAATACTAACTAATTCCCACTGATTAACATTCTAATCACATATTAATATTATATATTTAACACTTATTTTATCTAAAATAAAATAATAAATAGAAAAAAAGAAAAATAAAAAGAAAAGAAGGATGTAGATATAATATATATACATAGCGATCCTAACCCTGAGATCGGGTCAATATTGACATGGTCGACAAAATAAATAAGTAGGGGGAGATAATGATCATAATATATAAAAATATCAGAAAATCGAGACAATAAAAATATCTTTATTCATTTTCCACCTTGTAAATATTTCACCTATTTTATTTATCATTAAGACAATCTCAAACTAAAAATTTACTTAATAAAAGTTGTTCATAAAAATATAAGTTATCTTATAAAAATATCAGAAAAATTATTTAATACAAAAATAATTAATTATCATAGACCGAAAAAACCATAAAAGCCGACTTCCAAGGTTCATGACTATTTATAGAAAACTCCAAATCGACCTAACTCATTTTTAAACTTCGTTTTATTAATAATACTATTTATTAAAACTATCAAAAAATATCAGAATAAAATAGATGAGTTTTGACGTTTGAGTCCCGTTGTATATATGTACTATATGTAAAAAAACTTCTCGATTTTCTAATTAATTAACCGTAACTCTATTTAACCTAATTTCTTTTCTAACGTCTTTCTAAAAAGCAATAGAAAAATATAAAAATATAATTAAAGTCAAAATGCCAAGAGGTCACGAAGCCGTTACCTCAATTTTCCAGACCTCATAACTCGGCCATATGGACTTCGAATTGTGAAAACTCGGTCTCAAAGTTTATTTTATTTAATTATCTACCAAACGATACTGATTCCGCTAAAATCAGAGTTAATATGCAAAATGTGGATTTCGGGATCGTATTGGTATACATTATACAATGTACAATGTACCTTAATTTATTATTATTATTTAATATATATTATCAATATTTTTAAATTAATTTAATGATTTATTTATTATTATTAAATTAAATTAATTATTATTTATTTAAATATTTAGTTAATTACTTCTTAATTTAATTATTTATTATTTATGTAATTAACTATAATTAATCCTTTCATTCCATTATTTACTTAATTATTTACTCTAATTTATTTATTACTTATTATTATTAATTCATTTCTCTCTCTTCCTTTTTATGCTCTTCGCGCTGCGTACGTTGCCCGCCTCCCTTCTTTCCCTCTTCCACTTGCGATGCCGCCAACTGCCGAACGGCTGGCCATTGGCCGGCCGTTTGCCTAACCACCCATTGTGACCATAGCTCCATCGGCGGTATCCAGACCACCTGACATGTGCCCCACTCCTTCTTATCTATATAAAGCCTCCGTCCTCCACCGTGAGAAGGGATCCGTCATTTTTAACTCCCGCCTCCAGTGAGCTCCACTTTAAAGAGTTGTGACAGGGCTTCCGAGACGGTGTTGCAGCAAGGAAAGCCCAATGCGATCATCGCCGGTGTGGGCATTGCTCCACCGCGAGGAGCCTTCGTGACGCCGCGCATTGAGGTTACAACCCAGGAGCTCCTCCAAGTTCATCTTCCCAGGCGAGTTCCTCCAATAACTCTAGATAAGCTTTTAATTTTTCCTTCGCCTCTTCATTTCTCATTCTGATTCTTCAGAGTTCCTCTTCCCAGTGCATTTCACTCTGATATTTGATTCAAAGCATCGCCAATCCCCTCCGGCCACACACATTGGCCGGAGATTTGGAGTGAGTTCCTAATCTCCGATCACTTCTTTGCTCACCCTTCTATTTGCCTTCAGACCGAGTCTTTGAGCTTGAGTCATACATTCTCATTGCAGGACCTTCGACATCTGGAGCTCCATCCCAATCGAACGATCTCTGATCAGACCTGAGCAGAATTATTCGAAGCACCTGCATGTGGGAACCATCACCACCGGAGGTCGATTATTGCAAGACATCGGAGCGTTGCTTGAAACTTGTTACTAGATATCGAGATCCACTTAACGGTTCCGTATTAATACAAACTACCTGGAGCACTTGCTGTAGATCAGAACAACCCTTGCCACACGAAGTGCAAGTTCATATTCTGGAGCAAAAGAAGCTTCATCTAGAAGCTTGTGATTCGGGGAAGAACGAGGGTGCTGCTCCAGATCGTACATGAGACGTAGGACCAGCTTTTGCCGATCAATCCAGACAGACAACCATAAAGCCTTCTCGGAAATCAGCTCTGATTTTATATCTTCCCCCTTCAATCAACGAAACCTCTGCCCGTCTCAAAGCAACGTTTCCGCTTGGAACATACGGATTTGGACAAGAATTCAACGAATATTAGCCATCCGATTAGCTTTGATCGGATGCTCGTCAGTCCTATCACGCATCAAGCTCCAATCCGCTTCGCCATGCCACCACGTAACTCCTTCAGTGGTGCACGTGCGTCGCACGTGTACCCTAGATCGTGTGCGCATCACGCGAATCAAAAGATATTTCAGTTAAATTACAGACAAGCCCCCGACGGCTTAACAAATTCTATACAGGTCCAAGGTGGTTGTGAGAACATGGTTTGCATGTGTTCTGCAGGCATTTTACATGGAAACTCCTCCATAGTTATGCAATTTTACACTTAAGCCCTTAATATTTCCTATCATTACATAAATACCCACATTTTCCAGAGTATTTAAGTAATAGCCTGTACTGTATATATAATACCGTATTTTATAACAAAAATAATATAATAAAAATATATAAAAATATTGTATTTTGCTTTATATACAGTACTAAATAAATTTTGAAAAAAAATAAAAATGTTTCCTATTATTAATAAATCATTAAAGTACCATAAAAATAACAAAGTATAAAAACACATAAAAATATAAAAATACCTTTAGAAATCTAATAAAAATTTTCCTTAGTATATTTTACCATATTTTCATAAAAACCAAAAATGAAAAAATTAAATAATAAAAACAATAAAAAATACACAAAACTTTAAAAAATCATAAATAAATAAAAATCACAAAAATACGCATAGAATATCATTTTAAAGATAATTTCACCTACTTTTCAATAAAAATAAAATACAAATATTTTCTTATTTTTTACTATTTAAAAATAGAAAATAAAAATATATTTTCAATAAAAAACTAATTTTTCACCTTAAAAATAATATAAAATCCATAAAAGCCCTAAAAACCTCTAAAAAATCCATAAAAATAGCAAGATAAAATAAAAACATAAAAATAATAAAATAATAACCCAAAAAATTAAAAAACTCTTTCTAAAATAATAAATTAAAAAATACTTGAAAATTATAAAAATAATATAAAATTCATAAAAATAAAAAAATCCAGAAAAATCCCTAAAAATAGAAATTAGGAAACCTATAAAACCTTAATTTTCTACCATGAAACCCTAGTTTCCAACAGTTTGCCTCCTTGAGTTCGACACTCATGTACTTTCACTACACATCGACGTTTAGGAGTATAAATAAAAACATAGAAATTTTCTGAGAATTTCAATCAATCATTACAACGACAGTTGTCTATATTTTCAGATGGTTTTTCATGTAAGGCATTTTAGATAAACAAAAAGAGTGCGTACAACTTTGTTATCTTGTTATCCAAATTTCCCAAGTACCTTCTTAAATAAATATCAGAGGGGATAATTAGTGTTATATTCTGACAATGATCAATTTAAACACTTATAGCTCGGAAAGCAGAAGCAGTCCAAGATAATAGTTCAAAAGATTACTGTAGGTTCACCCTACATAAGGGCCACATCTTATGCCGCATGGCCTACTTAGAGCTTACCAACTCTTACCAATCAATCTACTTCTAGTGTAACTCAAACCATTTACAGGGAACACATCTTCTCATATTTATTTTTTAGAATAGAATAAAAGCTTTCACGGAGAAGGCCTCCAAGAATGTAACCTCAAACAAGGATTTATTTTCTTTTTGATAAGAAAGGCTGTCACACAGAATGTCTCTTAGTCAAGAATAAAGTAAAAACACAATATTTTGATAAAACCTTTAAACATAAATAGAAGATGAAATGCAAACCAAATTGGATCAGATCAAAAAGTTTGAGAGTAAAGCTACATGGAGCATGAAGAACATGAATATCAGAGATCGCTTTTATTGAGCTACTTCTTCTTTCCACAAAAAATGACTCGCAAAAAGATATAAATTATAAGTAGAGAAGTTGAAATCTTGGTGTGTTAAAATAGTAGAGCATATTTGCACCACGTTTCAAGGGAAACTGAAGACAGACCATGTAGATCAAAGTAGACATAGTCCAATTTACTCGGATCCAATGTGCTTTATGTGGTTCAGCAACCAAACTCTTGTGTACGCTTGATAAAACCAATGCTCATATATTCATACTTTTTTATGCCGTGACCACTAAAAAGTTCTCTTCAGGGGAGATGATTTATACGTGAATCTCCAACATGGCTCACTTTGAGATGACAGTCTAGTGTGAACGATGTCTCAATATAGATCATCAATTGTTCGTATTCACCGTATTATTATGTTTTATATATCTCTTATTATTTTATTTAATATCACGATCACCTAAATGAGTCGTGGTTACAGAATGTGGTCACGATAATTGTGTGGCCACTAGTTTCTCGTAGTGGCCAAAGTCTTAAAAAATGTAAGGAGGACATTCATGATAGAAATCAATGTCCGTGGTGACTTGCAATGGCCACAAAATATTCGTGGTTAGAGAAATTTCGAGACGAAACTTGTCGCTGCGGCTACATGCTACGAAGTGTTGTGGTCAGAGCTTAATTCTGTGACCACGAGCCCCACATCCGTAGGCATAGTTCTGTGGCCACAACTTGTTTTTCTTGTAATGATGATTAAATAAGTTATCATACATGCAATAATCCAAATCATGTTCATGCAGACATGTAGCTAATTCGAGAATGTGTATTTTAATATGCAATGGGATAAGAGACAAAACGCAGAATGAGCAAAACAAACCAAATGAATTAGCATAAACATCCAACAAATTGAAATAAAGTTAGCAACAGAAATTAACGAAGCACCCCATGGAAGACTTTCGTAATTACTGGAACATAGGGTTTGCCAATCCATTCGCAAGATATAACGACACATGATCAATTTAGGTGCACTTCAACTTTAATCATCATTGAAAGCACCTCATAGAACAACAAATTGAGAAAAAGAAAGAGTAGTTTGGTGGGAGAGAATTATGGAGCAAAAAATTGCTTTAAGTACCGCATCCTATTGGGCTTCCCAAAACAACGGGGAGGACAAAATCATGCATTGAAAATCAAACCACTAAATTGCCCAAATTTGATCAAATGAAGTAAATAATCCAAAAAACCACGAAGTAAACTTCAAAATTCGATATCTGAATAGACTTGCCCAAAACGGAGCATGAGCCCAACCGCAGGCAATGCCCCATCGGAGGAGTAGGCACAACATTAGCCTATATGGAGCGACCCGGGCCCTCAGATCAAAAGACCCGTCATACCCCAAGTAAACATGATGGATTTTTTGCAGAGGGGCCCAGCCTGGTTTCTTATAGCCTATTAATCTCCGCAAGAGGCCGCTGGTAAAGTAGAATAACTTTTGTGTATTTGCATTTAGGAACCTAGAGGGACTAATTTGACATCAAACTTGATTTTTCTTTTACATTTTAGTCCTAAATATTGTAAAAATCCTTTAAAAATAATGCCTTTTAAATCCTCCTAGCCATTATCCTACTGCAATAATTCTTGCTAAGAAGAATACCTATGTTGTGGCAATTCCATCCAGAAGGTAACGGGTTACTCCTACAACATGCCCTTGTACAATACTCAAGGCCCTAAGCTGAGTAGCAGGAGCCACCTTTCATTTGTGAATTCAAAAAGTTCTTGCCAATAACCACGTCTGCTGAATGGAAACATGAAACAAAAAGGCCAGACAAAATGAGCACCCAAGAAAAAGAGACCATACACGGATAATGAAGAACCATAAGACTGAATTACCTGAGATGCCTGTGCCCATAAGAAATCTCGAAGCCACCTATTAATAGTTCTTATAGGTATTTTTGAGTAATTCAAATTTCATTGGATGTGTATCAAAAGCCCGAACTTTTGTCACTTAGTTTTTAACTTTTGATATGGCTACTATTTATTGCATTCATTTTTGCGAAATTCAATTCAGACCTCACCTATAGACCTGATCCCAATCTGTCTCCCCATCTTTCATTTGTAACAAATAGAGTCCTCACTCTATTTCGAAAACGACAGAGGAATTTGACGCCGTACGACAACCATGGCCCAACGAGGTTCCCCTCATGCACCATTATCACTACCTTAATGGGCACTCATTCCCATTAGATCAAATGGCGCTCACGCCTCATATCCAGTGTGCCATGACAGGGGAGGAGGGAGGGGGGGTTGTACTTGGAATCCAAATAAATTTGAAGGATATTTAGGTCAAGTTTCTCCACATTCCTAACAGCACACTCCTCTACCATTTTCTAAATACAATGAGGGCCCTATTTGTCACATATGAGAGGTTGGAACCCAGATTGGGATCGGATCAATAGATGGAGACGTGATATATAAATTACCCTTCTAATAATTGTATTGAACATCTAGGGTTGGAAAAGTCTCGTTACTTAGAACCTCTAACAAAACCCTCTCCTATTTTTTTCCACAATTCTACTAAAATTTGTTTTAAAATCATATCCTTATGTCTTAGCCGAATTATATTTATATTGGTCATATTGTAATATCTTGCAAATTCCGTATCACCCTAAATTTATACTTAACCATATATTTATACTTTATTACCCCAAAATTTAATTTACAAATTTATTGCAACTTGCTATTTATTAAAAATAAAAAATAAAAAAAGTTTATTTTATTAGTGGAAAATTGTTTGTTTTATTTTGAAACCAAGAAATTGAAAAAAAAGGTGAGTGTATTAATATATAGAAACATAAACCCTCTAAAAAGAATAGTATTTTTTCTTATATTTTCTCCAAAAGCCAAAAATATTGGAAAATTTATGTATTTATATAGAAATTTAACCAAAAAAATAACATGTTTCCATTTTGTGGACCAAATCATTTTCTACAATTTAAAAATATTCTTAGTTATTTTTCAGAACATTACGTACCCCCCAATTTACTATTATTATAATACCTTAAAAAACTCAAAATAAAAAAAACACCTTAAAAATAGCTTTTCAAATTTAAAAACTCAAAATATGTTTAATCTTATTTAAAAACACATAAAATCAAAAGGATAAATTAATTCATAAAAAAATACAATTTTTTTGAAATAAACTAACAATCTCAAAATAAAAAATAAATAGAAAAATATAAAATTAAAAAACAAAAAATGAAAAAAAAACAACAGAAAAATTGAAAAACATCAAAAACTCGCAAAAATAACTAGTTAGGAAATGTGTTGCATACACCTTATTCCCGAGTCACTATTTGCACATACCTCGTTAGCTTATTACCAAGTTGCCTCCTTGAGGTCAAATGTGGGGGCTTGTACAAGTGAATGACACATATACTTTCTGTCTTATGTTTTGATCGGGAGAGTCCTCATATTAGGACTGGATAAGAATCTGTTCTTATCACTGGAGGATCTCTCGTATCAATAGCTTGTGTATCACTCAATTTTGCTAATGAGAATGAAATGCCATATCTTATACAATTTACAAGATACATTAAACTCCATGTAATCTACGCATATGTTGGAACATAAGAACACACTTGTTCTTATAAAGCAGTTTGGATAAATCAAAAGTAGAGCATAAACCTTAGTTATCTTCATATCCAAATTCCTCAAGTTTCTTCTCAACATAGTAAACTTGAGGAACATTCGCAGCACATTATTTGCGAGTTTTGTCGGCTAAAAGGGACATTTAACAGTAAAAGCAATTATGACCATGATATAATTAACTAATCAAATCCTGGATATATGGTAGTTCGACTCAAGAGATTTGTAATAATTTTGATAACAATATGCATGGATTAAGAAACTGTACGAATTTACGTTGCTTTAGGAAAAAATAGCAAACTTTTGCACACTATCAAGACAAGAAGTGGAAGTAGGATTCGGATCCTCTGCTATACAGCAGAGTTCTGTAACAGCCGGAAGTCGCTCGAGCACGTCGGATCGGAGCAGCGTGCACCACAGAATCACAGTTTTGGTGGACCATTCAGTACATATCGCTTGATCGTGATCATCGATCGATTCTCGCTGTCACAGCACCTCTGCTGTACTGGAGAGGGATCCGCATCCCCAGCACGATATCAATATTTATAAGAACCCCCCTTGACTAAGTTGGTAATGCTATCCACGTCTCCTTTCCCGGTGTTATGTTCTCTTCTCAGAGCATTGACCATCACCACGGCAAGAATGACAAACACGACATATGCCTCTTTCTTGTCGGCGTCACCGGTAGTGAACACCACCGGCGGCAATGCCCCATCTGCTCCTGCACTTCCGAAAGAGCAGTCTCCGCCGCCAGTATCAAAGAGGGTCATCGCCGGAATTAGTACTGCCTCTGCAGTTATCATCATCGTCATCTGCCTTGTAATCGTAATATGCTTCCGGTTACGCCGAAGAAAGGCTGCATCTAGAGGTAAGATATGAGTGTCTACATTCTTGCTCTACGTCCTTTAATGGATATTCTGCTAATTATCAATGTATCTAAGGTTTCTGTACCCTGATCTTTATCTTTTGTTTATAGCACTCCAATAAACCGTAGAATTTCTCTCGTAACAAAAAGTGATATTAAAAGAACTTTTGATCAAAACCAGATCTATCTATAGGTATTGTATGCCACAGGTTTTTTGGATCGATAATGCCAATAACCATATATATTTTTTACTAAAGGAAGTTACATAGAAATTGATGGCATTGATAATGCCAATGATCTTTATACCATGATCATTATAAATTTTGTCAATTATGCTATGATTGTTTTAATATTATTTACTCCACAGCCCCTACAAATTTCTTGATCTTACACCACAACCACTGCTAATTAATTTAGTTCTTTTCGAGTTAATTTTTTCAGTTCATCCCAATAAAAATCAATGGTGGATTTCCCCCCTTCCTTCAATTCTCTTCCATTCTTCTTCTTCTTCCTCTTGCTCTCCCTTCCACTAGCACATACGATGGTGCTTTTCGATGCCGGAGTGAGCTAGCATAATCCACGAGGTGATGGCAAGAAGAAAGCTAGAGCTCCAATGGCAGTAGAAAATGGAGAGGAGTGGTGACCCTCCCACACGACATAAGGAGGAGCAAGCCGTAGAGCTTGGTAGAGGGGAAGTGGGTGGCAGTTCACGGGAGGAGAGGAATTGTAATATCTACATCATTTGACTTAGCAAATTGAGTTTTATGTTGTATTACTAAAAAAAGTTACAACATTGATTTATTATTAGAAAAATCTTAGAAAATGTGGGGGGTGGGGGGGGGGGAGATGATCGAATTTTAAATTATCCATAGACACCGATTTGGAAATATGAAATTTTAAAGTTATTAGGGGTATAATATACTAAATGTAGCTAATGGAGTCAAAATTTTTGAAGGTACTAGGTATTAGAAAAGTTTTATGTTGATTGAAATAAATAAGAAAAGAGGAAGAAAAAAAGAAAAAATGAAAAGGAAAAAGAAAAGAAAGTTCTCTCGATCCTTCTTGTTTGAGGTTCTTACTTGTAAGAAAGGTTAATAGGAGTACACCTAGCAGCGCACGTGTTTGATGGCATGCATGTTTGCATGAGTTTGTCGATGCTATCGAAAAGAGTTGCCTGCGAAGGAATATACATATTTGATATAGATCTAAGTACGAAAGGGAAAGGAACGGGAAGGGACTCTCGAAGAAGTTGTTTAATGTATTTGCATGTATCAATACTTTCCCTCACCATAAATTTACCATGCATAGATCATCTAGTTACACATAACTTGGGTGAATAATAGGAGCATGAATCGAGATTGTAGGTGCATATCCGATAATATATATACATATATTACAATGATTAACTTTTATTGTGAACATAAAGACCTGTTCATTATCATCATTATCTACGAATACCACTATGAATTGTGCTGAAGATGTATGTGTCCAATCATACTGATAGATTGATCAGGCAGAGGTTCCTAATGCGTGGTCATGGAGGGCCTGCAATGCTCGACAAGTTGGGTCTGATAATCGTTGTGTCGGCCGCTCTTGCAGTACTCGGAACGTGCTCAACCAATCAAATCAACAATCAACCCACAATCTAAAATAAATTTATGAAAATGTGTGAGTCAAAATTTATTTTTATTTTAACTCTACAAAATATGTTTAAAGTGAATAAGTGTAGAGTGTTGAACCACAGAGACCTATGGGGATATGCTATTCATTGTCTAAGAATAAACAACAAATGTTTTGTACTTTTTTTCTCCTTTTTTCATTTTTTGTAGATTCTTAATTATATTTATTTTTTGGATTTTCTAATGTTTTATATTTTTTATGTTTTAATTTATAATTTATATTTTATTTTCATGTTTTTCTGATTTTTAATTTCTTTTTGGTTTATAAAGATATAATAAACACTTTATATATAATAATATGTATAATATTAGTACTATATATGCTATTATACAATTATCATGTAAAAATTCAGAAAAAACAAAATATGAACGGTCTTTTTAATTTTTTTAAGATTTTAATATATATATATATATATATATTAAGTATTTATATTTATTAAACACTAGTAATAGTGATTATATAAGTATATATAATAAAAATGGTCTATATATGGATTTATATTTAAAAATATAGTTAAAAATATTCAAATGTTATAAAATAAAATGTTTTTATCTTTTTATATTTTCCCCATTTTGTGAATTTTGGTGATTTTTGTTTATTTTTAGGTATTTTTAAAGTCTGAATTACTCCAAAATAGGGGGTTAATAAATATGTCGATTTTTTTAGATTTAAAAATAGATAATCAGTCCATGATTTCTCAAAACTAATTTTAATATGTAGTATATAATATGTATAAAAATATACAAAAGAAAACTATTATTTTGGATTGTAATTGTAAATTTTTATAGGGTTAGGAGGGGTTTTCAATTTTTATTATTTTTCCTTTGTATTTTTTATGATTTTTAGTCTATAGTTATATTTTACAATAATAGATATTATCTATTTTTTAGAATTTTTGAACAAGGGTTTATAGTTTTTTTTGTATTTTTCTAAACAAACATGGAATATATAGCTCCTAAATGATTTTTAATAAATGGGAAATGCAATGAAATAACAAATAAAAATCATGATGTGATTGAACATCATTTAGAGCATATCCTACAATTTTTCTTAAGTTTATAGTGCACATGATCTATTTAAATGAAATAGAAATGCAAAAATTAAATATAATGTGCTGGCAAGGGAATATTTGTAATAGTAAATGAAGCAGAGGGTTTATAGGCAAATCACCCCAAAATTTAACACTGAAATATAAATTTTATATATTAAAATGAAATAGAGGAACCTGGAGGGGTTTCCTTGAAATTTGACCATTTCACGTACCTGACCTGGCACTGGATCTAAGCGTAATTTACAATAAGGTACGAAATATCCTTGCAAATGAATTCACGATCAAAGGAAAGGTCAGAGGAAGTGAGCGAAGGATCCTTATGAAATCCATGAGAAGAAGGAGAAAAGACTATGTTACACAAAATATAAAACTTATTTAAATATTTACAAGACCTTTTAAGAATTACAAAATGTGGAGGGGGTCTTTATATATTTACCCTTAACTAGCTCGTGATCCAACAGTGATGTAGATCTCACTTGACACGTATCGCACGTTGGAAGGCTGATACTACTCTACGGATGAGCGTCTGGGATTAAATATGCTCATAGATCTTATGGTAGTGGCGTAGTTCAATTCAACTGCTGCTTGCCTAGGGCTCGGCTCTAGATCTAACGGCTATGGATGCACTTGGAAGAATAGGGAAGAACCCTACCACTTCTAAGCTTCGATCTTTTGAAGCTCGATCGTCTGACCCTCCTTCTTGCTGTTGAAGTGTGCGTAAGGTGCCTAAAAGGAGTCCGCAATGAATAAAAACCTCAAAAGTGTCCAAGACCGGTCGATGGGATCCTAGAAGCTCGACGAAGATCAGGGCTCTTAGACTGAGTTCCTGGGAGTTAATTGGCCTTAGATAGTCCCTTCAGGACGTGGTACCTGCATGTAAAGATTGGGGAAACTCGAGAAAAGCATCCTGGTAGTTATTGGTGAAGGATAGATGTCTGGTGAGGTGAAACGAAGGTGCTCCGGTGAAGATGGTGGACGAGCATGGATTTTCTTGATCCGCGCAAGATCAAGGGGGAAAGAGTGTGAATCGTATGGAGATGCGAGTGAGGAAGGAAAGGGGGTGAAAGTGAGTCTGTATATGGGGAGATTTATGGTGATACAGTGGTTGGAGCTCTATAGCTCCAGAGAACCTTAATCCTAAAATCACACTAGAGCGCGAAGAAAATCAGCCCGGACTAAGTCAGGAGACCTGGGAGTAGAGGGCCAAGGCGAAGGCGGAGATCCAGCCAAGGGGGTCGCTTCTCCACCTCCTTATCCATGCCAACAGGTTGGGGAGCAACCTCCTATCACCAGGAACTCGACCAAAGTTCTCCTTAGGGGTTACGTTAGAGAAGGAATGATCAAAACCAAAATGGAAGGAGAGGGGGGGGGGTTATAGAATTGGTTTCCGATCAAAAAAGTGGAGCGATTGCGTAAGGGAGGAGCATGGTAGGTGGGGATTCTGGAGTGGCCGAAGGTGAGGGATGCCAGGGGAGAAGGTTGGTGGGTCGCTCAAGGGAAATGAAGGAAGAGGGTAGGTAGGAGAAATGGGCAAAGTCAGAGGTCACAAAACCTCTGACACAAAGGCGGCTGAGGAGAGGACACTTGACCCGTTGGGTCAACTTTCCTGAGGATATAACTGGTCTACGTGGACCAACTAGGAAAATGGAATTCCAAAATCCCTTATAAAATCATTTTTAAATAAGAAATGATTTATTTAATTTTTGGACAAAACATGAAAAGTGTTTATAATTTTATATAGTATTTTATTTCTATTTTTTATTTTTACAAGTTAATAATTACATGTTAATATTTACATGTATATATACCTATATTTAGCCTATTTTATTTTTATTTTATATTCAATATTTTATTATTATGCGCATGTATTTTATATATTTATAACTTATTTAAATACAAATTTAGATATTTTTATTGCATTTTTTTGAGTTTGTTTATATACTTAAATAATTATATACATGTTCATTATAGGTATATACAAGTATAGTTTACCTATATTAGGGCACTTTATTTGTTTTGGTGAATTTTTAATGGTTCTATTTTATTTTTAGATTTTTAATATAATGTAAATGATATTTACAAGGAGATACAAATATAAAAGAAATAAAATAATAAAGAATGAAATTCCCCTTTTATTTATATATAGGTATATTGCATAATGATGGCCCAAAAGCCAACTTTTGCTTCTTAACTCCAAATTAAATGACAATACCTTCACCAAATAAATAATTTAATTTTATGAACAATAAAGATGAGGTTGGTCAATTTTGAGTTAGTATAGAGCAAATACATGTCTGGGAAGTTTTCTTTGCAGCTTTTTATTTTATGTATCCTGGGTACATTGTGCATTATTTTTTAATGAAATCAATTTTTTATTTTTCTTTGTAATTTTAATATAATGTTCATGTTCAAAATTTATTGATTTGATGTATAAATAATAAAGAATAAAATATGACCCAAATAGCCATTTAATGAATAAAAATGAGGGTTTTTGAATGATTTCTGTACGATTTCTCTACCCTTTATCCCCCTACTTTATTCATTGTCGACCAAGTCATCACGATGACTAGGTGTCGTGGTCTAGGATCACTTAGTATTTTTGACACTACATTCTTTTTCTTTTCTTCCTTTATTTTTTTATTTTGACATCAAATACAATATTATATACAATATTTATACAATGTATATTAGTCAATTATTGACTGTTATTTTATACAAATAAATATTATATACATGCATTTAGCTACGGATTTGAGGCCAAAATGAAAGAATAAAGGTAATGAAATGGAGATTCTTCACCCCCTATACTTGCCATTGCTAGTCCCCAGAAAACACTTATGTTAATAAGTGCAGGAAAAAATAAAGAAAAGAAAAAGAAAGAACTTGGAGTATTTTTTTACTTTTAAACTTATCTTTTAAAATCAAAGTTTGGAGCTCGGTGAAGACCCTTAGATTCTTGGTTTGTTTAGAATCATATTAAGGTTAGGAATTATGACACACCAACCCTTAGGTTCCATGCTCCTCTATCCTATTCAATTCAACAGCCATGTCAGAACCATTCTTTCAGTCGCATACTCTTACTTCCTTGAAATGACAGATCTATGTGTGCGAATTTGCTATCTCTTCTCAGACAAATCACCGAACTACCAAGGAGTTTTCTCCTTTGGTAAACTCGTCCTCGGAAAGACGGATATTTCCTTCTAAGGTCAGGTGCGTGCTAGTTTTCATAATCGAAAAATGGAGAAGGCTAGAAGAATAGGAAAAAGAAGCAGAAATTGAGACGTGTAGTCAAATTTCCTTATGAAGCCTGGCCAGTGTAACCGAGTCCTCACCAAGAAGCAGGCTTTTTCTTGAAGCTCAATATTTTTGTGGAATTTTTGTTATAGGCTTCATTGGATATTATCTTGACTTGCATTTCTCTACATTCTTGTTTTACCGTGACATATATAGAATCTTTTAGTCCATCCATGTTTAGGGTCCTGGAAAAAGTTGTGCTAGCAGACCATTTCCATTCGAATCATTATTTAAATCCAATCTCTGGTCTTTAGATGTCCATACTGCTAGAAGAAGCAGGTTGAAGCACTAGTTTCAGCAGTCTCCATGAATGGTTCTAAGCCACCCTTGATGAAGCAGACTAATATTGTCTCGACTTAGACTCCAAGATCTTCCAATAATCCATCTGGGTTGAGCTCGGTGTTAAGTATGAGGTTTCTAGTCAAGCCACTGCCTCAAGAGTCGTACGGATGACATGAAAGGTTCTTGAGAAAATGGAAGACATAACTCGTGCAATATATATGTAAGCTTATACTATAATGACTAAAGAATGAGAAGTCGGTCGTCCCCTTATACTTAGGATCAACTAATCCTAAGTATAACAGAATGTATACAAAATGGGGATGATTGAGGATCGAAATTTAAGAAATCATCTGGCTCGACCCGTCCCCCCTATACTTAGGGTAAAAATATCCTAAGTATAGATAGAATATCAACAAGTTAGGGGACATGCTAGAGAATAAATGAAGAATAACCCAAATATACTCATCCCCCTATACTCAGGATGAAGTGTATCTGAAGTATATCAACGATGAATGGTATGAGTGAAATATCGAAGAATGAAAGAACTGAAAAATTGAAATATAAAGAAGATAAGAAGAAAGAAGAAAAGAAGAAAATCACTCGAGAATATTCATGGAGGCTACAATGCCTGGATTCACTATAGTGTTTGACTATGTGAATTATTCCTCCAAAATAACTTGAATTGAATCGACAACAACCAAGAATGTATCATGCTCTTAATACAGCTTTAGCAACAGACCTATGATGATAAATGGATGTGCATCATGTGACAATTCTAATGTCAAATCACTTCCATTGTCATACATAATCTTCAAAATTGATGAATCCTCACTTCATTACCTTTATTCTTTTATTTTGGCCTTAAATCCCAAGATAAATACATGTATATATCATTAATTTTTGAAAATAAGCACTTAAGAAATTGTACAAAATACTGTATTTAATTCCAAATTAAAAGAATATAGGAAAGAAAAGTAATGAGTGCTCTGGCGATCGAGGCTAAGTAATCTCAAAGGTCGATGCGACCTTTATCACCCAAGCCAAACTCAATAAGAAAACAAGGACCACCAATAAACGAAATCAAGCATAAAAATCAACTAGAGCAGTCCTGTTAATTATTTAACCTGGTATAACCACCAGGGTCGAACACAAGGAGCACGTGTTAAGACTACGAAGTAGTCGATAAATCAAAGAAGAAACAAAAGTATTTTTGGTGGTTTTTTATTTTCAAATTTTATTATATTTTCTAATAAGAAAAGGAATAAGAAAATAAAAGCAATCATACTACAACAAGTTTTATTAAGTACAAATTGCTCAAAAATTCAAAATAAAAATATTTTTATATTTTTAAAATATGCAAATGTTTTTAGTTATTTTGTGGGCTTTTCATATTTTTATATATTATTCTAAAAATAAAAGAAAAGCAAAATAATCAAACGATGTACAACCTGGATAAAGGGGCAACTTTAAAATAACTAAAGTGCCCTAAATTCCTGGTTGCGATTTTATGTGAAAATAGAAAAGAAAATCTAACTACAGAACTTGAAAACACATTTTTTTGAATTATATTGAATTTTTAATGATTTTTATGAGATTTTTGGTCTTTTGCAATTTTAGGTGTTTTATAAAAGATAGTGAAATAAAAATGCTATAGTAATTAAAACAAAGCAAAACAAGCACTTAGGAATTTTTTTGGAGATTTTAGGAGAGCTTTTATATTTTTTATGTATTTTCTAAATAAGATAGACTCTATTTTTAGGGTTTTTGATTTTTAGAAAATAGCAAACAATATTAAATCAGATCAGGAAAATTACTATAAATACTACACCATAGCAACAGCTTTTAATTTTTATAGAATTTTCGGAGCTAATTTAATAATTATTTAATTAAAAACAAGGGACACAGTAAATAGGGACCTATATGCAAATATTGAAAAGTTAAATGCCAAAAGATAACACTCTTAAACAATTCAGGCTAAAATTGCAAAAAGTCCAAGTCTACACGTGAACCACACGCGAGTCAGGCAAACAGGGGTATAAATGCAATTCCTATTAATAAAGATTCATTCATGAACAACAATAAAGTCCAGGACAGGTACTGCAAATAACCCAGGGGGTCACGTGTCAGTCCACGTGATACATAAAAGGGAGGACTAAAATGCAAACATTGAGAATACAAGGTCCTAAATACAAATTATCCAAAATAAAAAGAACTGCTAAAAATATTTACAGGGCTACCATGTAAATGCAAAAGAAGAAAGGGCCTAAGTGCATTTTACCCTTTATTATATGCTATCTAATGGTCGAAGACGTCCAACTTATAATCAGACGGCTGAGATCTGGCAATACCGCTTCAACGATGGAAGGCTGTGATACGATCCTTAGATGGATCCAACGATCGAGGCTCCCTAGATGATGAATGACGACGATTAGAACTGGAAGAGACCCTGATCGGACGGTTGGGATGGCTCTTGGAAGAATGCCGAAGAACTCGCCTCCGACGAGTTTCGATTGACCGATACACACGACAGGGGCATCCTCACGAGCTGCTATGGTGGGCGAAAGGTCGAGGACGGTGGTCCACAGCTGGGGGTGTGCTCAAAAGATCCCAAGACCTCAGGAGCGGTCCTAGCGAGACGTGGGGCCTAGAGCTGTTGTGCTCGGGTATCTCGACCTCCAGATGAGGTTCTTGGGCGCTCTGACCTGCTCAACTAATAAGAGGGTCAAGGGCAAAGTGCCTCGACTCGTTAAAACACGGAATGGATGGCCAATGAGGCGATGCGTGGCCCTCCGGCGAAGCGACGACGGAGGAGGGTAGGGAGCTCGTTCCTGGGAAGAACAAGGTGAATGGATTGGCATAGAAGGTGGGTAGAAGGCTAGTGATGGTGGTTGGGTCGTCGGATTGGCAAGGTGATGCTCCGGCCTCAGTGACCGGAGCTCTGAAGTGGAGCTCTGCTCTAAGAAGAAAACTCGAATCAAATACGAAAAAGGATTAAACCTAAGTTACCTGATGGTTGTTGTCATCTGTGCTTTAGGTCAGGGACCTCCAGGTGTCATGGCCTCAATGGGTCGACGGGCCCAGAGGCTTGTCTCACCTCACGGTAGAGCACAGCAGAGGAACCGTCGGATCTAGGGTTGCACGGCTCGAAACCTCACTACAACACTCTCCCTCACACATTGTCACTCATGGAAGAAGGTGGATGTCACCGGAGACGAGGGCAGCGGCCAAAGATGCGAACGAAGAATGAGTTCCATAAGGTTTTATATGTAGCAGGGTCCGAGAAAGGTGGAATGAGGACGCACGAACCGAGGGTCAGATCCCTAAAGATATCATCGGGCGTGGATCGTGGATCCATCCTCTCTAATCGGAGCCGCTAATAGACGGAATACTCGTTTGGATCAGGTCTAGAAAAATCAGCAAAAAGTGAAGCAAACCGGGTCCGAGCCAAGAACGTTGCAGAGGGGTCAGTTGACCTTAGTCAACAAATCCAACGTGGACCAATCACCAGCAGCGAGGAAAAAGTACAAAAGCCGATACATGACAAAATAGCAAGGAAAATGAAACATAAATAAATTAAAAAAATAAATGAATTTAAAATAAAAAGTAAATAAAATGAAAAATGTTTATTATTTTTCAAGGAATTTTTCTGTGATTTTTATTTATTTTTTTTTGAAAAATAAATTAGTCTATATGTAGTATAGTGTATTATATACATGTATAATATACTTATGTATTTTGTACAATTATTTTTAATTTGTTAGTTTTCCATAAATACCCAAATTTTATATTTTATTTTTTTGCAGCATAATTTTTGGAGTACAAAATAATATTTGTTTTATTTTTATTATTTAGTTATAGGTGTATAATAAATGAAGAAGGAATCATATATACATGTAGTTATAGGTGTATAATAAATGAATTTAATGTTGAGGTTTATGAACTTGGGTGAGTAGATGACATGTTAATAGTTATGTCACACATGACTTAGTATTAAAAATATAAATAATATACATATGTTCTACATCAAACTTGGACATGATTGGCATTTCTTATTTAAGTAAATCAACAATGTTATCATACGAACTATAAGAATAAGCATATACGGTTGATATCAGGTGATGGAAGCCACGTGGGATTAGTGGGCAAACATATAGATGATATAAATATAAGTGAAAAGATATGTTGGGATAGTTGTTGCATCGTTCTGTAAGAAAAATAGCTTATTTATTTATTTCCAAATTATTACTTTCAGAACAGGTTTATGATTTATTGTTATGCATTATGTTACCGTTAATCTATAATTAAGAAATCTAATTTTTTTATGATGGAAAAATTGTAGAAACTTATTTGAGTTATGAATTATTCATGTTTAAATTATAGTATTCATTAGTTTCAATATTTGAATAATATGTCAATTTGCAATTATGTAGCTAGAGGGTTACGACCCATTCATTGGGTCTAGACTCATGTCGATGAATTTAGACTCACCACTCCAAATCATTTTTTTCAGGTACTAAGAGAAAAGAAGGCATTGATCTAAGTAAAGCAAGTACGGAAAGGACATCGAGTAAAAGAGGTTGTGCCATCATAGTTAATATTTATTTTATGATGTTTTTCGACCGTTATAGATTCGAAATTTTAATTTTCAAATGTTTCGAGTTGATTTTTTTAAATGCATGTATACATTATATGTGTTATATTTTATCCATGGAATTGTCTGTGATTACGGTGATATATTAATTATGAGTTGCGGCATTTCAAAAGATACTTTGCTCTACCGGTTATTGTATTGTGTTATACATGAATAGTAAAATTTGTTAACACAAGAATAAGTTTTATTTCACGCTCGTCTCAAGGGTTTAGCGGGACGGACCATGACAAAAGAGGGTATACCTTCGGAATTGTGATAACCTCTAATGGAAGAGACCTCTTATCCTAAAGTATAGCCATATGATCATTGTACTCGCTAGCACAAGGATGAGGTTTGTATCCTCTAATGAATACGGAATCTTTCTTAATTTTCTTTTTTTATCCTTTACTACGAGGAATCCTTGAGGAGCTCCTTGTCCTCCTCTTAGTGGACTACATCTCATGGCATCCTTCTCTCTAGCGTCCTCACCGAAGACAAGCCAACTAGTTCCCTCAACAAGTAGGAGAACCAACATAAGAGAAGAAGAGGATGAGAAGTAGTAACCGTGGTGGAAGAGGGAGTAGGAGTAGGAGATGGGGGAGACATCCTTTGTGGGAGTCCCACTAGCCTTTTATGATTGCGCACCCTTTGGAGGAGTTCCATCATATTCATGGCTAAATGTTCATATAACAACGATTTGCCTTGACTTTTTCTATGAGTTTTATACTAATTGTTTCTCATATAATATATTAGACGAAAATACTGACGGACAACTTGTTGTTACTAGTTGGGCATTCAAAGATTGAAATAGAGAATAATATCTGAGATTCTGATGTTGTAGGTTTAAGTGTAGAAGATACGTCAGCAAATGTTATATTATTCATTGTAGCAGGTTAGTTTTACTATAATGATGCCCAGAATTCCAGGAAACATAGCACAACCACTTCGATTGAGTAATCAGTGGACTCCATAATCCCTTACTAACGCGGACTTGTCTGTCGGTCGTCAAGATATTTTTTTGAAGGAAAAGGGGTGTCGAACCGTAAAGGTGGACACCCAAAAAAACATTTATTCATAGGATTAGTTACAAAAGTTATAGTGACCAAGACCCACGTAGGAGTCTGGAATGTTCAATTACATTTTTGATATAAAATCTCTCTCCCGGAAAAATAGTTCCATTTCTTGCCAACTAAATAGCCCACAGAATAGATGCTGCATGACATTTCTCCGCTATTGTGCTAGTTCCGGACGAGTCAATCGATGCCCAGAACTCTTTAACCCCCGAGGATGCAACAAAAGATAAGTTGGCCTCTGACCCAATCTTTCTCGAGGAAGAACAAAGGAAAAATAGATGATCGGCATCCTCCATTTCCTCTCCACATCGTATGCAAGAGCTATTAGCCCCAAAGAGCCTAGCCCTCTGCGCACCAGTCAATACCCGTTCTCTACCGTACAATCAGAGAAAGACTTTTACTCTTTTAGGAATCTTCCAAGACCATATTTGCCCTAACCTTGGTATCGCAATACCTGGATCAAAAACGGTGGATGTATATAAGGATATGTAGGCTTTCTTCACAGTAAAAGTACCATCCACCCATCTCCAAAAATTAGCTTCTTCTCCATCCCTCAGCACGGGATTCAAAAAAGGAGTAATCTGAGGAAGAACCGAGGAGACCCCTCGCCAAAAATTTGAAGGCCTTATCATTCTAATGGGACGCCACTCCATGTTTCCTGTCGCATCATAAATCTTCCTCAAAAGTGTACAAAGAGTATCTGATTCTTCACCCCAAATACGAGTAACCCATTTAGCCAAGAGGGCCTTGTTCATCACCTCAAGGTTCAGGACTTCCAAACCACCATCTTCTACTGTAAGCGTCACAATCTCCCATCTAACCAATGGAGTGTCGACCCAAAAGAAACTCCGCATCAAAGTCTCCAATCGTCTATGAATCCCCGCCGGGAGCAAGCGAGAGGATAGAAAGAAAATAGGAATCACAGAGAGAACTGACCTCAAGAGCACCAAGCGTCCACCACATGATAGACATGAAGCGCGCCAACCCACAAGCTTGTTCTCAAGTCTCTCAATCATAGGCATCCAATCCGATTGCTTTAAATGTCCATCCACCATGGGTAACCCCAAATAGGTGATCGAGAGAGACCCACGCCTTGAGCGAAGTAGCGACCCACAAGCCTTGATCTCCCCCTCCATAAGACCGAAGGGAACAAACACTGATTTCTCCTCATTAAGCTTCTGCCCTGAAACAACCCCAAACAGCTCCAAAACTGTAGCAATGCTCTCAGCCTCGCGTGCTCCACCCTCCACAAATAAAATCGTGTCATCCGCATATTACAAGATCGGGATTGACAAATTCTGAAGCTTGTAACCTTGAATGAAACCTCCCTCCACCGCACGAGTAGCCATCCTCGACAACGCATCTGCCACAATAACAAATGAGAGAGGGGCAAGTGGGCATCCCTGCTTAACCCCCCTCTGCAGCTGAAAAAAGCCCCCCTCCTGCTTGCCATTAACCAGCACTGAGCAAGAGGTCATCGTCACACACCTCTTAATCCAAGAGATCCACGCATCTGGAAAACCACATCTAAAAATAGATGCTCAGATGAACTTCCAACTAACACAATCATACGCTTTAGAAAAGTCAATCTTCCAAAGCATACCTTTGACATTCCTCCTCTTCCAATCAGCAACAATCTCTGAGGCAATGACCACACCATCCATCATACGTCTACCAGGAACAAAAGCAGCCTGTGAGCTACTGATGATGCTATCCAAGACAATACGTAGTCTGTTCGCAAGAACCTTTGCAACAATGAGATATATGGCATTTGAAAGGGCAATAGGTCTGAAGTCCTCCATTCGCACCGCCATCTCTCTCTTGGGTAAAAGGAAGATTAAAGATCGATTTAATCGATCAAATCCACGATTCTCTCCTCTGAGCTCCTCAATAACAGCTAACACATCTTGGCCCACCAAGTCCCAGAACTCACGAAAGAAGAATATAGGAAACCCATCTGGTCCTGGAGAACCATCTGCATTTAGATCAAAAACTGCTGTACGAACCTCCTAAAGTGTGAAAGGTCAAACCAACTATGATGCCTGAGCCTCCGAAAGTCGAGGCACTTCTCTATCATGCCAACGAACCCCACTAGGATGGTCCATCCTACTCACTTCTCTGAAATGTTCAACAACCGCAACCTCGATTTCCCTTTCTCCTTCCACATGCATTCCCCTAATCTCCAGAGAATGGATCAAGTTTCGCCGCCTCCTGCCATTTGCCATCGCATGAAAAAATATCGTATTTGCATCGCCCTCCTTTAACCAGTTTTACCTCGACCGCTGCCTCCACTCTACCTCTCTTTTCTTGTCCTCCTCTAGAAGCACACCCTGATAGCCCAATCTCATTAATTTCTCCTCCTCAGAAAGATCCCTGTCATCCTCAAGTCTGTCCAACCGAGCAACTTCAGCCTGGGCACGGTCCCTCCTTTCACTCCGCTGCAATCTGATCTCCCTTCGAAGGTTCACCAGCATCAACCGAAGCGCCCTCAGACGAGACGCCATGTCCCTCGACACTGACCCAGATGAGATAACTCCCCTCCAACACTGAATAATATGATCCCTCAGATCCTCCTCCAGGAGCCATGAGCACTCGAATCGGAACGGGCTGCCCAAACGAACCGACTCACCCGAGTCCCAATAGATAGGCGTGTGATCTGAGTGATTCCGCGGCAGGGACCTAGAAAATGCCAGCGGGAAAGCTTCAAGTAGCTCAATCGAACACAAAAACCGATCCAACCTAGATCTTGAAGAGGTATTTTGCCAAGTAAAATGGGAATTCGAAGCATCAAACACCTCCATAGAGAACTCCTCAATAAAATCTCTGAACGCAAGTGAGCCAGGATCCAATCCCCCTCGATCCCGAGGTCGATCAGAAGAGAAAAGGGTGACATTGAAGTCACCACCAATGAGCCAAGGAAGGTCTCCATATCGTGTCCGAATCAGAGATAGCTCTTACCACAGGTTTGATCTAGTATGCGCCCCTGAAGGCCCATAAACTACAGACAGAAGAAATCGAACACCATCGTTCTTGCGCGTCAGTACTACTGACAAGGAGTGCTGGGCCTCCACCGAATCAATCGACTCCAATAAATCACCATTCTAACCAACAAGGATGCCTCCAGACGCACCGCTAGAGGCCACCATTTTGAACTGTGAAAGTCTAGCCCCGGAAATAGATCTCCATCAAATGTCCCAAACCTCTATCTTTGTCTCGTGCAAACAAAGCACATCTTCCCGCCACTCATCCAACAAGGACCCGACAGCTCATCATTTTTCTGGCTGCCTTGGGCCCCTCACATTCCAGGAGATGATCTTCATTTATCAACAGAGGGGGTTTCCCCCGCCAGCTTCACCTGAACACACTTAGCCACCTGTTGCCGTAAGCTCTCCACCGATCCCTTTTCTATTGGTTCTCCACCCTCCACTTGAGTGCAAAGATCCAACATAACACATTCCCTTGAAGCATGGGGTTCGACTCCATTCTCAACACCTCCTAAGGGCCTGGAGGCACACTCCAAACGACGATGCTTTCTTGAATTAGGCAAAAACACAACCAGGCACTGAAGCTTCTCTGGTCCATCTATCGCAACTCCCCTGCCCATCCCCCCTCTCCTCTCCATCTTGCCGCTACATGCCCAGCATCCTCTTTCTACCTTCTTCGAGCTCATAAAGGTAAACATACCTCCACCCCCTACAGAACATGCTCCTTTGCTTGCATCAACTATCGAATGTTGTTCGAGGTACGAGTAGCAAGAGAAATCTATCGCCAACTTCACGGTAGGACAACCAGAAGTGACCACATCTGCCACTGAATGGGGGCCAAGATGTGCATCTACTAGATAGACAGGAGCCGGACCCTCCTTAGATGACGTATGACATGCGACCAACTTGCTGCCAACGTTCCCTTCCAATTCGCCACTCCCACCCATGTCACTTTACATGGCATTGTGCATTGAATGGCTCCTCAATTGGATGGGAATGGCGCCTTGAATGGCTCTCATTGAATGGCTCTTGATGAATGGCTCCCACGTCACTGATGAATACCCATTCATCACTCTTTATTCTTTTATTTTAGCTACAAAACCTTTGCAAAACACATGTAGATATATGTAAATAATAATAATTAGCATTCAGCATGCAGTGTATAAAAATGAATAATTAGCATGTTTTTGTGCATAAATAAAAGAATAAAGAAATAAAAGAAAAAGAGGGAGATATTTAGAATAAATATTAAGCGACCTAATCCTAAGGGAGGGCTCAGCATGGGCCTGACCGCATAAAAAACCAAAGTAGAGAGAGATAAGGAAGCTCATGTGTGTACATATATACCTATAAATAAATAAAAATATTCTGCTCTCAATAAAAATAAAAATGGATATGTATTTATATGTATATATTTTTAAATACTAAATTAAAATAAAAATGAGAAAAATAAAAGAAAAATAAAAAGAAAATAAAATATCCTTCCTCATTGTATATACACCATGTACATAAAACACTTTATCTATTTATTTATCCCTATAAATAAATCAATAAAAATCCCATAAAAATTGTACATACTCTATATTTCATAATGTAAATAAATAAAATAAAAACCATAAAAATAAGAATAAAATAAAAAGAAATAAAAATAAAAATCAAAGCCTTCATTGTATATATACCATATATGTATATAAATAAAACTATTTATTTCACCTTGTAATTAAATAATAAAAATAAAATACAAATACCAAATTATTCCAAATTTTATTATATAAATAAATAAAATATAAAATTGGAATAAAATGTACAAAATAAATAATTAAAATCAAAAATTAAAAATTTATAGTGTATATACCTATATATAATATACTATTTTATAAATACCTAATTTTCATTTCAAAAAAATAAATAAAAATCACAAAAAAATAGTTTATAAATAAATAAACATTTTTCATGTTTTAACTTTTTTGAAATTCGACCATTTTCTATTTTATATTCAATTTCTAAATATTGTTGACGTGGCCGCACCTGATTGGTCCACGGGGGATGTTGACCCCCGGTCAACTCCCCCCCTTGGACCATCAACCCGCGGATCCTGTGCCTCGACCCGATTTCTCCAATTTTTTGCCACTCGATCCGAGCCCCAAATCCGCAAACCCCGGGTCCTAATCCTTCCTTGATCTTCCATGATCCACGCCCGGGGTGGGTTTTGGGGATCCGAGCTCCGATCTGATAGTCCGACTCCCATATTCTCGGACCCCTAGTCATTTATAACCGCAGCTCCGCCGCATGATTCTCTCCATCTTTCGCTCTGCCTTCCCATCCCAGGATCTCCACTGCCTTCCCTAGAGTGACAGCTAGCCGCAGGTGGTGTCGCAGTGAGGAGGAGGTGTCCTAGCCACTGATCCAGCAGCCTATCGCCGCCGTGCGCCGCCCAAGAGTAGCGCTCGAGCCTCGGGCATCGACAGCCCTTGAGGCAACGACCAAGAGCTCCAGGAGCTCTTCCAGAGTCGACCTCACACATCCGGTAAGCTTGATTCTTTCTATTTTTCTCTAATTTCCAGTTACGCCCAAATTCATCTTTCACCGTCTTCCATCGATTCCGATCGCTCCGTCCACCCATTTCATCAATCGACCTAGCCATCATCTCTGCCATTCTCCCCTGCACGTTCTTCACCCATCCATCCAAACCAGTTCGCCCCCGGAACTGGGAGTCGATCTCCCTCGCCGTCGCATCGCCGGAGATCCTCCGCCTGACGCACCAGACCCCTGTTCACCCTCTCACCGGGTCAAGGCACTTTGCCCTCAACCCAGGAGTTTGCCTGTGGGTTTTGCAGATCGAGACGAGACTCATCTGAGGGTCTCCATGTTCAGCACAGCTACTCCCAGCCGTTGACGTCGCCTGAGCTCCTCGGAGCTTCCCAGCCTCATCGGAGGCATCCACTAGCTGCGGGACGTCACGGTGGACCTGTTCCGCATTGTAGCAGCAGCAGAGGAGGTTCACCGTGCGAGTTCTGGGCCGGCGAAGTTCGCCGGCCATCTGTTCTTGGATGACCCTCCACAGCTGTCCATTCACCTCTCGCTGTGCTAGATTACATTAGGACCGTTCGATCAAGGCGAAGAAAAGGCCCTTCCAGCCACCGTCCGATCGACACGTGGCCTCTTCTCCGCCATCCATCCAGCAAAGGGTAGCCCTCGATCCTCCACCGTCAGATAGCATATGTGGCGAACCCTCCACCGTCCGATCATCTCCGAGGTCCTTCGTTGGGGAGAAGCACCCTGCAGCCATTGGATACACCACGTGGCGCACCCTCAGCCCTCGGATCATAAGTGGGGTAATTTCACTTAGGCCCCCTCCTGTTTTTGCATTTTAGTTTTAGTCCTGTAAATATTCTCAGTAGCTATTTTTAGTTTGGTAAAATTGCGTAGAAGACGTGGATGTTTTTAGTAATTGCATTTCTACCCCTGTATATGTTGGACACGCGCATCGTCACGTGATGTTTTGGTAAATTTGTATACTGTGGGCTTGTAGTTTCTGGTTGTTAATGAATAAGAAATACTTTATATTAATTGCACTTATGCCCCTGTGAATAGTTTATTTTGACTTGTGTTGAATATTGTTGGGCTTTATACAACTTAGCCCCTAGACTTTTAGCACCTGTTGCTAATAAGCCCGGGGACTTAAGTTTTCTTTCATTTGGGTCCCTCAGTGCCCAGAACATGTGCCGCGTACCTGGGAATATGGTATTTTTGCACGAGGACCCCCTGAGCTTTTGATTGTGTTACTTTTTGGCCCCAGAAGATATTTTTATTATAAACAGGTCCCTGTGCACTATGGGCTCTTGTTTGTTTTAAATAAAATATCAAATTTCATCCAAATTGAGTGAAAAATGGAAACGTGGCTCCTGCCACTGTGTAGAATTTTCATCAATTTTTGGGAAAATTTTTGAGCTCTTTTATTATTTTTAAAAATTCAAAAATCCTTATTTTTCTGCCTGTTCAGATTTAAAATTTATAAAAAATATAAAAACCTCTTTAAAAATTACAAAAAATCAAATTTTGTGCGTTTGAGTGTTTTTTATTTTCTGACTTGTTTTGGTTATTTTTAGATTTATAAAAACTATAAAAATTTAAAAACCTTGAAAAACTCATAAAAATTCTAATAAATCACAGAAAACCCAAAAATTAATAAATCTTTTTCTTGATTTTACCCTTTTGTTTATATTTCACATGAAAAATACCTCCAGGCTATTTTAGGACCATTTTATATTTTATTTTGGTCCTTAGATCCTGGCTGGACAGCAGCACTATTTTGCTTCTTTCTTCTATTTTTATAAAATTCTATAAAAAAAATCAGAAAATTCTCAAAAATCGATTAAAAATAGTAAAAAATATAAAAATCATAAAAATATTTTTGTTTGAATTTTTGGAGCCTTTTAGAGTCATTAAATAATTGCTTGAAGTTATTTATATTTGCTTTTTATTATTTTCTTCATTATTAAAAATTCCAAAAATAATATAAAAATATTAAAAATCCTCCAAAAATTCCTTGTTTTTATTTTATTGGTTTCCCGACTACTTCGTAGGCTGCAAGGTCATCTCGTGCTCCTCGAGTTCGACCCTGGGAGCTATACCAAGTCAATCCCATAGCTAGGACTGCTATTCGGTTTTCTCGTGCTTCTATCTTTATTTGGTGGTCCGATTTATTTTTCTTGTTGAGCTCTGAGTCCCGAGTGACTGAGGTCACAACGACCGTAGTGACACCTCTACCTTAATCCGTCGGATTCGCTCATCAGAATGGCGTCGTTGCCGGGGAGCACAACTTAGTAGTTGGTTTCTTTTTCTTTTTATTTTGTTTTATTTTCGCGGCTTTCCACGGCTTTTTCTTCGTCTGCGGCTTTTAATTTTTCTTTTATTTTTATTTTCTTTTCATCTTCTTTTATTTTTCTTTATTTTATTTTATTTTATTTTTGGTTGTTTTTGCTTGTTTATTTTTATTTTTATTTTTGCATATATACCCTGTTTTATTTTATTTGCTTTATTTGCTTTATTTTTATCTGTTTGACACTTTGTTGTCTTCTTGCAAGGGCCCGAGGACCGAGGTGGTGACTTTTGAGGAGACGACGCAACCGCGGCTATCGGAGGCGGCTCCCTTCTACACGGAGCCACAGGAGAGCGCGAGGAGGCAGCCGAGTGCGGGAGGATTAGACTAGTGTAGCTTTAGTTTAGATTTTCTTTTTAGCATTATTTGAAGTGTTGTAATAATACAGGACAGCGGGACTCTCTTTCAGACAGACTTTCGGGGTCTGTTTCGTCGAGCACCGATGTGCTCGGGGGACCCCTAGGTTTTTACGCGGTTTTCTTCGCAGTTTTTATTTTATTTTCTGCCTATTTAGTTTCTTGCAGATTTTAGCCCCTAGCATTAGGATTTTTTCTTGACTGTGACGTAATATATAGGATCCAAACACCTTAATAACATTTCCTGTACCTATAGATCAGTAATTGGACCAATAATAAAAAATAATAAAATAGTCGATCCACTACCTTCGAGCCTACGCGCCACAACCCACCCTGCCAAGCGCTGCTCCTGAACTCGATTTGTTAAGAGGATGAGGGGTGGGCCTAGACCGGACTCTTGGATCGGAGGTTGGTGGTCGACTAGACGTTCTTTCGAGTAGAACTGCTGCTTAGGGCTCGGATTTCCGCCTGCATCATTTAGGTAGTTTTATTTCAGTCTTTAAATTCTACGCGGATCATTTTGCATGTAGACTGCTGGAGTCAGGTACGCATCTCTTACTCTGCATGCATCATTGATTTTCTCGCGCATCGGCTTTTTCGACTTCTCCCCCCTAATTTTTGGACATAATAACCAGGAGAACTTAAAAATTCGTTAGGCGTTTGCTTTTTATTGAAAAATACCTAAAAATTTGAACCATAAAATTGAGACTGGTTAACTTTATTGACCCTAAAAGATACTCACCGAAAAATCTGTCTTGAGGAGAGCAACCCCCTCCTTGTCTGGTTTGCTTGCGTGAGAGAGTGACCTGCACACTAGGCTAGAGCCATATCTGATTTTTCTCGATTGATTACCGGCTTTCTGTACGGGACAGTCGGTTGAGAAAATATTAGATTCCCAACAGGTCACGTTAATCGCTCTACTATCCTGACTTATCACCCAATAAAAACTGACAAGATAATTGACCGAGCCTTTACAGTCTTCAGCTCACGTTGAGTAGGTGAACTTGGGGTTTGCTTGTGATCATTGTTGTTACCAGATTCATCCGCCCGACTCGCCACATCAAGATGATGGGCAAAAGGTCTCTTAGGCAGCCTCTGGCTGCACCGCTTCCCAGCACTTCTGTCCGATCATCTAGGTTGGTTCGCGAGAGCTGAGACCCACTTTCCGAACCCGAGTTAGACTCCACCCTTTTCCCCCTCGACCCCCCTTCTTTCAGTTCCGAGATACCAGTGCCAAAGGAGAGACCGTCAGATGATTTATCGGCACCTGAGTTTGGGTCTTTTGCTTTTGCAGAGACCATGACCGATAGCAGTGATGACCGCACCACAGGTCCCCAGCCCCAGCAGACATTCATTATGGACCAGGGTGCGATCAACTCCACCCTGATCGCCTCCCTCGAGACAGTTCAGCAACAGTTGAGGGATCAGGGAGAATTCATGATAGAGATGAGGCGTGAGATGGAGCAGTTGAGAGCCGCTCGCGACCAGCGCGAGCCCGGAGATGGGCCGAGGAGACCCGATGAGGCAGCAGCAGCCGCAGCAGCCGCGGCCGCAGGCGCAGCAGCAGCCGCCGCGACAGGAGCAATACCGGACCAGCCGAGATCGATGCGGGAGTTACACAACCCCAGATCGACACTGACGCACCGTTGGGTCGTGCTTCCAGCTATCGTGGGGGTCTGCAAGTTCCCCCCGAACACTTTGCAGCTTCTCCCCCGGTTTCATGGGCTCGCCACAGAGGAGCCCCATCTCCACCTTCAGGAGTTCTTGATGATCTGCAGCACCGTCCACGACAGACAGGTGGACGAGGACACCATCCGCATGATTGCCTTCCCCTTCTCCTTAGGAGACAGAGCAGCCACCTGGCTGAAGTACTTGGGGAAATTTGTCTACACCTAGGAGCAGCTCCGCACCGAGTACTTGAACAAGTACTATCCACTCGGGCGGACAAAAGCAGCTAGAGCCCTGATCAGTAACTTCTCCATGCTCCCCAACGAGCAGTTCCACGAGGCATGGGAGAGGATCTGTGAGCTGACTGACAGATGCCCGCACCATGAGATTTCCAAGCCGAACCTTGTTCAGAGTTTTTTCTGCGGGCTGACACCAGAGCTTCAGGGCTTGGTGAACGCTTCTTGTGGCGGGTCCTATTTCACCAAGGATGAGGAGCAGATTTGGGCCATCTACTAGGAGATGACCGAGAACTACACGGTGATGTCCCAGACCCGCCTCTACACACAGGGACACCCTCATCGACAGACCGTGCAGTACTAGAGGATAGCACGGGTTGACGCCGGTCCTTCCAGTTCGTCAGTGGCAGCAGCACAGGCCGAGTCCTTAGCTGCCGACATGGGGATCATCAGCGAGAAGCTGGACCGGATGGAGATCATTGAGAAGAAGCAGTGTCAGGGCATCACGCAGATGGAGTAGATAGCACAGACTCTGAGTGACCTGAAGACACAGCTCATGTGTCTCCAAGAGGCACAGACGGTTTCCCAGCCCCGTCTTTAGGCACGAGGCGATCCGAGTAGCAGCAACAGCTCGTCCCAGCGCTCCAGCCACTAGCAGCCTAGACAGGTTCGCCTTGTACAGGCAGAGACGTACCAGCAGCCGCAGCTTCCTTACCAGTCACCACCATCCCCAGACACACAGATGGTGGTATACCAGCCGGATCAACCTCTGTCAGTGCTCCCGCCACCCCTGTACGAGTCAGAGCCGTTGATGGATGTCAACGAGATTTGGTACGACCGACCCCAGCCCGATATCTGACGAGACCATCCCAGATTCCGTTGGTCGGCCGAAGGTGCCCAGCCCCAGTAGCAGCCATCAGGACAGGGTGGCCAGTACGACCATTAGAGAGATCACCAGTAGCAGCAGCCTCCAGTGTACACCCAGCAGCAGCAGCAACATTCACAGTAGTATGGCCCTCGTCCCTATCAGCAGGGACATTCTTGGAGGCGTGACCAGCCTCATCAGCCGCAGCATCATCCACAGTCATACCCCTCTCACCCACAGCACCAGCAGCATCAGTCTCACTACCAGCGAGGCCACCCGTCAGGTTCTCATGGGCCATCCTATGAGAACCCCGCCTTAGATGACATAGCCCACCTCCTTACAGATCAACAGGCTACATTCCGATGGGAGATGGATGAGTTCCGCCAGGAGATGCGGGACATTGTGAGAGGGAAGGCCGCCATCCCTGCCCAGATGGAGCCTAATCTGAACAACCTCAAGAGGAAGTCTGAGCAGGTAGTTTGTACTGAGTATGCCACTCCGAGTGATGCTTTTGGTGATATGTCTGCATATCTTTTTGATACTGATTTTGTCACACTTAGGAGCGGTAAAATGCTAGCAGGCGGCGCCTTATCTGAGCGACACCCCGAGGCCACTTCCAGAGCGCCCGACGAGGAGGAGAGCAGTACTGAGGCCGCTAGAGATGATGACAGTGGTACTGATGCCACCACGGATGCTGATCCCACCGGCAGTACTGATGCCGTCGTTTCACCAGTTGGAGGAGGTGGTACTGAGGCCACCCATGTTGCCGAGCCAGAGCACGGTACTGATGCCACACGTCTACCAGCCGAGGGTGGTGCTGATGCCATCGTTTTCACTTCTGAGAGTTCTGTAGTTTTTCCTTCTAGTGATGTATCTCAGGACATTTCTGGCAATAAAGGAAAGGGTTTGTTTTCTTCTGGTCCACCTGTGGTGCTTGATGTATGTGTGGATCCTGCCATCGAGCAGTCTAGACCCTCTCCTAGTCCTTCATATGAGAAGGACCCTGTGATCCCCTTCCCTAGAGCTCTTCAGATGGGGAAGGGGAAGAAAATAGAAAACCTCTAAAAGAGGCAGCAGGAAGAGTTCAGCCAGCAGATGATAGACCGTTTTCACATTCAGCTGACTCTTCAGGAGGCTTTGCAGCACATCCCTCTACTCCAGCGTTCACTCAGAGACAGGACCACAGTTAGGAGGAAGAGGAGGAACCACCAGTCAGAGATCCATGTGCTAACTAGAGCTACTTGTTTCACGATCCAGAACCATCTGCCGACCAAGAGACCAGAGTCAGGAGCCACGTATGTCAGATGCCACATCAGAGAGCAGAGGTTCGACCGTACTCTATTAGACAACAGATCATCGATCAACCTACTTTCGACAGCCCTTCTCGACCGCTTCGAGTTGGGCACTCTTCGACAGAGCAGGACAGTCCTTCAGTTTGCTGATAGATCTGTCAAGAGGCCGAAGGGTTTACTGAGGGACATTGTCGTCATGATTCAGGGCCTGCAATTCCTCGTGGACTTCGTAGTGTTGGACATGGAGATCCCTGAGTCAGTGACTGATATCCCCATCATTCTCGGTCGCCCGTTCTTGGCCACAGCCAAGGCAGTGACCGACCATGATAGCAGGAAGGTATACTTTCGCGTCGAGGGCGAAAGTGTACAAATAGAGACGGTCGAGGACATTAGAGCCAGAGATGCAACATGCTCAGAGACTACTTTTGATACAGAGCAGATGACAGATGCAAGGCCAGACATCCACCAGGACTGCGACTTTGTGATCACAGATGATGAGGCAGTTTGGGCAGACCCAGATGCACAAGCCATCCTCTCACCTTCAGAGTCCGCTGATGCAGAGACGCCAACAGAGGAGAGCTTGGAGAGCACATTCCTGGTCCAGGATACCATTCAGTCAGCAGAGCTGGTTCTCGACCGCAAGACTGATTTGTTTTGTGATGACGGTGGTACTGAGGCCACCTTAGATGATACAGATCCCTCGGAGTCAGGTTTTGACTGGGCAGAGTTTGAGGATTTTATACCAGATCTGACTTCCACTGAGCCTGCAGCTAGGGAGGAGGTAGATGCCGAGCAAAGCAGAGACAGTCCAGCAGAGCAGCCTTCTCCAGTTTCAGAGTGTGAGCAAGAGTTTCAATTCTCCCATGCGGATTTGGCAGCCTTCAAGCAGAGTTTTCAGAGGCCAGATCCACCAGCACCCAGTTGTCCAGAGCTGAAGCCACTTCCTGCGTCGCTAAAGTATAGGTTCCTTGCGGGTGAGCATGAGATGTACCCAGTCATTATCTCCGCCGATTTGATTGGAGAGCAGGAATCCCGTCTGATGGGGGTTCTTGAAACGAACCTCAAGGTGATAGGATGGAGCGTAGCCGATCTCCAGGGGATAAGTCCGGCCCTGTGCTCCCACCATATCTATCTTGAGGATGAGACGAAGCCATCGCGTGAGTTATAGCGGCGGCTGAACCCAAATCTGAGAGAGGTTGTCATAAAGGAGATTTCGAAATGGTGGAGCGCCGATTTTATCTACCCCATCTCCGACTCTAAGTGGGTCAGTCCGTTGCATGTGGTACCCAAGAAGACGGGCATCACTACAGTAGTCAGCGAGTCTGGAGAGGAGATCGCTACCCGGGTACCCACTTCTTGGCAGGTCTGTGTGGATTACAGACGACTCAACCAGGCCACCAAGAAGGATCATTTCCCCTTTCCCTTTATAGATCAAATCATTGAGAGACTGGCAGGGAAGAGCCACTACTGTTTTCTGGATGGGTACTCCGGCTACAACCAGGTGGCCATCGCTCCCGAGGACCAGGACAAGACTACTTTTACCTGTCCCTTCGGCACATACGCCTTCCGACTCATGCCATTTGGGCTATGTAATGCCCCTGCGACTTTTCAGAGATGCATGTTGTCGATCTTTTCGGACATGGTGGGTGAGTGCTTGGAGGTCTTCATGGATGATTTCTCGGTCTACGATGACGGATTCGACTCCTGTCTTGACTGCCTAGACCGAGTCCTTCAGCGATGTATAAGGGTTCACCTTGTGTTGTCTTGGGAGAAAAGTCACTTCATGGTAACTCAAGGGATGGTGCTTGGCCATATCATCTCCAACAGGGGCATGGAGGTTGATCCGGCCAAGGTAGATGTCATTAGAAAACTCGCGCCGCCGTCCAACTTGCGGCAGTTATGGTCTTTCCTTGGGCACGTCGGTTTCTACCGGCGCTTCATTCAGGATTTCAGTAGGATTGCCCGACCGTTGACTGATCTGCTGACGAAAGACACCTAGTTCCTTGTCGATGACAAGTGTCTTTCATCATTTGAGACTCTCAAGCGATGTGTTGTTGAGGCTCCTGTTCTCCAGCCGTCTGATTGGTCTCTCCCATTCGAGATCATGACGGATGCCTCCGATTTTGCCGTGGGGGTCGTGCTGCGATAGAGGAGGGATGGAGTCCCATTTGCCATTCACTACGCTAGCCGCACATTGAATTCTGCGCAGCAAAACTACACGGTCACAGAGAAAGAGATGCTAGCCGTAGTTTTTGCCCTAGATAAGTTCAGATCGTACATTATTGGATCTAGAGTGACCTTGTATACTGATCATACCTCCATCAGGTACCTCATGGCAAAGAAGGATGCCAAGGCCAGATTGACTAGATGGATCCTTCTACTCCAGGAGCTCGACATAGAGATCAAGGATAAGCCTGGAGTCAAGAATGTGGTGGCAGACCATCTCTCCTGATTAGAGCATCTTGAGGATTCTGAGCAGACTGATCCTATATGTGAGACCTTCCCAGATGAGGCGATCCTTGCTATCGCCTCTCTCCCGTGGTACGTCGATATTGTGAACTTTCTTGTTGCCAAGAAAGTTCCACAAGATTGGCCCAGGCAGAGGCTTGAGACCTTCCTCGTGAAGTCCAAGTCCTACCACTGGGAGGATTCTATCCTTTACCATGAAGGAGGGGATAGCATCTAGCGTAGGTACATTCCTCAGGAGGAGCACCATAGCGTCCTCACTTACTGCCACAAGCTTGAGGCAGGAGGACATCACTCTGGGAGGAGAACGACACAGAAAGTGCTCCAATCCGGCTTATGGTGGCCTACCCTCTTCAAGAACTCTGATGAGTTCGTGAAGAGGCGTATTGACTGTCAGAGGATAGGCACTTGTGGACAGTGTGATATGATGTCGATGCAGCCCATTTACTTCTATGAGGTTTTTGATGCATGGGGCATCAATTTCATGGGTCCATTCCCTAAGAGTCAGGGATTCGAGTACATTCTGCTGGCCGTTAATTATGTGAGTCGTTGGGTTGAGGCCATCTACGCCCGAACTGCAGATTCTAGGACTGTTTGCAGATTTTTGAGGAAGCATATCATCACACGGTTCGGGGTACCTTGAGTGTTGATATCTGACGGGGGGTCTCATTTCATCAACGACCAGGTGAAGGCCCTTGCTAGCGAGTTCGGTATAGACCATCAAGTTGTCACTCCATACCATCCTCAAACGAATGGTCTAGCCGAAGTGTCTAACATGGAGATCAAGACTATATTGCAGAAAGTCGTCTGCCCTGACCGAAAGGATTGGTCACAGCTTTTGGACTCGGTCTTGTGGGCATATAGGACGTCTTTCAAGACACCTTTGGGCACATCTCCCTTTCGCCTCCTTTAATGCAAGCCATGCCATTTACCTGTTGAGTTGAGACACAGGTTACTTTGGGCAGTCACAGATATACTTTTGGATCCAGATAGTGTAGGAGACCAGAGGAGGGTAGAGTTAGCAGCCTTGGAGGAGCTTCGTGATACTGCCTTCTCAAACAGCCTACAGTACAAGGAGAGAGTGAAGGAGTGGCATGATTCTCATATCAGCCACAAGCATTTTGAGCCTGGACAGAGAGTATGGTTGTTTGATGCTAGGCTTTGTCTATTTCCAGGGAAGCTATAGAGCAAATGGAAGGGACCGTATCTAGTGAGAAAGGTATACGACAATGGGAGTATTGATATATCTGAGTTGTCTTCTGAGAGTACCTTTCGAGTGAACGGCCAGCGGCTCAAGCCATTTCTAGATCATGAGCCGCGGGTCGTTGATGTTTCCCCTATTCACTTTGCGTGAGATGTGGTCTCTTGACTCACATCTATTGCATCTCACGCCTAATTATCACTGTTCTCCCGACTTGTATAGATCCAGATGTCCATATCATTCCATTCTTTAGTCCCACATCCCTTTTCTCTTCTTTTGATTATGCTATACTTAGGGTGTACTTTACCCTAAGTAAATGGACGATGTAGGACTCTCGGGTATTTCTTTTGATTCTCTCTACCCCTGTTTTTACTGCCTATACTTAAGGATATTTTACCCTAAGTATAGGGGGTTAGACCCTGTACATTCTTCACTCGGTTTTCCCTTTATGTACAGCCTGCTATAATTAGGATTATTTGATCCTAAGTATAGGGGGAAAAGCCGAGATCCTCTTGATTTCTATTCTTTCATTCGTCTTTGTATATAGCCTTCCTTTTCACTTCCCTATACTAAGCACGAGTTATGTCTTCTTCATCGCTCTTGACTCTGAGGACATCGTTCGAGCTAAGTATAGGGGGTGTGTATATATTCCATATATACTTTAGCCATAACTCGTACTTTGTATGAGTGTGTTAATAAATAAAAATGGCTAAAAACCCAAAATCCATAAAAATTAAAATTTTTCCTTGTAAATAAACATTCTTTTATTTGCACATACATAGCTATTGTACAAATTATTTTTGTAAAAATATTTTCAAAAACTTTTTGTGTAAAGATTGTGTAAATATGTGCATATCAAAATTATGTATATAGTACAAAATTTTTCCAAAATGTTTTGAAAATCAAAAATTTGCAAAAACCATATGTAAATTTGTGTAAATATTTTGTAAAACTTGCATTCATGCATACAGCCATGATTTCCAAAACATTTTTCAAAAATTTTGCATTTGTGTAAATAGCATCCTTGTATATATGTATATAGTTTTTCCCGGATTATAGTTGACATTTAAACTAGCCTGGAATTAAATTGGGAAATAGAGCTTGATTAAGATCTTAATCCACCTAATTCTAAGAGGAACCTTATAGGACTTAGGGTTAAGGCTTTTCAGGTCCATGGTGACTTAATTCTTTGAGTCCACTAGGGTATGATCACATATCATCTCAATGAGCCTAAGTAGAGCACTTAACAACACACACATGACTCATATAGACAATGGCTTGACTTGGACCCGCACTTTACACCGAGCTCTTAATGATGACAAGTTTAATTATCAGCATTAATCCATGCATTTTCTCCTCTTTTTCTTTTCTTTTTCTTTTTCACTTCTTTTTCAAATAAGTATTTGCTAAGGAACTAGCACAGTTAAGTATAGGGGGGTGATGAATACCCATTCATCACTCTTTATTCTTTTATTTTAGCTACAAAACCTTTGCAAAACACATGTAGATAGTAAATAATAATAATTAGCATTCAGCGTGCAGTGTATAAAAATGAATAATTAGCATGTTTTTGTGCATAAATAAAAGAATAAAGAAATAAAAGAAAAAGAGGGAGATATTTAGAATAAATATTGAGCGACCTTATCCAAAGGGAGGGCTCAGCATGGGCCTGACCACATAAAAAAACCAAAGTAGGAAGAGATAAGGAAGCTCATGTGTGTACATATATACCTATAAATAAATAAAAAAATTTTCCTCTCAATAAAAATAAAAATGGATATGTATTTATATGTATATATTTGTAAATACTAAATTAAAATAAAAATGAGAAAAATAAAAGAAAATTAAAAAGAAAATAAAATATCCTTCCTCATTGTATATACACCATGTACATAAAACACTTTATCTACTTATTTATCCCTATAAATAAAAAAATAAAAATCCCATAAAAATTGTACATACTCTATATTTCATAATGTAAATAAATAAAATAAAAACCATAATAATAAGAATAAAATAAAAAGAAATAAAAATAAAAATCAAAGCCTTCATTGTATATATACCATATATGTATATAAATAAAACTATTTATTTCACCCTTGTAATTAAATAATAAAAAAATAAAAATACAAAATTATTCCCAATTTTATTAAATAAATAAATAAAATATAAAATTGGAATAAAATGTACAAAAATAAATAATTTAAAATAAAAAATTAAAAATGTATAGTGTATATACCTATATATAATATACTATTTCGTAAATACCTAATTTTTATTTCAAAAAATAAATAAATATCACAAAAAAATAGTTCACCCCGGAACTGGGAGTCGATCTCCCTCGCCGTCACATCGCCGGAGATCCTCTGCCCTGACGCACCAGACCCCCGTTCACCCTCTCACTGGGTCGAGGCACTTTGCCCTCGACCCAGGAGTTTTCTTGTGGGTTTTGTAGATCGAGAGGAGACCCATCTGAGGGTCTCTACGTTCAACACAGCTACTCCCAGCCGCCGACATCGCCTGAGCTCCTCGGAGCTTCCCAGCCTCATCGGAGGCATCCACCAGCTGCGGGACGTCACGACGGACCTGTTCCACATTGTAGCAGCAGTAGAGGACGTCCACCGCGCGAGTTCTGGGCCGGCGAAGTTCGCCAACCATCTGTTCTTGGAGGACCCTCCAGAGCCGTCCATTCACCTCTCGTCGTGCCAGATTACATCAGGACCGTTCAATCAAGGCGAAGAAGAGGCCCTTCCAGCCACCGTCCGATCGACACGTGGCCTCTTCTCCGCCATCCATCCAGCGAAGGGTAGCCCCCGATCCTCCACCGTCAGATAGCATACGTGGCGAGCCCTCCACCGTCCGATCATCTCCGAGGTCCTTCATTGGGGAGAAGCACCCTGCAGCCATTGGATACACCGCGTGGCGCACCCTCAGCCCTCGGATCATAAGTGGGGTAATTTCACTTAGGCCCCATCCTGTTTTTGCATTTTAGTTTGTCCTGTAAATATTTTCAGTAGCTATTTTTAGTTTGGTAAAATTGCATAGAAGACCTGGATGTTTTTAGTAATTGCATTCCTACCCCTGTATATGTTGGACACATGCGTCGTCACGTGATGTTTTGGTAAATTTGCATACTGTGGGCTTGTAGTTTCTGGTTGTTAATGAATGCGAAATACTTTCTATTAATTTCACTTATGCCCCTGTGAATAATTTATTTTGACATGTGTTGAATATTGTTGGGCTTTTTACAACTTAGCCCTAGACTTTTAGCACCTGTTGCTAATAAGCGCGGGGACTTAAGTTTTTTTTCATTTGGGTCCCTCAGTGCCCAGAACACGTGCCGCACACGTGGGAATCTGGTATTTTTGCACGAGGACCCCTTGAGCTTTTGATTGTGTTACTTTTTGGCCCCATAAGATATATTTATTACAAACAGGTCCTTGTGCACTGTGGGCTCTTGTTTGTTTTAAATAAAATATCAAATTTCTTCCAAATTTAATGAAAATTGGACACGTGGCTCCTGCCACTATGTAGAATTTTCACCAATTTTTGGGAAAATTTTTGAGCCCTTTTATTATTTTTAAAAATTCCAAAATCCTTAATTTTCTGCCAGTTCAGATTTAAAATTCATAAAAAAAATATAAAAACCTTTTTTAAAAATTACAAAAAAATCAGATTTTATGTGTTTGAGTGTTTATGATTTTCTGACCTGTTTTGTTATTTTTAGATTTATTAAAACCATAAAAATTTAAAAACCTTGAAAAACTCATAAAATATCTAATAAATCACAGAAAACCCAAAAATAAATAAATATTTTTCCTTATTTTTCCTTTTGTTTGTATTTCATATGAAAAATACCTCCATGCTATTTTAAGACCATTTTATATTTTATTTTGGTCCTTAGAGCCTGGCTGGACAGCAGCACTGTTTTGCTTCTTTCTTCTTTTTTTTAAAATTCTATAAAAATCAGAAAATTCTTAAAAATCCACTAAAAATAGTAAAAAATATAAAAATCATAAAAATATCTTTGTTTGAATTTTTGGAGCCTTTTAGAGTCATTAAATAATTGCTTGAAGTTGTTTATATTTGCCTTTTATTATTTTCTTCATTATTAGAAATTCCAAAAAATTATAAAAATATTAAAAATCCTTGTTTTTTTATTGGTTTTCCGACTACTTCGTAGGCCGCAAGGCCATCTCGTGCTCCTCGAGTTCGACCATGAGAGCTATACCAGGTCAATCCCATAGCTAGGACTACTATTCGGTTTTCTCGTGTTTCTATCTTTATTTGGTGGTCCGATTTTATTTTCTTGTTGAGCTCTGAGTCCCGAGTGACTGAGGTCACAACGACCGTAGTGACACCTCTACCTTAGTCCGTCGGATTCACTCATCAGTCCTGGCTCGTGTGTTGAATTGGTCCTGAATTTGGAAAGACTTCCTCCAACGAAAAGCCACAGCTTTGCTTTTCAAAAGTTTCTGAATTCAGCCTTGAGAAGTTAATATGCGTATTAACTTCCCCATTCATCTCCAAGAAAAGTGGCATAATTTTCCCGTTGGTTAGCCCAAATGACGCATCGTGCCCGCGCGTCTCCTCCTCTGCTACCGGCGATGGGAGTCCCTACGCCGCCGCCTCCTCTAGCTTCCCACCTCCATCGTTCACAAAAGCACTGTCCACCACTGCGAGGCCAAGAGGGAATGAAGTCCGGCCCACAATCATGATCACCGTCTCCGGCAAGGGGTAAGGCGACCCAGACAGTTCCACCATGACCTCAGAACCACCCCCTGGCTTCAGACCATCCGAGAGGAGTGCAACAACCCTTCCCAATGATGCTAAGAAGGCCTGGATTATGTCAAGACGTCTACATCTCATAGGGACTTCGGATATCAAAACCCGCCTCAAAATCGATCCCGCGAACGGATCAACACCATCTCGAAATCGAGTCTTCCGCCATGGGCGATCAACCAAGGACCCGATGTCTCCCTTCAGAAGAAGTGTCTCCTCCCGCTCCGAAAGGCCTCGGGCACACACGACCCCATTCCCGAAGGCCACAACGTCTCCTTCGAAAGCAGAATCTAATAGGAGTAAAAGATCCTCCATCGCTCGTACCACATCACCGGCATACGCATCTGCAACAAGATGCCGATCCCGGACCACCACAGCCTACTCAGGTGCTTGAGCCTTAGGCCGCCAAGTCCCACGTCGATGGCAGACACTTCTCCGATGCCCGACTCCATTACATCTGAAGCACACAACATCCTTTGAGCATGATCTTGCGAAGTGACCAACATCTCCATATCGGAAGCACCGACTTGATTTCAACCATTTCTTTCTTCGCCCAGCCTTCGCCCTGACCAAGGACTTGCCAACATCGGTGTCGACCTCATCCTCAGCCATTTCCGCGTCCCGATCTTCCCCGGTGCCTCCCACAACTCTCCCTCTGACATCCCCAGATCTTCTTCTCCCTCTCCCTCCTCTCTCTTACCCTCTCTTCCCCCCTCTCTCCCCCACTCCTTCCCTCTCGTTCCCTCTCTCGCCCTCTTCTTCCATCCCTCTCCTAGGTTTATGGTGTTCCTAAAAGCGAGAGAGCGATTAGTGTTCGGCCGGTCACCAAGAAATATGATTAGGATTTTGGGAAATGTATTGGCTTATGCGCATGGGGCCATAAGTACACGCTGGCAAAAGCCCTCACCTGACAAAACTGACATTTTTCTCCTCCTTCGCTGCCTTCCATCAGCAAATTGTTCCGATCACCTGAGACCCACGCAATGTCATCTTAGAGGGGCTGATCTGATGTCAAGGTTGAGCTTTGTGACTGCCTCAGGTCGCAATTGTAAACTTTGTTGTGGATTATGGCTGGAGTATCCCTTAATTTGTCGAGGTGATTACCTCTGTGGTGAATATCAGGAAGTGACATTAGGGTTTTACTGGCATTTTGGCATCTCAGTGTAGGGGTATCTAAATGCTCGCGGTTTTGATATGCTACTTATAAAAAAATTAGAGCCTTTTTAAACAGTTATATATAGGAGACATGATCCTCTACTGTCATACTGCACCTGTTATAGAGGACCGTGCCATGAAGATCGGAAGACCCTTATATAGGGTTGAGGATAGTCGGTTTATTATCAGAGCCGTCCGATCTTCATCGGACATTTCCCTGTAATACAGCATCTGTTGTATTACTGCAGAGGATCATTATTTTATATATAAAGCGGAGTAATGCGCTATATATATTTCGGACATCTATTCCTTGCCCCCTCCTAATACGTAAGGTAGTTAAAAAAAGAACCCAAGTCTAATTGCATAGTGCCTTCACCTCGACAGGTAAAATATCATTGTGATGATTTGAGGTTATTTTAAGAAGCAACACGTTTTATTTAAATAAGGTTTTATTTAAATAAGGTGAAGATGTGATGCACGACTTGTCTTTTCTAGATATTTCAACACGTCGATAAGATTATTTCTAAACAACCTCTCGAAAACATTATACTATGCATGTAAAAACATTTTGATAAGATTAATACTTAATAGTCTTGTATGATTTAAGATCTTTTTGTCTGCATCCAATCATGTTTGATTTGTAGCGGAAGTCTATAACGATCATGCATTATACATATATAAGTTCATTTCTATATTAAATGAGAAAAAATACAAGATGAAATGATCCTTCCATACAATTTAACGATTCTAAGTCATTCTTCCCAACACGATCAACGCCAACTTTTAGCATTGGTCACTTCTTTAAGAAAAATTTTGATTAACTTTAAAACTTTTGGATTATCTATGTTGAGATTGGTGATGGAGGGGAATATATCTTTGTGCATTGTGATGGTGGCAAACATAATCACAGAAGACGCTGCGTTGGCACTTCATACAACTTCTCCTTCGACAATCTCCCCGGGCAACAGTCAACCCTCGATGGGCGTTGGAGGTTTTTTCATTATCATCGATGGAGCTCCTTCAGGAAGGGTTTAGTATTCATTCAATTTAACATCCCCTACGTTACATGTCCATTGCAGAGGAACCCTATGATGCAGATGAAGGTATTGAAGCCATGGTATACATGCATGGAGCTCACAATTATTCCAACTATAGGAGAAGGGATTATACGAACAAGTTTTTGTATCATCAAGCATGGGCAACTGCTTCCACTTCCTCCTCACATACTTCGGTCTGCTTGTTTACCTTTGAAGAGCTTGATCTCGCAACGGACAATTTCTCGGATCTGAACTACATCGGGGAAGGTGGCTTCGGAATCGTCCATCGCGGGGTTTTGCGAAGCAAGCAGGTGGTAGCAGTGAAGCGGTTGACCTTGGAGGCAAAGGCAAAGAGTGGACAGGCAGAGCACGAATACCAGGTGGAGTTGGACACAATTTGCAGAGCTCGCCACAAGAACATCGTTTCTTTGCTTGGCTGCTGCCGCCAACCCGAGAGAAGGATGCTCGTTTTCGAATTTGTGCCCAACAAAACTTTGCACTCCCATTTGCATGGTAAGTTGTTGATATTCATTGTTTTTCTCTGATCCAGGACGTAAGAAACCCTACAAAAGGTTCATCATTTCCAAGTAAAATTAGTTATAAACACCATACGAGTCCATATTTTACGAATATTGTTTTTTTTATAAGGATTATTCGCTGTCTTTTTAATATATGATTAATCCTTGCTAATTAGCATTGATTAAAAATATTTAATTTAAAATTGCACCATTTCATTAACATACATATATGTTCTAATTGTTGATTTAAAAATATACAAAAGAATATTCCTGCAAGGAATAAGAACACTACAATAAGTCGGGTCTATAGTGACGTTTTTTTTAAAACGGTCACTATATTAAATATATAGTGACAAATATTATCAGTTTGTAAAATGATTTTTAATACCAAAATAGCGATGAATGTCATATCAGTTGCTATATCATTAGCATCACTTATACATCAATGTTTATATGTTCCTATTTTTCAAATTTTGAGCTAAAGATCGCTTATTTTTTTGTCTGAAGTTGAATGACAATTCACTCAATTTTTGGAAAATTGCAATGGGTAATGATATTGTAATGAACATGACATTCATTGCTAAAATATAGTATAAAAGATTATCTCACAACGGATAATATTTGTCATTATATATTTAGTGACGAAAGATACCGTGATTATTGAAGATAAATGTTACTATCAACTCAATTTATTGTCGTTAAATAAATAAATAAAGGAAAAAATGGGATGCTCCCGGCCACCTATTTCCATATAATTTTTTTTGAAAAATATCACCATGCATATTCATCTATATATCCCTCCAATATATCGAATTTCGTCATAAACAAGGACTCCTATACCCTATATTTAGAACAAGTAATTTTAACGATCTAAATATTGTTGTAATCGACCAATTCTAGATGGATGATATAGGAGTCTCTGTTTCTACGAACATGTATATATATATATATATATATATATATATATATATTTGAAAGACCAAGTCGTATTCGAAAGAAATCATATATATATATATATATATGCATATATATATATATATATATATATATATATGGGGTTCATTGGGGATGCCCCAGCCCCATTTTTCCACAATTTTTTTTATTTTTTTACAAAATATCACAATTTATAATCATATATATATATATATATATACATATATCCTTCTTATATGTCATTCAAATTTCATAGAAACAGAGACTCCTATGCCATCCATCTAGAACTGATCGATAACAACAATATTTAGACCGTTAAAATTACTTGTTCTAGATGGAAGGCATATGAGTCTTTGTTTCTGACGAAATCGGAATGGCATATAGGAGGGATATATAAATGAATATACATGGTTATATTTTGCAAAACAATTGTGGAAAAATGAGATAGGGGCAGCTCCATATTTTCAATATATATATATATTTCAAATTACGCGATATGTCTCATTATAACAATTTTAAAATACACAAACATCGGCATGACATCCATCTAAGGACCTATTTGGTTGCCAGGGTACACCGGGGTATTTTAGCATACCCCTAGCTCCAACCCTGCATTCTTGGGTTGGGATTACTTGTATTGACTTTACAATTTCTTTGGTATAATGATTTTTAACCATGTTCAAATACACTCATTAACATAAAGAACATCTTATATTCTTAAAAAATTAATATAAAATATAATCAATGTCACATCACATCACAATTATCATTTATACCCTCCCAACCCTCCAAATAACTACTATTCACAAGAGGATACCCCAACACAGTCCAACCCAATAACCAAACATGCCCTAAGTGTTCTTTAAAACAACATTTTATTAATTAACTTCCTTGGATTTTATATTTATCTTCGATCCAATTCAAGGAACTATCTGAAATCACTAAAAAAAATATCAAAACAAAGATCGGATTATTAATCGTATCAAGGGGGTTGCTTACGTATATTCGTTATCCCGCGATAGATTTGATTTTTACATCGAATGAATTTTTACCCAAAAACATATATTTTGAACGTCTTTCTTCGTGTTCTTTTAAAATTCTAAAAACTAACATCTTTCACCTTGAGGTTTGAATATCAAACAGTTTGTCAACAGGCTAACCACACTTTCCTCAATAAAAATTAGATGAAGGGCATCTGATAATGGAATGGTCCACAAGATGGAATATAGCCGTGGGTACGGCTAGAGGCGTAGCTTACCTACATGATGATTGTAAGATATTACTCTGGGTCTCTGTTATTTCCCTATTATCAGTCAACAAATATCTTTGGTTCCTAAAAATTAATCTTTTTAGGTAAACCGCCAATCATACACCGTGATATTAAGTCGAAAAATATTCTTCTCGATTCGAACTTCGAGCCTAAGGTGATGGACAATACTCTTACGAACAATTATAATTTACTCATTCTCGATCAAGTTTTATGTTTTCCAAGTACATATGGATCATCTCCTTCCTAATCATTGGATATTGCTTTACTTATCGTTAATACATTTTTTTCTAATTTCGTTGTAGCTTGTATAATCATTCTAGGTTGCGGACTTTGGACTTGCAAAAATTCTCTGTCTTGATCAGAGCATAGTCTGGACTAAAGTTGCCGGAACATTTGGGTAAGAGAAAAATGAAAACCTACTTTTATATCTTATTAGTTCTTTTATATAGCACTGATGGAATTATTGATGTAACACGAATCATTTTGTGAGATAAGTAAACTAGTTTTTTGTTGTGTTGATGAAGATATGACGATTGGAGAAGTTAGTGGATATTGAATAACTGGTAGTTAACAATGCATGTTTTGTGAGATACTTCTTCAATTAACTAAGAATATATTTTTATTTTAAAGATTAACTGCTTAGTTAACCTCCATTCCAATAGAGTCCAAATTTCTCTCAATGATAAAAAAATGCAAATGCAACTCGCATGACCTGTTGTCCTCCGCTAATAAGAGAAATGCTTATCACTAGCTTGTAGAGGGAGTTACTATTGAAAACATACTTTGTAATTCATCCATAAATTATTATTATTGCAATGGACCTTAATACACACTGACTAACAATCTTTCATCCACATGTGAACATGTGGGTCGACAATCCTCCATCCACATGAGAATATGTGGGCCTACAATCCTCCACGCATATAGGGAGAAGCATGAACATATTCACTTGGAGAGAAGTTTTTTGGAAAAGAAAAAGGTGAAGAAAATATCTAGATTTTCTCCCCACCTTCCATCAAAAGATTTAGATAAATCCACCTAAAGGAAGAGCATGGAAGCAGATTCTAGATTCCATCTTTCAAAATATCTTCACCTTCTTGACAGTCTATAATACCACCCGAAGGGTCATAATTAAAACATCAACCACAAAATCATAAGAACAAACACAATACAACCACTAGCACCACAATAATTTCTCAAATATTCTTCATTTTCCAAGTGTTGTAAGGTTTTCCTCCATTGTTGTAAACATTGTATGTCATCTTCTTATAAAAGTTGAAGTCTTGTATACAAGTCTCAAGTTATTAATGAGAAGAGGTTTTTTTGTTTCACTTATGTCTTGTGCATTGATCATTATTCACTCTCTCTAATTTGCTTCTAATTCATCACCAATCTTCCGCCGCCCCAAGTTATGCCCCTCAAAAAAATGCAAGCATCTTTCATTACAATTGGTTGTCGAAATTCGCTTTGAAATATCTTTTCTATTTGATACTTTTCAGAAGGTATTCTTCAATATCCAATGTATGAAACAAGTTAAAGACGCTAAAATAATTACTTCTAAACAAGACATCTCCTCTTGATGCATTCTAATCCCTCCAAGAAGAGAACATGATCCTCTCAGTGGGAATAATTGGCATCATAATAAACTTTTTCGATGCTATCTTTGGGCCAACCTTGTGGTTGATGGAAGAAAGAATGTTCACAATACCAACATAACATGGGAGTGAAAATCACTTCATTTGGAAATTTCTTAGTGATAGCAGGGGTATTCTTCTAAAGTCTCATTAAACTCAATCTTAAAAAGGTGGTCGGTAGCAACATTCTTGACAAACTCATGGAGTAACAAAATCCATCTCAGAAGGCATACATTAGCATCCTTCTTTTCCATAAGATATTTGATGGCAAAGTGGTGAGTGAATACAATAACCTTAAAACCTAAAAGATGTTATCAAAACTTATCTAGAGTGAACACTACAATTAGCATTTCCTTCACAATGACAATGTAATTTCTATGTGCCTCATCCATGATCAAACTATCGTAATGCACAACAGACGAGATGTCATCTCTCCTCTGTCATAAGTATATCTCCAACTACAAAATATAAGGATATGTCATGATCTCAAATGGGAGAGATCACTCAAATGGCTATAAGACAAGAGTTCGGGTAATCACATTATTTTAAATAATGGAAGACTTAAAGAAAATTTCATTCACAATGAACTTGCTATCTTGGCTTGAAGTTCAGTTAGTGATCGAAAATTTTTTAGGAAATCATTGATGAATGGTCGGTAGAAAATTGACATTCTCCATGAAGAATCGCAAATGTATTAGTGTTGCAGGTGACTTGAGTTTTAAGATGACGTCTGATGAATCCCTGATTCTCACTCTTTATTTTTTTTTATTTTAGCTATTTATCTTGGCAAATCATCACGTAAATAGGTGTAAATACAATAAGTTAGCATTCTACATGCATGTGTTAATATTGTATAATTAGCATGTATTTGTGTAAAAATAAAAGAATAAAGAAAAAGAAAAAGGAAAGAGGTATTTAGAATAAATACAGAGTGACCCGAACCCCAAGAGAAGGTCAAGCCTTGAGCTAATCGTCAAATAAAATAGGTAGAGAGAGATAGGGCCTACTCTTTGATTGTGCATACTACTATATATATAACTATTTTTGATAAAATAAAAATAAAATATTCTTTCTACCTCTTGTATATAATCCTAGAAATAAAGAAAAATTAAAATAAAAATCAGAAAAATAAAATAAAAACAAAAAATAGAATTCTCTCTCACTTGTACAAAATACATGTATATATATATGTCACATCCCTATTTATTCAATACCTATAAATAAATCAGAAAAATAAAATAAAAATTATTTTGAACTCCTATAATTATGTCTAAGTTAAATAAAATATAAAATTAGGGATATTTGTGTAAAAATAATAAAATAAAAATACTTGTATAAAATACATAGGTATATTATACCTGTATATAATATTATACATTGTATATAGACTAATTTATTTTTCATAAAAATAATTAAAAATCACAGAAAAATTCCTTAAAAAATAATAAATATTTTCATTTTATTCATTTTTCATTTAAATTCATTTATTATTTTAAATTTAATTTCTTTATTTTTCCTCTTTGTTTGTCATGTAGTCTATTCTGTCTTCTTCCTCGACCCCTTCTGATTAGGCCATGTCGGATTTGTTGACCAAGGTTAACTGCCCCCTCTACCACCTTTTTTGTATAGGACCATGTTCGCTCGCTTTTCGCCGATTTATCTCGACCTGATCCGATCGATTTCTTCTCCCATTTGCAGCTCTGATTACAGAGGGTAGATCCAAGATACACGCCCGATGTCATCCCTAGGGAGCCGACCTTCGGTTCGCGCACCCTCGTTCTATCTTTCTTGGACCCTGCAAGCTATATAACCTCATGGAGTTCCATCTTCTTCCACATCTTTGGCCGCAACTCTTCGTCCGAGGAGCTCCGTCCACCTCCCGTGAGTGACAGCGCATGAGAGGGGAATGTGCTGCGAGGTGATTGAGTCGCACGCCTCTGATCTGGTGGTCTCTCCGTCATGCTTCACCGCGAGGTGGACTAAGCCTCTGGGCCCGTTGATCAATCGAGGCCATGAACCCCGGAGGTCCCTGACCTCTAGCATAGACGACAACATCCACCACGTAGCATAGATTTAGCCCTTTACTGCATTTGATTCACGTTTGAGGTAGTTGCAGAGCTCCATTTCTGAGCTCCGGTAACCGAGGTCGTAGCACTCCCTTGTCGCTCCGAGACCCTACCCACCTTCATCAGACTCCACCCACGTTCTCCACCTATCCATCAACCTCAATTCACCCAGGAAAAAGACTTGAACCCTCCTCCTCCGCCGCGTCGCCAGAGGGTCACGCCGTGACTCATCAGCCACCCTTTTCGAGATTTAAGGACTTGAGGCATTTTGCCCTTGACCCTGTTGTTTATCTGTGCAGGATAGAACACAAGAGAACCTCATCTGGAGGTTGAGATACCTAAGCACTGCAGCTCCAGGTTCCTCGACTCGCCAGGACCTCCTCCGTGGTTCTGGGACTCTCAGAGCACGCCCCCAGCTGCGGATAGTCGTTGCCAACGTTTCCCCATCTGAGCAGTTTCAGAGGACGACACTCCAGCATGCAATCGACGATCAAAACTCGTTGGAGGCGTATTCATCGTAGTTCTTCCAGGTGTTGCATCCGCCATTCGATTGGGCCCTCCCCCAGTTCTAATCTTGACCGTCCATCATCGGGAGGGCCTCGACCGTTGGATTCATCTAAGGATCGAGCATGAGCCATCCATCGCCGAAGGGGTGTCCATCGATCTCAACCGTTCATCCTTTAAGTGGATCACCCTCGGTTGTTGGATTGCTTTTAATAAAAGGTAGTTTACATTAGGCCCTTCCTTGTTTTGCATTTACTTTCTAGTCCTGTAAATATTTGTTGCAGTGCATTTTATTTTGGACTATTTGCAGTTTGAGCCTTCAGTTTTAGTGTTTGCATTCCAGTCCCTCTTCATGTGTAGCATGTGGCCTGACACGTGACTTTGTGGGTTATTTGCATGCTATGTCCTAAACTTTTGAGTCGTTACTGGTTGAATGTTTAATAATAGTATTTGCAGTTATACCCTTGTGAGGCTTGGTCATGAGTGGTGCGCGTGTTTATCTGAGATTTTTTGCAATTGTACCCCTGATCTTTTTATATGCATTATATCTTGGTCTGAAAACTTTGGGATAATTGCATATAGGTCCATGTCTGTTGTGTACTTTGTTTTTAATAAAATAATTACTTAATTAACTGCAAAAATCCCACAAAAATTACTATTAGCTCTTGCTAACAAGTAAGATGTATGGTGACTTTTGTGCATTAATTTAGATTTGTTTGATTTTTTCTAAAAAACAAAAACCCTAAAAATGCGTTCTAACTATTTTATAAAATACTAAAAATATATAAAAATTGCTTTAAAAATTACAAAAAATTAATGTATGCTTGTACTTTTGTGTTTAATTCCAGTATTATTTTTGTTGCATTAACACTTATAAAAAACTAAAAAGCTAAAAACTCTAAAACACTTATAAAAATCATTAAAAATTCTAACAAAATAAAAAATATAGTTGCAGTCTCTGTAGCTAGATATTTTTGTTTACTTTTTTCATAGAAATCACAACCAGGACATTAGGTATTTTTACTATATTAAATTTACCTTTTGGTCCAAGTTGTACATTGTTTTCCATTTTATTCCTTGTTTGATTTTTATAAAATCATAAAAATTGAAAAAATCCCATAAAATCGCCAAAAGTATCTGAATATAAAAAACATAAAAATATTTTTGTTTCCCAATTTTGAGCATTTTTACTCTTAATAAAAATAGTTGAAGCTTGCTTTGTCTTTATTCTTTGTTTTGTTTTCTTATTTTACAAAAATTGCAAAATTAAAAACCACAAAAATATGCTTTTTATTCTCTGATTGGTACTACTTCATACATTTCCGTGCTCCTTGTGTTCGACCCTGGTCACTATACCAGGTTAAATAAATAGTGGAGACCCCTAACATTGCTTTGACTACTTTATCTATTGTTTGTGTGGTTTCTTGTTTTCTTGTTGAGTTCGATTGGTCGATTAAGGTCGCAACGACCTTGATTTACTTTGACATGTAACCCTAGTCGGCTCATCGTCTCATCAGAATGGCGTCGTTGCCGGGGAGCACGACTTAGTAGCCTTTTCATATTTTTTCCTATTTTATCTCTATTTGTTATAACTTCTCTATGACCTGTATTTTGTTTCTCTATTGGTGTGAGGATCCGCCTGAGGATACTTTGGAGGAGACACGTGCCCGAGGAGGAGCCGAAGTAGAGCAGGAGTCATTAGAACTCTTAAAGATTAGATGGTATAGTTCATTGTTTCTTTCTAGCACTTATTATTATTGTTGTAGTAATACATGGCATTCTAGACTCTCTGGACACTCTTGTTGGACTTGGCTTATTGGGGTCTATTTCGCCGAGCACTGGTGTGCTCGGGGGACCTTAGCAGGATTTGTTTTCTTCGTTTTTATTTGATGCGGATTTTTTGTGCTTGAGCCCCTAGATTGAGGTTTCTATTTGATTGATCCATGTAGCATTATGTCCAAAGCCCCTAATAGATTATCTATTTCTATAGAACTTGCTTGGACTTAGACAAATAAATATGTGCTTCACGATAATAGAAGTTTCTGTTTAGGACGATTCTCGCATTGCATTCATATAGATTAGTTTAAATTTATGCACGGATCATATTGCATGTAAACTGTTGGAGCAAGGTACACCTTCTTTATCATGCATGCATTCATAGATTTATCACGCATCGGCTTTTCTGTATTCCTCCCCTGGCTTTCTAGACCTAGGAATAAAAAGGAAATCGGAAAATTCGCTAGACGTTTCATTGAAAATATCTAAAAAAAGTAGAAAATGAAAAAAATAAAAATTAGGACTCTTAATTGAACTTGACCATAAAATTAAACGTAACTGAGTCATCATTGTTTTGGGAGAGAACCACCCTCATTGTCTTCGCTTTTAACTGCTTGCGTACACACTAAGGAGTACTGCCAAATCCCATTAAGCCTCCTAAGTGTTTGTACAACTTTTTATCTTCTCACCTAACTCTAAAAATAGAAAAGATAAAAAGACCACACATGCAGTCTTCACATTATGTTGAGTAGGTGAATTGGGCTTTGCTTTGTGTTTGTATGTGATTGGCGTGAGTTGGTTACGATCATCTTCTCTAGTTCATTAACAGTCACCTTCTGTCCCCTTTCTTGTCTTCACTCCACCTCTCTTTATCCCTCCCCCCTCCTTTCATTCTCATTCTTCGTTCCTCCCTTCATGATGGGTCGCCATCCTTTCTTGTCGGATCCTGCGGCTTCTTTTTCTTATTCCCATCATTACTGCCCATTTTCTTGGGAAGTCGGAAGTCCAACCGGCCTTCCATCTTCTCCTTCCCCTTCCCTCTTTCTTCTGGGCATGCTGTGCTTCACGCCCGCAGAGATCAGTTAGGAAAATGAGAGACCCGAGCATTTTCGTTGCTGGGATGAGAGTGCATTCAATGGGACATCACATGGAGCAATTGCGAGCTTTAGACGACTTCCATATTGGGATGACAGATGAGAAGCTAGATCATGGAGCGCAGTTAGCCTCCACATTGAGTCCATTCATTATGGATTTAGAGTTCACTCAGATATTGTCGAAGTTTTCAGGGGAAGTGCACAAGGAGCCTTATCTCCATCTTTCTATGTTTGAGGAGTTTTGTGTGACCCATGTATACTCGGATATCACTTCTGAGGAGTTGATGTTGCAGACCTTCCCATTTTCACTCTAGGGCAGAGCCATGACATGGCACCGATGATTGGGAAGGATGTTTACTACGTGGGGAGGGTTACGTTTAGAGTTCTTACAAAGATTTTACCCCCAGTGTAGAGAAGATATCATGCGGTCTTTCATCGCAGATTTTTCAGTAGACCCCCAAGAGCCATTGCATGATTTGTGGTTGAGGTTTCTTTACCTCTTGAGGAGATTTCCGGATCATGGACTTTCGACGACTGACCTTGTTGAGATCTCCATGAGGGGGATGGCCGCTGAGCAGATTGCATTGCTAGTTACCTCGTGTGATGGTTCACAGTACGGTTCCGCCACAGCTTTACTTGAGACCATCTACAGAGTACTTTCAGATAACCCATCTTCATGAGAAGTTTTAGTCGGGACACCACACGAGGGTGATGCAGTACTTGTTGGGTGTGTTACACTTCAGGAGGTTTCAGCTTCTACACATAAGCTAGAGGACATGGATTATGCTATTTTACAGACGATGGATGAGATGACTGCCACCGTTGATTTTTATACCCAGAGATAAATCGAGTTCCCGTTGGTCGTCCAACCAGAGTTCGAGTCAGTCCTGTACTTTTTAATTCAGGAATTTTGGATATCAGATCTTCTGATATTTCAAGATAGGGAGGAGGAGCCCATGCTGCTTTAGTCGTTAGTCCAACCATTTCAGTTTCCATTTCCAGCTCATTCAACCTATACTCTATAGAGATACTTCTCTGATTTAGATGGACATCCTGATCCATCCCAGCAGACAGAGCTCGATGAGGGACACCATTTTGAGATGACAACTACAAATAGTCCCATATTTGAGCCTTGTGTCCTCCAGTTCGATGAGATTGATACATTCCTTGAGTACCAGATATTAGCCACCAATGCCACAGCTCGAGGATCAGTTTCAGACACTTCTACAACATCTGTGTTGTTGACCAGTAACCTTTCCTATTTTTATATTATTCAGAGGTCGTTTTCAATCGATGAGACATTTATGTGCAATGAGTGGGTGCTTGACAGTGGCGTAAATTCCTACTTAGATTCTGATCCCTCTTTGTTCACTGATGATTTCACATTACTCCCCGAGGGTTATCTGCAGGAGGATACCACATACCATGTGTACTCGGTTTCACTTTCTGAGAGTGTATCCGATCTGTTGGATCACGAGATTGAGTCTTCTGACACTTCTGATTTTACCGAGTCTTCCTTTTCTCTCCTCGACGACCCTCGCGAGGAGGAGTCGATCTTTAAGATACTCGATGACGTTGTTGATATTTCTCCATTATACGCATTAGATACTAGTTCTCCTAGTGTGTCTCCATATCATGACCTTTCGTACCTTTTTGAGACGGTGATTGACATGGAGGATTCCATGGCTGATCCTTCTTTCTCTACGTCCGACTTCTTTGTCTCTACCCGTCTACTCCATTCTGATCTTGAGCTGATGAGTTCTTTTGTGCTACAGGATCCCGATTTCATCTTCCCATATTTTTACCTGGTAGTAGACACCCGCTTGATTGTTTATTTGGGTGTCATTTTCTATATTGTTAACCTCATCGTTGCTCTCCTACCGAGGCTATGACGACCATACGACATTCACCTTACAGATGTCATCATGAACCTTGATACTGTGTTGTCCTAACCTTTGCGCCAAACTAGGAGCATAAAAGCTAGCGCTTGTCGAGAGGTACCTCAACATTGTCTACTTTGTATATATGTGTTTTGTCATGATTTGTTCCTTGCTTCTTTTGTCATTTGTTCTACACCCCATGTATCATTTAGGATTATTTTTATTATACTTAGGATGCACTTTATACAAAGTATAGGGGGGTATAGACACTGAGTTGTTCATTCTTCATTCCATTTCATTACTCCTGTCGTTGCCTATACTTGGGGATCCTTCACCCTAAGTATAGGGGGAGTGATGTCGTTACTCCTTTCATTACTGTACATTCTATCACTCGATTTTCCCTTTGTGTACAATCGGCTATACTTAGGATTACTTGATCCTAAGTATAGGGGGAATCACCGATCTCTATTCATTCTATTCTTTTATTCGTCGTTGTAGTATAGCCTTTCTTTTCACTTCCCTATACCAAGCATGAGTTATGTCTTCTTCATTGCTCTTTGATCACTCCGAGGACATCTTTCGAGCTAAGTATAGGGGGTGTCGTATATATGTATATATACTTTAGCCATAACTCGTACTCTATGTGAGTATGTTAATAAATAAAATGGCTAAAAACCACTTACAGCAAAAATCACAAAAAAATTAAAATTTTCCTATACATAAATTTTTTTCTGCACAAACACAGCTATTTGTAAAAATTATTTTTGTATAAATATTTGTAAAAATATTTTGATTGTGAAAAGTTTGTAAATATTTTGTATCAACATTATGTATATATTATAAAATTTTTGTAAAAAATTTAAAGAATAAAAGTTTGCAAAAACCCTCGTGTAAATATTTGTAAATAGTTTGCAAAACTTCTGCATTCATGCCTGCATAGCTTTAAAAATTTTCAAAAATTTTGCATGTTCCCAAACTTTAAAAAATTGCATAAAAAGATTTGTATATATTTTCTTCTGAATCATAGTTGACATTTAAATTAGTCTGGAATTAAATTGGAAAATGGAGCTTAGTTAAGACCTTAATCCACCTAATTCTCAGAGGAACATTGATGAATACTCATTCATCACTCTTTATTCTTATATTTTAGCTACAAAAACCTTTGCAAATACATGTAGATATGTGTAAATACAAATAATTACCAAAAAACATGCATAGTGTAAAAATTAATAATTAGCATGTTTTTGTGCAAAAATAAAAGAATAAAGAAACAAAAGAAAAAGAGGGAAATATTTAGAATAAATATTGAGCAACCTAATCCCAAGGGAGGGCTCAGCATGGGCCTGACCGCATAAAAGCCAAAGTAGAGAGAGATAGGGAGCTCATGTGTGTAAATATACCTGTAAATATAATAAAAATATTCTCCTCTCATAAAAATAAAAATAAGTGTGTAAATACTTGTATATATTTGTGAATATAAAATCAAAATAAAAAGAAGAAAATTTTTAAAAAAATAAAAATGTTCACTTGTATATATTCATCTTGTACATAAAACACCTATCCCTATTTATTTCACCTTGTAAATAAATAAATTAAATTCCCATAAAACTTGTACATATTCATTATCCTATTATGTAAATAAATAAAATAAAATCCATAAAAACAAAAATTAAATAAAAATAACAAAATAAAAAATAAAAAAGAATATTGTATATATACCATGTATATAAATGTATATATCTAATTATTTACCCCTTGTATATAAATAATAAAAATAAAATAAAAATATCCTTTTATTCCTAATTTTATGCTATAATTAAATAAAATATAAAATGGGGATAAAAATGTACAAAATTAATTAATTAAAAATCAAAAATTAAAAATCCATATTGTATAGATACCTATATATAGTACTATATTTTAAATACCTTATTTTTATTTTGAAAAATTATTAAAAATCACAAAAAAATAGTTTAAAATAAAATAAACATTTTTCATATTTTAAGTTTTTCCTAAATCGGCCATCTATTATTTTATTTTGGATTTCCAATTAAATCTGAGGTGGCTTGTTCTGATTGGTCCACGGGGGATGTTGACCCCCCGGTCAACTCCCCTCAGGACCACTGAGCCCCGGATCCGAGCCTGCGACCCGATTTCTTGAAATTCTCTACACTCGATCCGACGCCCATATCCGTAAATCCCGGGCTCTCCTTCTTCCTCGTGCATCCGAGATCCACGCCCGATCATATGCGTTGGGATCCGCGCTTCGGGGAACCCTGCCCGACCTCCTCTTCTCGGACCTGCACTCGTATATAGCTTGAGCTCCGCCTCCATTTTCTCGCATCTTTGGATCGTTTCTCTCCACCCTAGGACCTCCACAGCCACCGCGAGAGTGACAGCTTGCTTCCGGCCGTGTCGCAGTGAGGAGGGAGTGGACTGACCACTGATCCGGCGACTTCGCACCGCCGTGCGCCGCCCAGAGGTGGTGCTTGAGCCTCGGGCACTGACGACCCTTGAGGCTAGGACCTGGAGCTTCCCCAGCTCTTCCACAGTCGACATCCTCCAGTAGGTAGTCTTCTTTCCTTCTCTATTTCTCTAATTTCGCTTTTCGCCCAAATCGCCTCGTCGCCGACGAGTTCTGATTCTGACCACCCTCACCCTCATCTCGATCATCGGAATCGCCTACCACCTTCGCCTTTCCCCCACGCATCTTCTGCACCCCTCCATTCACCCCAGTTCGCACAGTAACTGCGTATCGAGCTCCACCGCCGTCGCTCCGTCGGAGCTCATTCGCCCCGCCGCACAGTTCACCTCCACCATCGCTAACCGGGTCGAGGCACTTTGCCCTCGACCCAAGAGCTTGTGCCGTGCTTTGCAGGTCAATGCGAGTCCATCTGAGGGCTCGACCATATGGAGCAGCAGCTCAACCTCCGCCGGTGTCGCCTGACTCTCCAGAGCTCCTTTGCACCATCGGAGGGTCTCGTCAGACGCGGGAGGCCCAGGCGAACCTTCTCCGATCTTCAACAGCCTCTGAGGAGCTCTCCTGTATGCGCACGAGCCCGGCGAACCTCGCCGACGTCCAGTTCATCGAGCATCCTCCCCGACCGTCAGATCTCCACGTGGCATGCATCTAACCATCGACATATAATAAAGGGGTAATTTCCCTTAGGCCCCTCTCTTTCTGTTTTTACAAATTAGTCCTGTAAATATTTTAGAGCGTTCATTTTATTTTGGTGTATTTGCATAGTGGACCCTGTTGTTTGTATTATTTGCACTTTTACCCCTGTTTGTATTAGTCACGTGCTTCGCCACGTGTTTTATTGGTGAAATTGCATGCTTGGCCCTGTATTTCTTATGTGTTATTAATTGCATGTTTTAAAATAGGAATGACAAACAGGTCCTCCCAGGCCTGAGTCACGTGTATCGTGCGTGGCCTTGGGGTCTTTTTGCAGTTTTGGCCCTCCTCTTTCCTTGCATGTTATCCATGGGGCCCAGAACTTTGTTGTATTTGCAGATAGGTCCCTGTGCACTGTGCCTTTGTTTTTATTTTTAATAAAAAAGCAAACTTACTCCGAATTTGATGAAAATTGGACACATGGCTCCAGCCATGGTGTAAAATTTTCTCTAAATTTTGGAGACATTTTGGATTCTTTTTACTATTTTTAAAAATTCAAAAACAAACATTTTTCTTACTGTCTAGCTCTAAAAATCACAAAAAATACTAAAACAACTCTAAAAATTACAAAAAATTAGATATTGTTTATTTTATGTTGTTTGATTTTCTGACCAATTTTGGTCATTTTTAGACTTACAAAAACTATAAAAATTAAAAAACACTGAAAACCATATAAAAGTTCTAATAAATAATTGAAAAATAAAAAATTAATAACATTAGTGCCTAAATTTTCCTTGTATCTCATACTTTTTAGGAAAATTACCTTCAGACCTTGATAGGGCCTCTATCTATTTTATTTTAGCCCTCCAAGTATGACTGACAGCAACACTCTTTTCCTTCTTTGTTTTATTTTTATAAAATTCCCTAAAAATAAGAAAAACCTCAAAAATTAATCAAAAACATAGAAAACAATAAAAAACATAAAACATTTTTGTTTGAATTTTTGGGTGATTTTTGAGTAGTTAAATAATTCATCCAAGTTACTTGTATATTTGTTTTCTTATTTTCTTTTATTACTTAAAAATCCAAAAAAATATAAAAAATATTAAAAATCCACACAAAAAATTACTTTCTTTTATTTTATTTCATTTTAGACTACTTCGTAGGCTGCGAGGCCATCACGTGCTCCCTGAGTCCGACCCTGGTCGCTATACCAGGCTAATCTAATAACCAGGGCCACTATTATTTTCTTTTGATTTTTACTCTGTTTTGGTGGTCTGATCCCTTATTTTTTTGATTGACCGAATTGTCTCCGAGATCTGGGTCGCAACGACCCTTGATCTATTTTACTCCCCCGAGTCTTGGTGATAATTTCGTGTCATCATAATGGCGCCGTTGCCGGGGAGCACAGCTTAGTAGTCCTTTCTTTTTTATTTTCTTTTTGTTCTCTTTTTCGCGGCTTTCCGCGGCTCTTTTTGAGTCCGTGGCTTTTCACAGCTTTTTATTTTTCTTTTATTTTGTTTTATTTCATTTTCTTTTCTTTTATTTTATTTTTGTTTTTATTTGATTTTGCTTATTTATTTTATTTGCCATTTTTGCACATATACCCGTGTTTATTTTTTCTGTCTTTGTTTGATTATTTTACTTGGTATTTTACACTCTGTTACTTTCTTGCGAGGGCCCGAGGATCGAGGCGGCGACTTTCGAGAAGCCGGCGCAACCGCGGTGTTTCGGAGGCGGCTCCCTTCTGCACGGAGCTGCAGGAGAGCGTTGGAGAGTAGTTGAGTGGGAGAGGCTCAGAGTAGACTTTCTTTATTTCACTTGATTTGTTGTAATAATACAGTGATATCAGGACTTGGACTTGAGACACTTTCGGATCTGTTTCGCCGAGCACCGGTGTGCTCGGGGGACCCAGTAGCTAGTCCAGCTTTTTCACAGCTTTTTACGCAGCTTTTAGTTTTTCGCTGCCTTTTCCGATTTCTCACGGTTTTTATCGAGCCCCTAGCCTTAGGAATTTCTGTATGATTGTGCCGTACTTAGTAGGATCGAAACACCTAATATTCTGCTTGTGCCTATAGTTCGTTAATTCGACCTACAAATAAAAGAATAATAAAAATAGCTAACTCACTCCCTTCGAGCCTTCATGCCGTAGCCTGCCCTGCCAAGCGCTGCTCCTGAACCTGATGTGTCAGGAGGAGGAGGGGTAGACCGAGACCGGACCCTTTGGATCGGAGGTTGGTGACCAGCTAGACGGTTCTTTCGAGTAGATGTTCCTATCTAGGGACTCGGTTTTCCGCTTGCACCATTTAGGTAGTTTACTTTCTGTCTTTCAATTCTGCACGGATCATCTTGCATGTAGACTGCCGGAGTCAGGTACGCATTTCTCACTCTGCATGCATCATTGATTTCATCGCGCATCGGCTTTTTCGTCTTCTCCCTCTGTTTTTGACTTAATAACCAGGAGACCGAAAAATTCGTTAGGCATTTTTGCTTTTATTGAAAAATACCTAAAAAGAAAAATAATAAAATTGGGACTGCTAAAACTATTGACACTAAAAGACACCTCATTTAAAAACTTGTCTTGGGGAGAGTAACCCCCTCATTGTTTGGTTTGATTGTGCGAGAGAGTGACCCCGAACACTAGGTAGAGCCCTTCGGTACTCTTCTCGACTGATTACCGACTATTTCTGTGCGAGACTATCGGTTGGAAAAGTATCGGGTATCCCAACAGGTCATGTAATCGCTCTGATATCTTGATTGTTCACCAAAATAAAATTGACAAGATAAATTGACCGAGCCTTTACGGTCTTCAGCTCGCATTGCATTGGTGAACTTGGGGTTTGCTTGTGATCATTGTTTTTCCAGATCTCATCCGCCTTACTCGCCACATCAAGATGATGGGCAGACGTTCTCGTAGGCAGCCTCTGGATGCACCGCTTTCGGGCGCGTCTACCCGTTCATCTAGGTTGGTTCGCGAGAGCCGAGACCAGCTCTACGAACCCGAGTACGGTTCCACCCTGTTCCCCCTCGACCCTCTTTCTTTCTATTCCGAGAGACTAGTGCCAGAGGAGAGACTATCAGATTTATCGGCAGTTGAGTATGGATCATTTGATTTTGCAGAGACTATGGCCGGCAGTTCTGATAATCGCAGTAGAGGTCCGCAGCCTGAGCATTTTGTTTTGGACTAGGGTGCGATCAACTCCACCCTGACTGCCTCCCTCGAGACAGTGCAGCAACAGTTGAGGGATCAGGGAGCTTTCATGTTGGATATGAGGCGCGAGATGGAGCAGATGAGAGCAGAGCGAGAGCAACATAGAGACGGGCTGAGGATCCCAGATGAGGCAGCAGCAGCAGCAGCCGCAGCGGCCGCCGCCACAGCGGTAGCCACCGCGGCAGGAGCAGAGCCACCGAGACCGATGCGGGAGTTGCATGATGAATACTCATCCATCACTCTTTATTCTTATATTTTAGCTACAAAAACCTTTGCAAATACATGTAGATATGTGTAAATAGGAATAATTACCAAAAGCATGCATTGTGTAAAAACCTATAATTAGCATGTTTTTGTGCAAAAATAAAAGAATAAAGATTAAAAAGAAAAAGAGGGAAATATTTAGAATAAATATTGAGCAACCTAACCCAAGGGAGGGCTCAGCATGGGCCTGACCGCATAAAAACCAAAGTAGAGGGAGATAGGGGCTCATGTGTAAATATTTATGTAAATAAATAAAAATATTTTTCCTCACAAAAATAGCCTAAAATATACTTGTAGATAATTGTACATATTTATAAGTATAAAAACAAGATAAAAAGAGAAAAATCAAAAAGAACAAAAATATCACTTTCACATTGTACATAGACTCACCTACATATTTATTTAGCCTTATAAATAAATAAAATTAATTCTTATAATTTTTGTAAATATTCTATGTAAACAAATTAAATAAAAAACAATTAAAACCAAAACAAAATAAAAATAGCAAAATTAAAAACACAAAAATATATTGTACATATACCATGTAAATAAATGTACATATATATTTATTTTACCTATGTATATAAATGATTAAAATAAAATAAAAATACCTTTTTATTCCTTATTTTATAATGAAAATAAATAAAATATAAAATAGGAATAAAATTGCATAAAAATAATAATTAAAAAAATCAAAAATTAAAAACTCTATATTGTATATATACCTATATATATAACCTATTATGTACATACCTTATTTTTATTTTGAAAAATTAATTAAAAATCACAAAAAAAACAGAAAAAAATAAAATAAAAATATTTTATGTTTTAAGTTTTTATTAATTCGATCATTTTCTAGCTCAAAATAAATAAATAAAAATTTTGTGCTTGGCGGGTCTTGATTGGTCCACGGGGGTTTGTTGACCCCGGTCAACTTCCCCCGCGGACCCTCTTCTCTTGCGGATCTGGCAACCGACCCGACTTCTCCATTTTCTTCCCGCTCGATCCGACCGCCAACAGCTCGAACCCCGGGCTCCGATTAATCTCCGATCATCCAGGACCCTCGCCCGGGGTGGGTTTGATGGATCCGAGGCTCGAGTGACTCGCCCGATCCCTGTCTTCTCGGATCCTTCGCCATATATAATGTCGTCTCCGGCGACCTAATTCTTCCATCTTTGGACTCCTGCTCGCCGCCAAGGAGCTCCTCCAGAGTACCCGAGTGACAGCTGCGTGTTTTTGAGTAGAAGCGAGGCCCGAGTTCCTAGGAATCCACTGATCCGGTGGTTCAACCGCCGTGCGCCGCCGCGAGCGCGCCCAGCCTCGGGGAGACGACGCCCCCTTGCAGGCAATGACCCCGGAGCTTCTTGAGCTCCAGCCCAGTCGACAGCCTTCACCAGGTAACCTCCTTAGCCTCTAGTTTAGCGTAAATTAGGATTTTTTAGATTTGGGTAGCCGTAGCTCCGCCAGCTCCACCCTTCGTCTCCGTCCACTCACTTGACCATCCGACACCGCCACCACCTTCGCCTGACATCTCTCCACCTTCTCCACCCAGCCATTCCTCCTGTCTCGCCCCGGAGCAGGATCTTGGGTCTTCACCTCCGCCGCTCGCCGGAGACCTATCATATCGACTCACCAGCCACTCTTTTTCCGCTCTGACGGGTCGAGGCAATTTGCCCTCGACCTAGCTATCTTCCTGTACAGGTATCAAGCCCATTCGACCTCATCTGGAGGTCGAGACTTCTGAGCACAACAGCTCCAGGTTCCTTGCTTCGCCGGAGCTCTCCCTAGTTCCCCGCCTTCATCGGAGCAGCGCATCAGGTGCGGGGCTTCACGACGAAGCTTACTCGCATCTTAGGAGCACCAGACGAGGTTCACCTTGCGCACAGAGGGCCGGCGAACCTCGCCGGCCGCCAGTTCTTCCAGCCACCTCGTCAACCGTCCGATCGTCCTCAGCGCCCCAGTATAATCTGAGCCGTTCATTTAGGCGCACCGTCATCGTCCGATCTTTACGAGGATAGATCTGGACCATCCGCTCGGAGGAAGAGGTGCCAGCAAGCCTCACCCGTCAGATCTGCCACGTGCCCTCTTCTCCTCCGTCGATCCACTAAGGGTTTAGACTCCAGCGCACCGTCACCGTCCGATCTCCATGTGGAGGGCTCTCAGACGTTCGATCAGGCTGGGATTTTCAAGGGTAAAGGCGCCATTGCTCTCAGTCGTCAGATCCGCCACGCGTCACACATCCGGCCATCGACGTAAATAAAAGGGGTAAATAACACTCAGGCCCCTTTACTTAACGCATTTACTTCTTAGTCCTGTAAATACGTAGTGTAGTTGTTTAGTTTTTGTGAAAATTGCACTGTAGACCTTTCTATTTATCATATTTGCATTTATACCCCTGCCAGTTGTGGACACGTGCATCGACACGTGATAATTTGGTGTATTTGCAATATTTGCCCTGCCTTTTTGCCCTGTTACGTTTCATATTTTTATTAATAGGAATTGCAATCAGGTCCCTCCAGGCCTGAGTCACGTGTATCGTGCGTGGCCCGGAGGGTAATTTGCACTCCTATCCCTATACTTTCTAGGGTTGTTGTTCCAGGGACCCAGAACTTTGTTATAATTGCAGATAGGTCCCTATGCACTGTTGCTTCTTTTTATTTTTGAATAAAATAGCAAATCACCTCCAAATCCAAAGAAAATTGGACACATGGCTCCTGCCATGGTGTAAAATTTTCGAGGATTTTTTAGGACATTTTTATTTTCATTTGATATTTTTAAAAGTTAAAAAACCTCTATTTTCTTCACTGTGTAACTTTAAAAATCACAAAAAATATTAAATAGTGTCTAAAAATTACAAAAAAATTGTTTACTGTCCATTTTGTTGTGTTTGATTTTCTAGCCAATTTTGGCTATTTTTCACCACTGAAAACCACTAAAAATTGAAAAACACTCAAAATCATATAAAAATTCTAATAATTAAACTAAAAAAACCAAAAATAATAAAATAGGTGCCTCAATTTTCCTTGTTTTATTCTCTTTACAGGAAAATTACCTCCCAGCTAATTTGGGGCTTTTAGATATTTTATCTAGGCCTTCTTAGCTCGGCTAGACAGTACCTTTGATTTCAGCCACTGTTTGATTTTTAGATAATTAAATAAATATCAGAAAATTCTCAAAAATTCACCAAAAACACTAAAAATTATAAAACACATAAAAATATTTTTGTTTGAATTTTTGGTTGATTTTTAGTGCCTTTAATAATTTGTTGAAGTGTGTGTTTGTTTACATTTCTTATTTTCTTAATACATTAAAAAATCCAAAAAAATATAAAATAATTAAAAACCACTAAAAATATTTTCTTCTTTTATTTTATTTCTCTTTCTGACTACTTCGTAGGCCGAGAGGCCAACTCGTGCTCCTTGAGTTCGACCCTGGTCGCTATACCAGGTTAATCCAATAGCGAGACCGCTATCGCGTTTTTGATCGATTTTGTCTATTATTAGTGGTCTGATTTTTCTTGATTGTCTGCGCTTGATCGCTTGGGTCACAACGACCTATTTAGTACCTTATACCCGAGTGCTCAGGCGTGACATCATTGCACAACCCCGGATCGACCCTGATGCATCACTGGGTTGTTTTACCAGCCATCGTGGGGGACTTCAAGTTCCCCCCGAACACCTTGCAGCTCCTCCCCCGTTTCCATGGGCTCGCCATAGAGGAGCCCCATCTCCACCTCCAGGTGTTTCTTATGATCTACAGTACTGTCCACGACCGTCAGGTGGACCAGGATACCATCAGGATGATTTCCTTCCCCTTTTCCTTGGCAGACAGAGCAGACACCTGGCTGAAACATCTGGGGAAGTTTGTCTACACTTGGGAGCAGCTCCGCACCGAGTACTTGCATAAGTACTACCCACTCGGGCGGACCAATGCCGCGAGAGGCCTGATCAGCAACTTCTCCATGCTCCCTAATGAGCAGTTCCACGAGGCATGGGAGAGGTTCAGAGAGCTGATCAATAGATGCCCGCACCATGATATCTCCAAGCCGAACCTAGTTCAGAGCTTTTTCAGCGGGATGACACCAGAGCTTCAGGGCTTAGTGAACGCTTCTTGTGGAGGGTCTTACTTTGCCAAGGATCACGACCAGGTCTAGGCCATCTATGAGGAGATGGTTGAGAACTACATGGTGATGTCCTAGACCCGGTTATACACTCAGGGCAGACCCCAGCAACCACAACCCGTGCAGTACCAGAGGATAGCACGGGTCGACGCCGGTTCATCCAGTTCGTCTGCGGCAACAACACAAGCAGAGAGTACAACCACAAACATGGGCATCATTAGCGAGAAGTTGGACCGGATGGAGCTAATCGAGAAGAAGCAGTGCCGGGGCATCACTCAGATGGAGCAGATGGCACAGACTTTGAGTGACATGAAGACACAGCTCATGTGTCTCCAGGAGGCACAGGCGGCTCCCCAGCCCCGTCTTCAGTCACGAGGCAATCTTGGCAGCAACATCTCGTCCCAGCGCTCCAGCTCCCACCAGCAGCCTAGACAGGTTCATCTTGTACAGGCGGAGCCGTACCAGCAGCTGCAACTCACCTACCAGGCACCACCATCTACTGACACTCAGATGGTGGTATACCAGCCGGATCAGCCTCTGGTAGTGCTCCCGCCACCCCAGTACAATACAGAGCCATTGATGGATGTCAACGGGATTTGGTATGACCTCCACCAGCCCGGTATCCGACGAGACCATCCCGGATTCCATTGGGGGACCGGAGGTACCCAGCCCCAGCAACAGCTGTCAGGACAGGGTGGCCAATACAGCCATCAGAGAGATCACCAGCCGCAGCAGCAGCACCCAGTGTACCCACCACAACAGCAGCAACAGTCGTCACAGTATGGTCCTCGTCCCTATCAGCAGGGACAGTCTTGGAGGCGAGATCAACCTCACCAGCAGCAACATCAGCCACACCCTTACCCCTCTCAGCCACAACACCAGTTCCAGCAGCCTCACTACCAGAGAGGCTACCCGTCGGGCTCTCATGGTCCACCCTATGAGAGCCCCGCCTTGGATGATATAGCCCGCCTTCTCACAGATTAACAGGCTACCTTTCGACGGGAGATGGACGATTTTCGCCAGGAGATGCGTGACATTGTGAGAGGGAAGGCCGCCATCCCTGCCCAGATTGAGCCGAACCCCAACAACCTAAAGAGGAAATATGAGCAGGTAGCTTGTACTGTGTATGCCACTCCTAGTGATGTATTTGGTGATATGTATGCATACCTTTTTGATACTGATTTTGTCACACTTAGGAGCGGTAGGATGCCAGCAGGAGGCGCCTCGTCTGAGCGACATCATGAGGATACACCCAGAGCGCCCTACGAGGATGAGGAGAGCGGTACTGAGACTGCTAGAGATGATGACGGTGGTACTGATGCCACCACGGATGCTGATTCCACCGGCGGTGCTGAGGCCACCGTTTCACCAGTTGGAGGAGGTGGTACTGAGGCCACCAACGATGCTGAGCCAGAGCGCGGTACTGAGGCCACGAGTCTTCCAGCCGATGGTGGTACTAATGCCACCCATGCTTCTGTTGAGAGACATGTTGTTTTTCCTGTTTCTGATGTATCTCGGAACACTGTTGTGAATAAAGGAAAGGGTTTGGTTTTTTCTGGTCCCACTGTGGTGCATGATGTATATGTGGATCCAGCCGTTGAGCCGTCTAGACCCTTTCCTAGTCCTTCATCTGAGAAGGACCCTGTGATCCCCTTCCCTAGAGCCCTTCAGATGGGGAAGGGGAAGAAAAATGAAAATCCCAAAAAGAGACAGCAGGAAGAGTTCATCCAGCAGATCATAGATCGTTTTCACATATAGCTGACTCTTCAGGAGGCTTTGCAGCACATCCCTCTTCTCCAGCGTTCACTTAGAGACAGGACCACAGTCAGGAGGAAGAGGCAGAACCACCACTCAGAGATCCATGTGCTGACGAAAGCCACGTGTTTCGCGATCCAAAACCGTCTGCCGACCAAGAGGCCAGATTTCGGAGCCCCTTATGTCAGATGCCACATCAGAGAGCAGAGGTTCGACCGTACTTAGATAGCGGATCGTCGATCAACCTACTTCCGGCAGCCCTTCTCGACCGCTTCGAGTTGGGCACTCTTAGACATAGCAGGACAACCCTTCAGTTTGCTGATCGATCTGTCAAGAGGCCGAAGGGGTTGTTACGAGACGTTGTCGTCACGATTCAGGGTCGAAAATTCCCCGTGGACTTCGTAGTGTTGGACATGGAGATCCCTGAGTCCGTGACTGATGCCCCCATCATTCTCGATCGTCCGTTCTTGACCACAGCCAAGGAGGTGACTGACCATGATAGCGAGAAGGTATACTTTCGTGTCAAGGGTAAAAGTGTACAAATAGAGACGGTCGAGGATAGCCGAGCCAGAGAGAGCATGCTCAGAGACGACTTCAGACACAGAGTAGCTGACAGATGCAAGGCTAGACATCCACCAGGACTGTGACTTTGTGATCACAGACGATGAGGCAGTTTGGGCAGACCCGACAGCACAGGCCATCCTCTCACTTTCCGATTCCGCTGATGCAGAGACGATAGCAGAGGAGAGCTTGGAGAGCACATCCATGGTCCAGGATACTGTAGAGGCAGCAGAGCCGGTTCTCGACCGCGACACTGATTTTTGTGATGATGGTGGTACTGATGCCACCTTGGATGACACAGATCCCTCGGAGTCAGAGTCTGATTGGGCAGATTGTGATGATTATATGCCAGACCTGACTTCCACTGAGCCTGCAGCTAGGGAGGAGGTAGATGCCAAGCAGAGCAGAGACAGTCCATCAAGGCAGCCTTCTCCAGTTTCTGAGAGTGACAGAGAGTTTCAGTTCTCCCATGCAGATTTGGCAGCGTTCACGCAGACTTTTCAGAGGCCAGATCCACCAGCACCCAGTTGTCCAGAGCTAAATCCGCTTCCTACATCGCTGATGTGTAGATTCCTTGCGGGTGAGCCTGAGATGTACCCAGTCATTATCTCTTCCGATCTGACTGGAGAGCAAGAATCCCATCTGATGGGGGTTCTTGAAAAGAACCGCAAGGCAATAGGATGGAGCGTAGCAGATCTCCAGGGGATAAGTCCGGCCCTGTGCTCCCACCATATCTATCTCAAGGATGAGGCGAAGCCGTCGCGTGAGTTCCAGCGGCGGCTGAACCCGAATCTGAGAGAGGTTGTCATGAAGGAGATTTCGAAATGGTGGAGCGTCGATTTTATCTACCCCATCTCCGACTCCAAGTGGGTCAGCCCTTTGCATGTGGTGCCCAAGAAGACGGGCATCACTACAATGATCAACTAGTCTGGAGAGGAGATTGCTACATGAGTACCCACTTCTTGGTGGGTCTGCGTTGACTACAGGAGACTCAACCAGGCCACCAAGAAGGATCATTTCCCCCTGCCCTTTATAGATCAGATCATTGAGAGACTGGCAGGGAAGAGCCACTACTGTTTTCTAGATGGGTACTCGGGCTACAACCAGGTGGCCATCGCTCCCGAGGACCAGGACAAGACCACCTTTACCTGTCCCTTCGGCACATACGCCTTCCGACGCATGCCATTTCGGCTATGCAATGCCCCTGCGACCTTTCAGAGATGCATGTTGTCAATATTTTCGGATATAGTAGGGGAGTGCTTGGAGGTCTTCATGGAAGATTTCTCAGTTTACGGCGACGGATTCGACTCCTGTCTTGACTGCCTAGACCGAGTACTTCAGCGATGTATAGAGGTTCACTTGGTGTTATCTTGGGAGAAGAGTCACTTCATGGTGACTCAAGGGATGGTGCTTGGCCATATCATCTCCAACAGGGGTATGGAGGTTGATCCGACCAAGGTAGATGTCATTAGAAAACTCGCACCGCCGTCCAATTTACGGCAGTTACGGTCTTACCTGGGGCATGTCAGTTTCTACCGACGATTCATTCATGATTTCAGTCGGATTGCCCGACCGTTGACTGATCTGCTGGCAAAAGACACCGAGTTCCTTGTCGATGACAAGTGTATTTCGTCGTTCGAGACTCTCAAGCAGTGTGTTGTAGTGGCTCCTGTTCTTCAGCCGCCTGATTGGTCTCTCCCATTCGAGATCATGATGGATGCCTCCGATTTTGCCGTGGGGGTCGTGCTGGGACAGAGGAGAGATGGAGTTTCATTTGCTATCCACTATGCTAGCCGCACATTGGATTCCACGCAGCGGAACTATACAGTCATAGAGAAGGAGATGCTAGCCGTAGTCTTCACCCTAGATAAGTTCATATCGTACATTATTGGATTTAGAGTGACCTTATTTACTGATCACACCGCCATCGGGTACCTCAAGGATGCCAAGGTCATACTGACTAGATGGATCCTTCTACTCCAGGAGTTTGACATTGAGATTAAGGATAAGCCTGGAGTCAAGAATGTGGTGGCGGATCATCTCTCCCGATTAGAGCATCTTGAGGATTCAGAGCAGATTGACCCTATTTGTGAGACCTTCCCAGATGAGGCGATCCTTGCTATCGCTTCCCTCCCGTGGTATGCCGATATTGTGAACTTTCTTGTTGCTAAGAAAGTTCTACAAGATTGGCCCAGGCAGAGGCGTGAGACCTTCCTTGCGAAGGCCACGTCCTACCACTGGGAGGATCCCATCCTTTACCACGAAGGAGGGGATAGCTTCTGGCGTAGGTGCATTCCTCAGGAGGAGCACCATAGTGTCCTCACTTACTGCCACAAGCTTGAGGCAGGAGGACATTACTCTGAGAGGAGAACAACACAGAAAGTGCTCCAATCCGGCTTGTGGTGGCCTACCATCTTCAAGGACTCTGATGAGTTCGTGAAGAGGTGTACTGACTGTCAAAGGATGGGCACTTGTGGACAGCGTGATATGATGCCGATGCAGCCCATTCACTTCTGTGAGGTTTTTGACGCATGGGGCATCGATTTCATGGGTCCATTCCCTAAGAGTCAGGGATTTGAGCACATTCTGTTGGCCGTAGACTATGTTAGTCGTTGGGTTGAGGCTATCCCTGCCCGAACCGCTGATGCCGGGACAGTTTGCAGATTTTTGAGGAAGCACATCATCACGCGGTTTGGGGTACCTCGAGTATTGATTTCAGATGGGGGGTCTCATTTCATCAACGACCAGGTGAAGGCCCTTGCTAGCGAGTTCAGCATAGACCATCGAGTTGCCACTCCATACCATCCACAGACGAATGGTCTAGCCGAGGTGTCGAACAGGGAGATCAAGACTATTTTGCAGAAAGTCGTCCGCCCTGACCGAAAGGATTGGTCACAGCTTTTGGACTCGGTCTTGTGGGCATATAGGACGTCTTTCAAGACACCTTTGGGCACATCTCCCTTTCGCCTCGTATATGGCAAGCCGTGCCATTTACTTGTTGAGCTGAGACACAGGTCACTTTGGGCAGTCACGGATATTCTTATGGATCCGGATAGTGTAGGAGTACAGAGGAGGGCAGAGTTAGCAGCCTTGGAGGAGCTTAGATATACCGCCTTCTCAAACAACCTACAGTACAAGGAGAGAGTGAAGGAGTGGCATGATTCTCATATCAGCCACAAGCATTTTGAGCCTGGACAGAGAGTATGGCCGTTTGATGCTAGGCTTCATCTATTTCCAGGGAAGCTACAGAGCAAATGGAAGGGCCCATATCTAGTGAGAAAGGTACACGACAACGGTAGCATTGACATATCCGAGTTGTCTTCTGAGAGTACCTTTCGAGTGAATGGCCAGCGGCTCAAACCATTTCTAGATCATGTGTCGCGGGTCGTTGATGTTTCCCCTATTCATTTTACGTGAGATGTGGTCTTTTGACTCACATCTATTGCATCTCACGCCAGCTTATCATTATTCTCCCGACCTGTATAGATCCAGATGTCCATATCATTCCATTCTTTAGTCCCACATCCCGTGTGTCATCTTTGATTATGCTATACTTAGGGTGTACTTTACCCTAAGTATAGGGTTGATGTAGGACCTTTGGGTGTTTCTTTTGATTCTTTTTACCCTGTTTTGCTGCCTATACTAGGGATATTTCACCCTAAGTATGGGGGGGGGGGGGTAGACCCTGTACATTCTTCACTCAGTTTTCCCTTTGAGTACAACCTGCTATACTTAGGATTACTTGATCCAAAGTATAGGTGGAAAAGCCGAGACTCTCTTGATTTTCTATTTGTTCATTCTTCTTTGTATATAGCCTTCCTTTTCACTTCCCTATACTAAGCACGAGTTATGTCTTCTTCATCGCTCTTCACTCTGAGGACATCGTTCGAGCTAAGTATAGGGGGGTGTGTATATATTCCATATATACTTTAGCCATAACTCGTACTTTGTGTGAGTGTGTAAATAAATAAAAAATGGCTAAAAACCCAAAATCCACAAAAATTAAAATTTTTTTCTATAAATAATCATTCTTTTATTTGCACATACATAGCTATTGTACAAATTATTTTTGTAAAAATGTTTTCAAAAACTTTTTGTGTAAAGTTTGTGTAAATATTTTCATATCAAAACTATGTATATCGTACAAATTTTTTCCAAAATGTTTTGAAAATCAAAAGTTTGCAAAAGTCTTCTGTAAATGCGTGTAAATATTTTGCAAAACTTGCACTCATGCATTCATACATCCATGATTTCAAAACATTTTTCAAAAATTTTGCATGTTTGTAAAAGTTGTGTAAATAGCTTCTTTGTATATATGTATATAGTTTTTCCTGGATTATAGTTGACATTTAAACTAGCCTGGAATTAAATTGGGAAATATAGCTTGATCAAGATGTTAATCTACCTAATTTATAAGAGGAACCTTATAGGGCTTAGGTTTAAGGCTTTTCAGGTCCATGGTGACTTAATTCTTTGAGTCCACTAGGCTATGATCACATGTCATCTCAATGAGCCTAAGTAGAGCACTTAACAACACACACATGACTCATATGGACAATGGCTTTACTTGGACACCGCACCTTGCACCGAACTCTCTACGGATGAGGTGGTGAAGAGGCAGTCTTCCTTGACTTGGGGTAGCATATGAGGGTACTACTTCTAGGAGGAACCTCTCTTCTTCTTTTAGTGAAGGAAGTGCGTCTCAACTTGGTCTGATTGCCATGAGGTCTAACGACGGGAGTTGTAGGTTGCAATAATGCTTCAAAAGAGGGATAGTCTACTATCTCAAGAGGAAAAACTCCTTGTATATATGCTGCACATGTATATGTTGTATAAATACACTTGAGAAAAAAATGCAAAAAGAAAATAACTCCCAAAAAGTGGTGGGTCTGATAGAAAATGATAATCCCACCGGAGTATGTATATAGTGCAAATAAGCAAAGCTTGAGATTCAAGTCCCACCTTATGTAGCTTGCAGTAGGGAGACTTAACGACACTGGTTGAGCTCCCAAGGATACATGGCTACACTGGCCATGATCCATTCACTTCTTCCCCCTCTTCTTGAGCTGGTTGAACTTGAACTTAGAAGGTAATACCCCGCTCCTCGAGGAAAGAGTGGCCAGATTGGGGTCATAGAGTTACCTTGTTGGGGAGGGTTTTCAAGTTGCCACTTCTGAGATGGAGAGCTTATACTTCACATTCACAATACAAGGAAAGACTCATGGTCTTCAGGGTTTGTGTTTGGTGACTTGTTCTGATCTGGATTGTTGAGGAGTCTTGATTATAGATTAGTGGAACTTAGAGGCTGTTGAGTTTTAAACTTAAGTCCAAATAAGGTACCGACACATTAATAATCCAAAGATCTGATCGAGCTCCATAATTAAATTTAATGAAGGCAAGTTTAATATTCAACCTTGATCCATGTACATTCTCCTCTTTTTCTTTTTCTTTCTCTTTTTCACTTCTTTTTCAAATAAGTGTTTGCTAAGGGACTAGCAAAGTTAAGTATAGGGGGGTGATGAATACTCATTCATCACTCTGTATTCTTATATTTTAGCTACAAAAACCTTTGCAAATACATGTAGATATGTGTAAATACAAATAATTACCAAAAAGCATGCATAGTGTAAAAACTAATAATTAGCATGTTTTTGTGCAAAAATAAAAGAATAAAGAAACAAAAGAAAAAGAGGGAAATATTGAGAATAAATATTGAGCAACTTAATCCCAAGGGAGGGCTCAACATGGGCCTGACCGCATAAAAGCCAAAGTAGAGAGAGATAGGGAGCTCATGTGTGTAAATATACATGTAAATATAATAAAAATATTCTCCTCTCATAAAAATAAAAATAAGTGTGTAAATACTTGTATATATTTGTGAATATAAAATCAAAATAAAAAGAAGAAAAATTAAAAAGAAAATAAAAATATTTACTTGTATATATTCACCTTGTACATAAAACACCTATCCCTTTTTATTTCACCTTGTAAATAAATAAATTAAATTCCCATAAAATTTGTACATATTCCTTATCCTATTATGTAAATAAATAAATTAAAATCCATAAAAACAAAAATTAAATAAAAAGAACAAAATTAAAAATAAAAAAGAACATTGTATATATACCATGTATATAAATGTATATATCTAATTATTTACCCCTTGTATATAAATAATAAAAATAAAATAAAAATATCCTTTTATTCCTAATTTTATGCTATAAATAAATAAAATATAAAATGGGGATAAAAATGTACAAAATTAATTATTAAAGATCAAAAATTAAAAATCCATATTGTATAAATACCTATATATTGTACTATATTGTAAATACCTTATTTTTATTTTGAAAAATTAATTAAAAATCACAAAAAATAGTTTAAAATAAAATAAACATTTTTCATATTTTAAGTTTTTCCTAAATCGGCCATCTATTATTTTATTTTGGATTTCCAATTATTTCTGAGGTGGCCTATTCTGATTGGTCCATGGGGGATGTTGACCCCCCTGTCAACTCCCCCCCAGGACCACTGAGCCCCGGATCCGAGCCCGCGACCCGATTTCTCGAAATTCTCTACACTCGATCCGACGCCCATATCCGCAAATCTCGGGCTCTCCTTCTTCCTCGTGCATCTGAGATCCACGCCCGATCATCTGCGTTGGGATCCGCGCTTTGTGGAACCCTGCCCGACCTCCTCTTATCGGACCTGCACTCGTATATAGCCTGAGCTCCGCCTCCACTTTCTCGCATCTTTGGATCATTTCTCTCCACCCCAGGACCTCCACAGCCACCGCGAGAGTGACAGCTTGCTTCCGGCCGTGTCGTAGCGAGGAGGGAGTGGACGGACCACTAATCCGGCAACTTCGCACTGCCGTGCGCCGCCCAGAGGTGGTGCTCGAGCCTCGGGCACCGACGGCCCTTGAGGCTAGGACCTGGAGCTTCCCCAGCTTTTCCACAATCGACATCCTCCAGTAGGTAGTCTTCTTTCCTTCTCTATTTCTCAAATTTCGCTTTTCGCCCAAATCGCCCCGTCGCCGACGAGCTCTGATTCCGACCACCCTCGCCCTCATCTCGATCATCGGAATCGCCTACCACCTTCGCCTTTTCCCCGCGCATCTTCTGCACCCCTCCATTCACCCCAGTTCGCACAGGAACTGGGTATCGAGCTCCACCATCGTCGCTCCACCGGAGCTCGTTCGCCCCGCTGCACAGTTCAACTCCACCACCGCTAACCGGGTCGAGGCACTTTGCCCTCGACCCAGGAGCTTGTTGCCATGCTTTGCAGGTCAAAGCAAGTCCATCTGAGGGCTCGACCATCTGGAGCAACTGCTCGACCTCCGCCGGTGTCGCCTGAGCTCCCCAGAGCTTTGTTGCACCATCAGAGGGTCTCGTCAGACGCGGGAGGCCCAGGCGAACCTTCTCCGATCTTCAGCAGCCTCCGAGGAGCTCTCCTGTACGCGTACGAGCCTGACAAACCTTGTCGGCATCCAGTTCATCGAGCATCCTCCCCGACCGTCCGATTGCCCTCCAGCTCCAGATCATGTCCGGACCGTCCGATCAGGGTTAAGAGGAGGCCAGCAGCCACCGTTGGATCTACACGTGGCCTCCTCTCAGCCCTCCATCCATCGAAGGTGACCCAACGCCCCTCGACCGTCGGATCTACATGTGGCGTGTCCCCAGTCGTTGGATGAGCGCCGAGGAGTCCTTTGCTTAGTCAAGCATCCTCCCCGACCGTCAGATCTCCACGTGGCATGCATCCGACCATCGACATATAATAAAGGGGTAATTTCCCTTAGGCCCCTCTCTTTCTGTTTTTACAAATTAGTCCTGTAAATATTTTAGACTGTTCATTTTATTTTGATGTATTTGCATAGTGGAACCTGTTGTTTGTATTATTTGCACTTTTACCCCTCTTTGTAGTAGTCACGTGCTTCGCCACGTGTTTTATTGGTGAAATTGCATGCTTGGCCCTGTGTTTCCTGTGTGTTATTGATTGCATGTTTTAAAATAGGAATGACAAATAGGTCCTCCCAGGCCTGAGTCACGTGTATCGTGCGTGGCCTCGGGGACTTTTTGCAGTTTTGACCCTCCACTTTCCTTGCGTGTTATCCAAGGGGCCCAGAACTTTGTTGTATTTGCAGATAGGTCCCTATGCACTGTGCCTTTGTTTTTATTTTTAATAAAATAGCAAACTTACTCCGAATTTGATGAAAATTGGAAACATGGCTCCTACCATGGTGTAAAATTTTATCTAAATTTTGGTGACATTTTGGATTCTTTTTACTATTTTTAAAAATTCAAATACAAACATTTTTCTTACTGTCTAGCTCTAAATATCACAAAAAATATTAAAACAACTCTAAAAATTACAAAAAAATAGATATTGTTTGTTTTATGTTGTTAGATTTTCTGACCAATTTTGGTCATTTTTAGACTTACAAAAACTATAAAAATTAAAAAACATTGAAAACCTTATGAAAATTCTAATAAATAATTGAAAAATAAAAAATTAATAAAATCAGTGCCTAAATTTTCCTTGTATCTCATACTTATTAGGAAAATTACTTCAGACCTTGATAGGGCCTCTATCTATTTTATTTTGGCCCTCCAAGTCTGACTGGACATCAGCACTCTTTTCTTTCTTTGTTTTATTTTTATAAAATTCCCTAAAAATCAGAAAAACCTCAAAAATTAACCAAAAACATAGAAAATTATAAAAAAACATAAAAACATTTTTGTTTGATTTTTTGGGTGATTTTTGAGTAGTTAAATAATTTATCCAAGTTACTTGTATATTTGTTTTCTTATTTTCTTTTATTAGTTAAAAATCCAAAAAATATAAAAAACATTAAAAATCCACCAAAAAAATACTTTCTTTTATTTTATTTCATTTTAGACTACTTCGTAGGCCGCAAGGCCATCACGTGTTCCCTGAGTCCGACCCTGGCCGCTATACCAGACTAATCTAATAGCTAGGGCCACTATTATTTTCTTTTGATTTTTACTCTGTTTTGGTGGTCTGATACCTTATTTTCTTGATTGACCAAATTGTCTCCGAGATCCGGGTCGCAACGACCCTTGATCTATTTTACTCCCCTGAGTCTTGGTGATAATTTCGTGTCATCAAACATCAAAGGATTTGGGGTTAAGACTTTTCAGGTCCATTAGTGACTTAATACTTTGAGTCCACTAGGCTATATTCACATGTCATCTTGATGAGCCTAAGTAGAACATTTAACAATGCACACATGACTCTCACAGATAATGGCTTTACTTGGACCATCACTTTACACTGAGATCCACACGGATGAGGTGGTGAGGAGGCGGTTTCCTTTGGTTTGGGGTAGCATACGAGGGTAGTACTTCTAGGAGGAACCTCTCGTCTTCCTTTAGGGAGGGAAGTGCGCCTCAACTTGGTCTAGCGATGTTGACGTCTAAAGATTGGAGATGTGGGTTGCAATAATGCTTCAAAAGAGGGATAGTATACTGGCTCAAGAAGAAAAAGTCCTTGTATATATATGATGCACCATGTAGATATGTTGTACATATGTACATCGAAAAAAAATGTGCAAAAGAAAGAAAAATCCAAAAAAGTGGTGGCCTGATAGAAAATGAAATGCATGCCGGAGTGTATATAGTCAAATAAAGAAAAGCTTATGGTACATCTTCTCATCTCATGAAGCTTGCAACGGGAGACTTAGCTACACTGGTTAGGCTCCCAAGGATACGTGGCTACACTGGCCACGGTCCATTCTCTTCTTTCCCCTCATCTTGAGACGGTTGAACTTGAACTTAAAGGGGAATACTCCGCTCCTCGAGGAAGAGCTACTAGACTGGGGAATTAGAGTTATATTGTTGAGGGAGATTGTTGCCTTGTCATTTCTAAGGTGGGGAGCTACATATCACTTACACAGTACAAGGAAAGATTCATGGTAATTAGAGTTTGTGTATGTAGACTTGTTCTGATCTGGATTATTGAGGCGTCTTGATCATAGAATGGTGGAACTTCGAGGTTGTTGAATCTTAAACCTAGATCCAAATAAGGTTCCAAAAAACTAATAATCCAAAGGTCTGACCGAGCTACATACTTCAATTTAATGAAAAAAATTTAATAATCAAACTCGACTCATCTTTTTTTTCTTTTCTCTCTTTTTCACTTCTTTTCCAAATAAGTGTTTGGTAAGGGACTAGCAAAGGTAAAGTATAGGGGGCGATGAATCTCTGATTCTCACTCTTTATTCTTTTATTTTAGCTATTTATCTTGGGAAATCATCATGTAAATAGGTATAAATATAATAAGTTAGCATTCAGCATGCATGTGTTAACATTGTATAATTAGCATGTAATTGTGCAAAAATAAAAGAATAAAGGAAAAGAAAAAGGAATGAGGGATTTAGAATAAATACATAGTGACACAAACCCTAAGAGAAGGTCTAGCCTTGACATGATCGCCAAATAAAATAAGTAGAGAGAGAGAGGGCTAAAAATCTATGATTGTGCATATTACTGTATATAACTATTTTTGATAAAATAAAAATAAAATATTCTTTCTACCTCCTTGTACATAGTACTAGAAATAAAGCAAAATTAAAATAAAAATCAGAAAAAAAATAAAAACAAAAAATCTCTCCCACTTGTACAAAATGCGTGTATATATATGTCGCATCCCTATTTGTTCTATTCATATAAATAAATCAGAAAAATAAAAATTATTTTGAACTCCTAAAATTAAGTTGAAAATATATAAAATATAAAATTAGGGATAGTTGTTTAAAAAAATAAAATAAAAATACCTGTACAAAATACATAGGTATATTATACCTGTATATAATACTATATATTATATATAGTCTAATTTATTTTACATAAAAAATAATTGAAAACCGCAGAAAATTCCATGATAAATAATAAACATTTTTCATTTTATTCATTTTTTCATTTAAATTCATTTACTATTTTTAATTTAATTTCCTTTATTTTTCCTCTTTATTTTGTTCTGTAGTCTACTCTGTCTTCTTCCTCGGGCCCTTCTGATTGGGCCACGTCGGATTTGTTGACCAAGGGCAACTGATCCCTCTGCCACCTTTTTCTTCTCGGACCAAGTTCATTCTCTTTTCGTCGATTTATCTAGACATGATCTGATCGATTTCTTCTCCCATTTGCTGCTCCGATTACATAGGGTAGATCCATGATCCATGCCTGATGTCATCCTTAGGGATCCGACCCTCGGTTCACGTGCCCTCGTTCTATCTTTCTCAGACCCCGCAAACTATATAACCTCCTGGAGCTCCATCTTCTTCTGCATCTTTGGGCACCATCCGAGGAGCTCCGTCCACCTCCCGTGAGTGACAACGTGTGAGAGGGGAACGTGCAGCGAGGTGTTTGAGCCGTACGCCTCTGATTAGGCGGTCTCTCCACCGTGCTCCACCACGAGGTAGGATAAGCCTCTGGGTCCATCGACCCATCGAGGCCATGACCCCTAGAGGTTCTTGACCTCCCGCATAGACGACAACATCCACCAAGTAGCGTAGATTTAGCCCTTTACTGCATTTGATTCGTGTTTTGAGGTAGTTACAGAGCTCCATTTCCGAGCTCCGATCATCAAGGCCAGAGCACTCCCTTGACGCTCCGAGTTCCTACCCACCTTCATCAGAATCCTACCCACGTTCTCCACCTATCCATCCACCTCAGTTCGCCCAGGAATGAGACTTGGACCCTCCTTCTCCGCCTCATCGCTGGAGGGTCACGCAACGACTCACCAGCCACCCTTTTTGAGATTTAACGGGTCGAGGCATTTTTCCCTCGACTCTGTTGTTTATATGTGCAGGATAGAACGCGAGAGGACCTCATCTATAGGTCGAGATAACCAAGCACAACAGCTCCAGGTTCCACGACTCTCCAGGACCTCCTTCATGGTTCTGGGACTCTCTAAGCATGCCCCCAACTGTGAACAGTCGTCGCCAACGTTTCCCCCATATGAGCGGTTCCGTAGGACAACACACCAGCATATAATCGATGATCGAAACTCTTCAGAGGCGAGTTCGTCATAGTTCTTCAAGGTGTCGCCTCCGCCGTCTGATTAGGCCCTCCCCTAGTTCTGATCTTGACCGTCAATCATCGGGAGGGCCTCGACCGTTGGATTCATCTGAGGATCGAAAAGGAGCCGTCCATCGCCAAAGGGGTGTCCATCGATGTCAACCGTTCATCCGTTAAGTGGATCACCCTCATCCGTTGGATTTCTTTTAATAAAGGGTAATTTACACTTACGCTCTTCCTTGTTTTGCATTTACTTTCTAAGCCTGTAAATATTTGTTATAGTGCATTTTATTTTGGACAATTTGCAGTTTGAACCTTCAGCTTTTAGTATTTGCATTTCAGTCTCTCTTCATGTGTAGCACATGGTCTGACACATGACTTTGTGGGTTATTTGCACTTTGTGCCTCGAACTTTTTATTTATTACTGGTTGAATGTTAATTAATAGTATTTGTAGTTATACCCCTATAAGGCTTGGTCACGAGTGGTGCACATGTTTATCTGGGATTGTTTGCAACTATACACCTGAGCTTTTTATATGCGTTATATTTTGGTCTAGAAACTTTAGGATAATTGCATATAGGTCCCTTCCTACTGTGTACTTTGTTTTTAATCAAATAATCACTTAATTAACTCCAAAAATCCCACAAAATTACTGTTAGATGATGAATCCACGATTCATCACCTTTATTCTTTTATTTTATCTTTATTTCCTTAGTCAACTACCTGTAAATATCCACTAATTTCATGAAAGTAGCATTTTGCATGCATTTGTTAAATATGGACTTTTAACACTTTTTATACACAAATAAATGAATAAAGAAGAAAAGAAAAGAAAAAGTAAAAGTAAAATAAAGTATGTATTTATGGAATAAATGCAGACTGTCCCGAACAACGAGAGAAGGTCAAGACTTGACCTTATCGACTAGGAATAAAGTAGGGGGAGATAAGGTCTTTAATTCAAAAATCCAAAAATAATTTATAAATTTTCCTTATATATTTGTACAAAACTTACACTATTTTATTTGTCTATAAATTGACCTCAAATTAGATAATCTTCTAAATAAAAGTTGTAAACAAAAATATTTTGTAAATATTAAAAATAATTATAAAATAAAATAATGTATAAATTACAAGTATCCACACTCAGAAAAAGCTGTAAAGTGATAATTGAAAGACCAATTCCGGCTCCATACGAACTCAAATTAAATCAAACTCATTTCCATTGTACTCAATAATAAATTTACTTTCAAATGAACGTAGTTTCATAATTTTTGGAATTACGGTTGAAAAGTCGATTTTCTGGGGTGGTTTGTATTTTTACCACTTACTTATTGTATTTATTTATTTATATTTATTTTTTATACATAATGTACATAATTGTAAATATTTTCTTCATTATTAAAATTAAAACTAAAAAAATAAAAAAATATTTTAAAAATTATTTCTTTACTTGTACATGTGTATATAGTACTACATGTATATAATACTTGTATACAACTAATTTCCTTACATAAGAATCACCAAAAAGATTTAATATCTAACATTAAATAGTTAAATTATTTTAATCACGAAAATGGGATTTAATTCTTAATTAATTTATTTATTTGATTTGAAAACTTACCTTATATATAAGATTTGATTTTCAACCTTAAATAACCACCATTAAGGTGGCTAATTAATTTTTGTAAATTAACTATTTTAATTATTTTATTTAATTTCGGATTTCATTTTTAATTAATTTATTTATTTATTTATTTAACTTATTTATTTAAATAACTACTAATTACATTCCTTTTTTGTACATACTTTCCTTTTTGAATTTTCTTCTTCCTTTTATTGAGCACCTCCTCCCTCTTTCATGATTTGATCAATCTTTGGTGGAGAGGAACACGATCTTCGAGAGCAATTTTATCGAATAGGGGTGCCCAGCCTCCGAGTCGTCCGATGACAGTGAGTCGGCACTCGTCGAGGCCATCACAGTGTATCTCCCATCCCGAGATGAGATCCATTTTCTTTTCTGTCATTTTTCCTAGATAAATCTTATATTCAATTTTTACTCCGATTTCATCAAAATTTAGATCTTAAAATCCTAAAAAATCCATATCACACTTGTCATCCATTCGATTTTCACCTCATTCTCTCGATCTCATCATTTTCTTATCCTACCTCGCTCAACCCATCACCTCCGACCAGGTACGATGGTTGGAGATCTGGATCATCTCCTGCTTCGCCACGATCCGAAATTATTCACATATCCTCATTTATTTATAAATAAAAAATAAAATAAAAAATGCATAGTTGTTTTTATCTCTAGCATTTGTTTTACGGGAAAATTAAAAAAAATAAATAAATTATTCAGTCTACATATTTCATTTTAAAAAAATGGTTTATATTATTTATGTTTATAGTTTTTTTATAAAAAAAACAAAAAAATACAAAAAACGCAACCGAACGACGTGCGAGCTCCACCACCGGCCCTCCTCCGCACCCTCCAGCGGCTCGGTCAGCACGACGGCCCACAACCACAGTCCAACCACTCCGCTCTCTCTGTCGAACGTCTCCTAGCGCTACCACCAGGCCACGGCAGCCATCCAGAACCACGGCTAGGCACCGCGCCCACTATAGGCGCTCGCCACCACAGCATCGCAAGCTACACCGTCGTACGAATCCTCCATTGCGGGCACCACCTCCACCACCCTCCAAGCACGCCCCCCTTCGCCGATCCAGCATCGCCTCTATCAGCGACGTTGCCCGTGATTCTCTGCCTACCACCACGACGCCTCCGCCCGTGCGAGGCAAACCGTCCAACCACCGCCTTCATCGTATGCTGCTCCTCCATCCTCTTCAGTCGCCTTGCGAGGATAAGAAGAGCGGAGGCGACTGCCAACTCTGTTGCCCCTTTTGGATTTTGGAAATGAAGGAATCAAATACATTAACCTTAGGGGCAGTTTTTTTAAAAAAATTGGGTAAATTGTAGAAATGCCCCTAGAAGTTTCAATAATTGCAAAAAGCCCCTACTAACACAACGTGTAAACGTGACTAACTGGGTAATTTGCAATTTCTCTCCTCAATTTATTTACTGTTTGTATTCAATGCAAAAAATTTAAATATTTGCAATTCTATCCCTTATCATGGTTATTTGATTAAAATAAATGTTTTTCATGATCTAAAAATTCTGCAAAAATTTATACAGATTTCTGCTATGTCCTTGATCATTGTATAAAATTTTCATCACATTGCATCATCATTTGAATTTTAAAAAAAATCAAAATCAATGTCTTTTCTCTGCTCGAACTTAGAAGAATAATAAAAATTCGAAAATTTTTCTAAAAATTCCAAAAAAATTACTGTAGGTGTATTTTATTTCCCTTTAATTTCTATTCAATTTTCGTCATTAATCATTTGAAAACCTCCAAAAATACGAAAAACTAAAAATCTTTAAAAAATGCTCAAAATTGTAGAAAAATTGAAAAATTGTGATTTCAGTTTCTGTGTGTAGATAATTATTTATACTTTAGTATAAAAATAAGTTCCAGGAGTTTTGGGCACTTAAATTAGTTTTAAGGTGCAAAATACTCTTGGTTGTGCACTATTTTCCTTTGTTTCCACGGTTTGATTTTTATAAAGTCACAAAAATATCAGAAAAAATAAAAAAAATCAAAAATATTTTAAAACATATAAAACACAAAAGCATTTTCTCTGGAGTTTTCTGAGTATTTTTTAATATTTTGAAAATACAAATATATTGGTGTGTGCATTTTTATTCCCTTGTGATTTGTTCCTCAATTGAAAATTAAAAAATTGAAAAATAAAAAACCACAAAAAAAATTATCTTTGAAATTTGACTGCTAAGTTTTTAAATCGTGCTTCTTGTGTTCGACCCTGGTCGTTATACCAGGTAAATTAAATAGCAAAGACCGCTTGCTTTCCGTTGTTTTATTTTCTCTTAAGTGGTTTGTACATATTTTTCTCGTTGATTACGCTTGGTGATTCAAGTCACAACGACCCTTAGTTATTTACATATTTAAACCGAGTTGCCAATCGTCTCACCATTAGCTCCTGCTAAAATGTAAGATTTATGGTGATTTTTATGAATTAATTTAGTTTTGTTTGATATTTTCTAAAAATAAAAAACCCTAAAAACACATTCTATCTGTTTTATAAAATACCAAAAATACATATAAAATTTTATTTAAAAAATAAAAAAAATTATTGTGTGTGTACTTGTGTGTTTTAATTCCAATACCATTTTTGTGGCATTATCCCTTATAAAAACCCTAAAAAGCTAAAAACTCTAAAAAAATTTAAAAATCATTAAAAATTCTAAAAAACTAAAATAAAATAGTTTCAGTCTCTGTAGTTAGGTATTTTTGTTTTCTTTTTCATAAAAATCACAACCAAGACATTAGGGCACTTTCACTATTTTAAATTTGCCTTTTGGTCCAGGCTATACACTATTTTCCATTTTCGTCCTTGTTTGATGTTTAAAATCATATAAAATTTGGAAAAATCCCATAAAATCACCAAAAAAACATCCGAATATTTGAAAAACATAAAAATATTTTTTCCCTTTTTTGAGCATTTTTACTCTTAATAAAAATTGTTAAAGCTTGCTTTTTCTTTATTTCTTTGTTTTCTTATTTTGAAAATATATAAAAATTGCAAATTTAAAAACCACAAAAATATGCTTTTTATTCTCTGATTAGTACTACTTCGTACATTTCTGTGCTCCTTGTGTTCGACCCTGGTCGCTATACCAGGTTAAATAAATAGCGGAGACCGCTAACATTGCTTTGGGTGCTTTATCTATTGCTTGTGTGGTTTCTTATTTTTTTGTTGAGTCCGATTGGCTGATTGGGTTCGCAACGACCTTGATTTACTTTGACATTTAACCCTAGTCGGCTCATTGTCTCATCAACATCCACCTTGGTAGGTAAACCTCTATACCACAAAAAAGATGACTGCCCCAACACAATACCCTCAATAATCATAATGTAACCTTTTTTCTCCCAAGAGCACTAGATTTACCTTTCATCATTTTTGTAGAACTTGGTCTAAGTGAACAAAGCATGTCCTTAAGCTATAACCATAGACCAAAAATCATATATTAAAATCTTAAGAAAATCACTCATCATTTCTATAAAGGTAGCAATCATGCTCCTTTAAAATGCTGTTGTGGTGTTTTACAAACCAAATAACATCTGTTTAAAGGCATATGCATGCTAAACAAACAAGTAGTGATGACTTTTTCTTTATCTTCAGTGGTGATTGCCGCTGATTGTACTCCATAATCTTTCTACAATCTGGTTAATAAAAAGGAATGAGAAGTAGAACTTCTTGTCATTTTGTTCAGGCACTAGTAATCTGCACATACACATTATAATGTTGGTAGTCAGATAGTAATATACTCTCCTATATCATTCTTGATCTTATCTATTACATAGAGTGGGATGGCACATTTGGAACTTGAGCGAGGATAAATAATGTCAGCATTGCACCACTTTATAATTTCTTGCTTGATAACTTCTATGAGGTTGTGTTGATCGATCGGAGAGAGGGTCCTAAAGTTCGATCTTTGAGGGCGTGCATTGTCTGACAAGTCGGATCCGACAATCTCTGTATTGGCCGCTCTCATGGAATTCGGATTGTCACTAATCAAATCAATCAAATAATCAACCCACAATATAGATAAAATAATGAATAAGATGCGGGTGAAATTTATTATACCCTACAAATAAATGTGTAACAAGCAAGTGTAGGGTTGAGCCACTAGAAGCACATACAGATAGGTTAATTATTATTACTTATTAGTAATCAATAATAATTGTTTTATACTTTTTGGCTTTCTGATTTTTTTGTAGGTTTTTATTTATATTTAATTTTTGTGCATTTTTTAATTATTTTATATTTTTTTTTCATATTTTTAAATTTTTTATCCTAATTTTATTTTTATAATATATATGTTTTTAGTTTTTTTTGTCTCAAAGATAATATATATAAATTTATATATTATAATAGTGATAATAATAATAGATACTAGAAGTGGTATAGAAGGTAGATAATAAATCTATATAGATAAATATAGAAAAATATATACAAGAAAAAACTTTTAATTTTTTTAACGGTTTTAATCATATAAGATAGATTTATAAATAATAATTATTTCATTTAGTATATAATTATAATAAAGTATATATAGTATATATAATGTTTTATATTTCTAAATATATCTATAAACTCAAATTTTGTAAAATAAAACGTTTTCATATTTTTCAAGTTTTTCACTATTTTTGTATATTTCCATAACTTTTTTAATTTTTATGTATTTTGTAGTCTAAAATATATCAAAACAATGAATATGATATATATAGGTTGAATTATTTTGGGTTTTAAAAATAGAATATAAGTCCAAAGCTTCTCCAAACTATTTTTACTATATATTATAAATATAAATAAATTTATAGAACATGAATTTTTTTTGGAATTTAAAAAACAATTTTACTGATTTTTATAGTATTTTTAGGGTTTTAACATTTAAGGTTCTCTTTTTATATTTTTTGTGATTTTTGATATGGATTTATGATATATAGTAATATGTATACTCTATTTTTTGTAATGTTTGAATATAGGTTTATATTGTTTTTTGTATTTTATCGGTAAAAGGGAATATTTAGCTTCTAAATGATTTTTAATAAATGGGAAAATGCTGGAAATACATGATTAAAAATACAATTTTGCATGAACATCATTTAATGCTTCTATAAGAATATTTCAAAAAAATTTAAGCCATTGGAGATAATCAATAAAAATAGACATTCATAAATAAAAATATTAGACTAGCAGGGGTATATTTGCAATAAAAATATACTAAAAGGGCATAGTAGCAAATTACCCAGAACTATTACACTATATTATATAATTTAAAGACTAAAAATAAATAAGCAATGCCTGCAAAGGGCTAGATGCAATATTCATAGTGTCTCACGTGGCCCAACATGTGAGGCGCGAGGACCTTAATGTAATTTTCTAGAAGTATGTGGGGTCCTTCGCAATATTTACAAATATTTATAGAAGTACTTAATATTTACAGAACCTTATTAAACAATACAAAAGAAGCAGGGTTCCTATGAAATTTACGCTTTAAGGCCACTTCATCGGGAACTTCAAGGAGCTCCTCTGGCAGATTGGGCGGCTCCAAGGGGGCTTCGTTTCAATTTACTTCTACGGATCGGATTAGATCTGGGCCGAGCGCTCCATGCGACGATGGGGAGGGCTTCAAGAAGAACACCAAGAACACGAATGGAGGATCGTTTCGATTGCTGATATTTCCTATCTCCGGCTTTCTCCTTCAACTCCGACGGGTCTAGAAGAATCCTGGGATCCCTCTATGTCAGCAGGCGGTGTCAGTCAGGTCCGAGCCCCATCGAAGGGGGCCTGGAGCTCAAGGGGACATGGGTCTCTTTATTGGACTTTAAAACCTTGCTCTAGGTGTCGTGACACTCCTTCTCATGCACAAAAAGGTACCTCGACTCGTGGCAAAACTCCTTGGTCTGATGTTGAAGCTGGATTCGCAAGGGAATGGTGGGGCAACAAAACTCTGATGTGTGGCAGAAGCGGAAGCTCGAGGGACCAAGATCTTGCAGATCTTGGGTGAAATCGATGAGGATCGGATGGAGAAGTAAAGGGGAAAGCGGATGAGAGTGATAGTGGGTCGACTTTATAAGTGAAGCACTATGAATTCAAGATGGAGATGAAAGCTCCAACTGATCTAAATCCTAAAATTATGCTAAGATTTAACCTAATTATGTCAATTAAAGACTAAATTACACTATAGGATTGACAAGAAAACTAAAGATCTAATGAAATGAGATCGAACCTGACTATAACCCGGAGCAAGGGTGGCTCATCGGAGCTACTCCGGTGAGGGGTTGGATCACCACAATGGTACCTCCTCCTCGCTGCAAATCAAGGGGCGAAGCTTCCTGTCACCAAGAACTCACCGTATGTTCGATCTGAGGGGTGAAGATACACGCATCCGGGATCAAAATCAAAAATGAAGAAGGAGGGGGATATTTAAAGGTGTGGTGATGGTGGAAAGGGTGGAGGAGATTGCATGAGATCTAGAGGTGGTAGGTGAAACCTAGGTGTAGGGCGATGTAGAAGGATGATGGGGGAGTAGAATGGAGGGATGCTCGAGGAAGAATGTAACATAGAGGAGGAGTGAAAAAATGGAGAAAAGTGGGTACCCGTGACTCTGACAGGAGTCAGAGGGGGTGGGGTACTATTCACACATGATCAACAAAGGAAGAGTTCTGGTTAGTCCACTTGGACCAACCAAAAAAATAAAAGGAAGAAGTTTCTTATTAATTCGATATAAAACAATATATGATTTAATATGGTCAAAATGTAAAAAAAATATTTATTATTTTATGTAGTATTTTGTTATGATTTTATTTTTCTACAAGATGATTTATTAGATGTTAATAATTGCATGCATGTACATGGGTATTCATACTTGTATTTAGTGTATTCTATTTTTTATTTTGTGCTATGTATTTTATTTTTTGTATTTATATATTTTATATAATCATAACTTATTTAATTACACATTGACATATTTTTATTTGTATTTTTCGGATTCAATTTATTTGCTAATATATATATAATATGTGTAGCTTACCAATGTCATATATTGCATTATTTTTTTTCATGCATTTTTTATGATTTTATTTTATGTTTATTATTTACGTATATTTCAAATATTATTTGCAAGTATATATAAAAATATAAAATTGGTAAAAAAATAAGGAATGAATAAATTGAATATAATATATACGTATACCGTACAATAGGGACCCAAAAGCCAACTTCTGCATCTTAACTCCAAATTAAATGGAACCACCTTCATTAAATAGATAATTAAAATTTATGAACAATAAATGTGAGTTTGGTCAATGTTGAGTATGTATGGTGAAGATACAGTCTGCGAAGTTTTCTTTGTGACTTTTTGTTTTATGTGTCCCGGGCACACTGTGCATTATTTTTGAATGAGATAAATTTTGTATTTTTCTTTGTATTTTTCTCTACAACTTTCATTTAAAAGTTTTATTATTTGAGGCATAAAAAATAAGAATAAAATAGGTCCCAAATTGCCATTTCTTGAGTGTGCAAACCTAGGATTTCTAGGCATGCGACCTTTATTTTATGTACAAGCTCTGACCTTATCTCCCCATACTTCATTCCTTGTCGACCAAGTCATCATGATGACTTGTTCTTAGGGTTAGGATCAGTTGGTGTCTTTGACACTTCCTTTCTTTTTTTCTTTTATTTCCTTTATTTTTTATTTTAGAATTGAGTACATGTATTTATATAATAGTAATAGGTTAAATAATGAATGTTAATTTGTACAAATATATGCTATTTACATGCATTTATTTAGGGATTTAAGATCTAAATGAAAGGATAAAGGTGATGAAATGAAGATTCATCACCCCATATTCTTGCCTTTGCTAGTCCCTAGCAAATACTTATGATAATGAGTGCATGAAAAATAAAATAAGGAAAAGGAAAGGAAACAACTTGGAATGAGTTTGACTTTTAAACTTGTCTCCATAAAATCAAAGTTTGGAGCTTAGTCAGACCTTTGGATTTTTTATTTTGTTTGAAACCTTATTGGGAACCAAATTAAAACTCAATAGCCTTTGAAAGCCACAAAATTCTGTTCAAGTCTCCTCAATAGCCAGGTCAGAATAAGTCTAGTCATGCGCAAACCCTTATAACTATGAATCTAACTTGTACAGTGTAAGTGATAGGTAGCTTTCCTCAGATGAAATGAAAAAGAGACTGACTTCTCATGCTTGGTGACCCTAATTCCCCAATCTAGCAACTCTATCCTCGAGGAGCAAGATATTCCCTTCTAAGTTCAAGTGCAACCGGCCCAAGAAGATGAGGTGGAGAAGAGAATGGACGGTAGCCAGCATAGCTACCTATCTTGGGATGCTTGACCAGTGTAGTCTAGTCATCAGCTGCAGGCTCACATGATTTCTGACTTTAAAGAACAAGCTTTCTTATTGAATAACCATGACCAATGGGAATTGAATTTTCTTTGATCTTTACCTATCTAACTTTTTTGGAGTCTTTATTACTCTTTTTTTGAAATACTATTTATAGCAACATTTACATAAGAGATTTTTCCATTTAAGATAGTATACTATCCATGTTTTGAAGATTTACTTCAACCCACAATATCTTGTCTTTAGACCTCATCGCTAATGGACTGAGTAGGGGGGCACTGACAACTTATAGTGGGTACATATGTTTCCATTCACGTGGATCTCATGCCGACAAATCCAACCATCGCACTACTCTAATTGAATAGAGCTAAGTATAAGGTGTAGGTGTCCAAGTTAGGTCATTATTGTCAAGCTTCATGCATGCATCTTGAAATATTCTGCTTAGGCAGTCAAGATGACATAGAACTAAGTCTTGTGGTCTCAAAGAATTAAGTTTAGCAGACTTGAAGAGCCTTAATTCCAGTTCCTATAAGGTTCCTACGATTAAATGGATTAAAGTCAACCAGTCTCCAATCTTTGGATTTTATTCTAGACTATTTCAATTGTCTTATCATTTTGAAAAATGCAAATGCTATGCAACGTAAGAAAATCTTTTTTATTGTAAAACTATTTTCTGGTTTTGAACTTTATAGGTTTTTGAAAAAGTTTTTAAATTTTTTATTGAATTTTGACAATAAAAGAGTTAGTGAAAGAATTAGGTACAAATATTTACACGATATTACATGCTTATTTACTAAAAGTGGGTATGTATTTTACACTGAGATTTTGTACATCATTTTAATGTTAGTTATTATTTACAGGTTTTGTAGACAAGGGTTATATATAAAAAATTTATAAAGAAATTGACATTGTCACAATTTTAGTTAACGTTTGCAAAACATTTTGAAAATAACTTCACAAACATTTTGAAAACTTATTTTTGAAAATAATTTGACAAACTCTTTATAAACATTTATAAACTTTAAAAATCATTTTGTAATGATTTTTCAAATAGTATATATATATTTCAAGATATTTTTACAATCATTTTCCAAATCATTTGCATATCAATTTTCTAATTTTTTATTCAAATAAATGAAACAAAATTTTGTAAACATTTACAAAAAAATTCACAAAGTTTTTAAAATATTCCGCAAAAGTTTTTCAAACAGTTTTCAAAAGATTTTTCAAGACATTTTCAATCATTTTTCAAACCATTTTACAAATAGTTTTGAATCATTTTTATTGATCTTATTTACATAATTAATTGAAAATTTTTATACATATTTAGAGTATATTATTTATTGTTAATTTATTTTATACCCTAAACCACATAGTATTTTAGCATATTATTAAAAATATGAAAGTACGAATTATGGCTAAAGTATATACAATGTATATATGACCCCTTCTACTTAGCTTGATCTATGTCCACATTGTGATCAAAGAGAAAAAGGAAGACATGACTCGTGTTGAGTATAGGAAAGCATATATTACAACTACTGACTAATAAGAAGTCTATCCCTCCTGTACTTAGTATTAATTAATCCAAAGTATAGCAAATTATATACAAAATAAAGATGATCGAGAATTCGATTTTACGAATAGGCTCGACTTCTCCCCCTATACTTAGGGTAAAATTTCTCTAAGTATAGACAGAGTATCAACATGTTGAGAGACAAGCAAAGGAATAAATAATGAATAACCCAAGAATAAACCCATCCACCTATACTTAGTATGAAGCATATTCTACGAATAGCACATATGATTGGGATGAGTGAAATACGAAAGAATGTAAGAATTGAAAAATAGAAATGAAAAGGAGAAAAGAAGAAGGAAATTAATTAAAAATGTTTTTGGGTGCTTTGGCTGAATCCGTGGTAGCTGCTGAAAGATCTTCTTGAAACACCATCTGAATAGAATCCACAACGGGCAGTAATGTGTCTTGCTCTAAGTATGGCTTCAGCAACTGTCTATTGACAATGAATAAATGTGCATCAGATGACAAATCAGAGATCACGATGCTACCATTGTCACACACATGTTTGACTACAAATGGTCCTGTTATTTTCTCTTCAACTTGCCTGGAATTAATTTCATCTTTACATCAAACAACCAGACCTCCTCTCCCGATTTGAAAGTCTTCCTTCAGATATGCTTATCATGCCATTTCTTGACTTTCTCTTTGTACATATGGTTGTTGTCGTATGCATAGTCTCTGAATTCAGGAAATTGGTTTAGATCAATCTTCATGTTCTAGCCAACTTTTTTGGAATCCGAGTTACACATGTTGATCGCTCATAAGTATTTATGAATGACTTCCATGGGCAGGTGGCATGGCTTGCCATACACCAGGCTGTATGGAGACAAGCCTATCAATGACTTGTACGTAGTACTATAATCCTAGAGAACTGAGTCGACCAATTGTGACCAGTTCTTCCTACCAAGGTGTACAAGCTTCTACAAAATTATCTTAATTTCCTCGTTTGAGCATTCAGCCAAGCCATTGGTCTATGGGTGGTAAGGAGAGGCAACTCAGTGATTAATGTTGTACTCCTTTGTCAACTTTTTGACTTCCTTGTTAATGAAATGGCTTCCCCATCTGATATTAAAATCTTTAGAATCCCAAACGTTGAGGTGATGTTTTCTTTTAGAATTCAATGAAAATTGCGATTGTCGGTGGGCGAGTGGGGATAGCCTTCACCCATCTACTGATATAGTAAACGATAAGAAGTATATACTCAAACCTTGATTATTGTAAATGGGCACATGTAGTCAATGCCCCACGCATCGAAAAAGTCTGATATCTGGATGAATTTTTGAGGAATTATGTATCTTGAACCAATTGTTCCACCCATCTTTTGATATTCAGTACATCGTTTAACATATTCTATTGTATCTTTAAAGAGAGTAGGCCACCAGAGGCTGCATTGAAGCACTTTTGCCACCGTTCTCTTCCTAGAATGGTGTGCACCTATTTCAAGTTTGTGACATTATTCCAGGATACTGGTACATTCCTCCTGAGAAATGCACCTCATCCAGATGCAATCTGCTCCCTCATGAATTAGATAAGGATCCTCCCACTGGTAAAAGTGTATATCCGACAAGAACATGTCAACTTTCAGCTTTAGCCAATCTTGCAGTGTTCTTTTGGAGAAAAGATAATTCACAATATCAGTGTACCAAGGGAGCAAGGTGACTGACAGAATTGCCTAATATGGGAAAGTTTTCGTAATTGGAATAATGTTCTGCTCAAGAGTGTTTGTTTCTGGGATTTTGGAAAGATGGTCTGCCACCACATTTTTTTCCAGGCTTAACTCCGATTTCTAAGTCAAATTCATGGAGTAGAAGGATCCATCTGATCAATCGATGTTTGACATCCTTCTTGCTTGGTAAGTACTTGATGGCAGAATGATCTGTGTACACGATAACCTTGGACCCAAGTAAATGTGATATGAACTTTTCCACAATAAAAATAACCGTTAGCAGCTCTTTCTCAGTGACCCTCAATTTTTCAGATTTTTATGGAGAATTTTAAAAAGGGTTAATTTTTATTTACAAAAAGTTAATCCCTCATTTTTTAAAAAGATTTTTACAGTAATTTTTACAAAAATCAGTTCACCAGTAAATTTAAACCAATCCCAAAGTTTTCAAAAATTTTAACATACAAGCTATGGCTAAAGTATATATACAGTAATATACTATATACCCCCATTACTTATCTTTTTCTATGTCCTCATAGCACAATTGATATGAAGTCATAGCATCAGTTAAATATAAGAAGATATAGCGGAACTGACTCAGAGGGTTCCCCTATACTTAGGTCAAAAATGAACTAAGTATAAGAAGACAACAAGAGAGAAGGTTGATTATTTCAGGTCCCCCCTATACTTAGGCTGAAAATAGCCTAACTAGAAGTTGGTTGAGTGCCTGTGGCTTTCAGAGTTAGAGGGGAGGAGAGTGTGAATTTTTACAGAAGAATAGACGGAGAGGGAGGGGAGTATATGCATTGTGATGGATGAGCGATGAGGAGGGTGTGTGTGTGTATGTGAATATACAAAGATGGTGGTCTGTGTATGGGGGGGGGGCTAGATCATCAAGTGATTTACTCATTTTTTTACACATTCGAGCCCTCAACCGAGGACCGCTAACAATGCACATGATGCATTTTTTACAAAAAAATGCATGAAAGATATGTTGACTAAAGTTCCTTGTATCGTCCTTGATTTCCATTTGCAGCTTCTTATAGTAGGAGCTCCCAACTCCACGCCTATGTGGGTCTCAAGCATCCTCAATTTCCATGGGCCCTGCCACAAATGAAATAGTTAGAGAAAATATCAAGAAAAATAATCGACAAATGATGCAAAAACAACACGATGAAAAAGACCTAAAATTTTAAAAATATCCACTTCAAAAATAATTCAACAAAATTTGACAAAACTGGTAATGGTGTGCTATGTCCCCAGAAAAGGTGCCATTTGATGAAGGAATTTTCAACATGTTAATTGTCATCTCTTCTCGTAGTACAAGTGGTGAAAGTGGTCCAACAAAATCTACACCTTCAAATGCGTAGAAGTTATTTTACTTGGAAAGTATGCCAAGGTCGAACACAGGGGCATGAGCCTCTTCGTCTATTTATCAAATTTTATTGTTTAATTAATAAGTGAGTATTTTTATAGGCCAAGGTATTCATGCAAATGTGATATGCAATGCAGACAAAACAATGCAAAGACAAGTGATGCATGCAATTTTTGTTGGATTTTTAAAATGCAATTAAATATTATGTGATGAACAAAGTATACAATGATATGCACACATATAGGAATGCAGACAATGATGTGCAAAATGCCCTACATATATCGAATTAATGAACAAGAAAATAAGGATCAATTTTGGAGTCAAAATGAGAAATATAGATAAATAATGGCATTTAATCTTAAAGAGCGGGAGACACTATAGATCACCAAAAATCACCGTATTCAATTTAGTCTCAAATCTTAGAATAAATGAAGCCATTAAAAAGACAATCTTCAAAACGACACAAAAATTAATTACAAGGAGTCGGTATGCTCAAGATGAAAGAAATAGTGCAAAGGGAATAAATGTAATAAAAATGCAAGGAAAATAAAGATAAATATTACAAATAGGCCCTTGGAGGGACCTATTTGCAAATAGCAAAAATCGACTAGGCATCCCATAAAATACCCCAGGCGCGTACGCGCTAATAGGATCTATATGTAATATTTGAAAGTTGTATGGTCTGCAATGAAATTTACCTAGCCCCTCACTTGCAAGGCACACGAGGGACTAGGCTCAGGAGGTAGAGAGGCTCGGGCCACACGTGGCTTTTGCTGGAGCTTCGGCTTTTGGCTTTGTGCACCTGAGTTTATAGGCTAGGCATGGAGGCTCGGGAGGATACGTGGCTGGTTCGAGTGCCTGTGGTATGGTTCGTGCCACCTGAACCTAGAGGCTGGATTTGGGCTTCATGGATCCATCTGGGTTGTCCGATCCAGATGATCGGACGACAATTGTGTCTTCATGCTCCGCCCCTCCTGTCGGAGAAAGTTGCGCTCTGGCGAAGGTCTTGGAGCTCCGCCTCCTTCCACCATGAGTGCTAGAGATCCAGGAAACTGCCTCGAGTGTTGGTGATGAGGATGCAGTGACCGAGAAGGAACAAGAGGTCCAACAAGAGGCCAACGATGGTTGCTCTCCAGATCTAAGATGCGAGATCAGAGAGGAAGTTCAAGCTCCGATCATTGACCTGCAGAAGGGTGAATGATATAGCCGAAGCGTGTGTGAGTGCCAGAGGAGTGAAGTGAGGTGGAGCGGAAGTCTAAGGAGGAAGAAGGCGATGGCCCTATTGGGTTTCTCTTCGGCATGATGAATAGAAAAGGGGCATGGTGGCTAGAGGTTCTGATGGAGGAAGAAGGTGAGAGGAATGTGTGGTGAGGGTGATGGTGATATGGTGAAGTCGCGGAGATGGTCAGGTGACGACGGCGATCATCATGTATGGTGAGAAAATTAAGAGAAAAATGAAGAAAACCCAAGGGGAAGAAGTACCTGGAGGATAGGAGAGGAAGAAGGCGGAGGTAGTGGTCTATGTGGAGGTTCCATTGGAACCTCACGGTTGTCACACGACGAGGGTGACCCATCCTCGGTGCTCGTCAGTGGCAAGGCCACTATTACTCGGCCTGTTTGGATTAGGGTCGTGATGAATCTACGTTTCATCATCTTTATTCTATCATTTTGTCCTTAGAAACCCTAGTAAATGCGTGTAAATACTGTTAATTCATGCATTTTAGCATTCATGTATATTTGTGTAAAAAGTGTATAAAACATTGTTTTTTAATGCTAAAATTATAGAATAAATAAAAGAAAAGAAAAAGAATAAAATACTGTAAATATGTTATGACTCGAAACCCCGAGACCTAGGCATCTCAATGACTAAGTAGACAAGGAATAAAATAGGGGGAGATAAGGGCCAAAATACAATAAAAATACCTTTTATTTAATTCATTCTTTATTCATTTTGGGACCTATTTCTGGTTCTACTTTTTATACTCAAAATAAAGAAACTTTGTACATGAAAGTTGTAAATAATTAAATATAGAAAAATACAAAATTAATTTCATTCAAAAATAATGTATAGATAAAAAGTTATGATCTGAATAAGATTCCAGAATCCCAACTTCCCAGACTTGTGTCTCTCAAATAAAAACTCCAAATGCATCAAAATCACCTTTAATTGTATATAATTTTAAATAATCGATTTAATGAAGGTGGTTTCACATTTGGCGGAGCTACGGTTTGAAAGTTGAGTTTTGGACCCCTATTGAATACTTGTACAGATTAAAATATTCATTTTATTTTTTATTCTTTATTTTTATAATTTTATTTTTTATAATTTTGTAAATAATATTTATATATATGTATATTAAAATCAGAATAAAAACTCAAAGAAAACACAAAACAAAAGACTTTTCTGTAATACATAGGTCTAATACCTATACATATACCTACAGAATTAATTCCTACATTTTATTAAATATACAAAACACTTTAGAAAAATAAAATAAAAATATATTTAAGTGTATAAAAATATTTTATAAATATAAAAAATAATAAATCAAAATAAATAAATTAAATGTAAAAAATAATAATAATAAAATATATAAATAAATATACCTATATAGGTCATAAAAGGTAACTTGTAATTATTAATCTCGGAAAAATAAATAAAAATCATCATAAATTAATTCATAAAATAATAAATATTCTTCATTTAATAACCAAAAATAATAAAATCGTTTATTATTTTAAAATGATCTAACAAAGCTTTTTTCCCGGATTTTTCTTGGTTGGTCCACGTGGACCGACATGGGGTTTGGAGAGTTGACCAGCGGGTCAACTCTCTGACCCACTCCTATGGCTTGTCAGAGACCTTGGGTTTTATACGCTTTTGCGGATTTATCGAGGCCACTCCTTTCACCATCTCGTGTCAAGCTCTTCATGAGATTTGTACCCTGTATCACCATGATTCATGTCATCCTCTTAGATCTTCCAAGATCTTCTTTGTTTGCCCGATATCCCTCGATCTTCGAGCCGCCTCACCACTCTTTCAAAAACCACCCACCACCTTCTTTGAGCTTTTGAACCCTTTTGACCTGAGTTTGGATCCTCGCCTTGGAGCTCTGGATCAGAGGCTGTGACAGAGCGTCCTACAGCTTCTTCGCACGAGGCCAAGCGAAGGCCGAGGAGGTCTCCACCTATCTCCGGCCACCTTGGCCGTGAGGTCCCTTATCTCCTGGTTTTGGCTAGTCAAGGTAGTTTTTCTTCGCTTTTCTTTGTGCTTTATTTAGCAGTAGATATCAGCTTCGATTTCACACTCCTATTCATGTCATCCGCACCTGTTTCGCAACAAACCACCCCTCACCGGAGTTCGCTCCAACAAGCTTCAACCTTGTTTCCTTGTCTACATTCCATCCCTAGGAGCTCCATGGTGCCCCACGTTTTTTTCTAACTGCTCACCTGCAGGAAAAATATAGAAAAGACACATTTGCAGGGCTTTTGAAGGTCGTGAGGGGGCCCTAGGTGGCGTGCGTCGTCGGCCCTCCTCCGGTGGAGCCTGGCCATTTTGCGGGGCTTCCTCGTCGCGGAATCACGTTAGAAGCGAAAAGCAACTGGCGGCAAGCTTCCCGGTGGTCGGAGGAATGAACTGCATCAGATTCAAACTCGCATCGGGCAAGTTCCTTCGTGTTCTTCCAACCTCGTCTCCAGCCGTCGGATCAACCTGCTCTTCCAGATCGTGCCAGAGCCCTTGGATAAGGCCCTCCCATAGCCATTGATCTCGCACATGAGATCTAATCTGGGCCGTGAAGTGCGAAACGCTATCGGCTCTGGTGGGAATGCCACATGTCATAAGTGAAAGCATCCGAGCCATCCCTTTCCGCACGGTCTGGGTATTTTGCAAATTTTCGCTGCCATATTTGGTATTTAATTATTAGCATTTGAACTTTCCTATGTAGTTGTATAGATTATGTATTATTTACAAATAGCCTCCCTAACTTTCAGTTTTCGCACTTGCATCCCTGGTCACGTCACCTCACGTGACGCTTCACGTGAGGTGCAATTTTGCAGTCAGGCCCTCGGGTATTTTGGTATTTTTATTAAGTATGGAAACATTTCACTGCAGTTATAAACTTTTTGACTTTTTGCATGTAAGCCCTTAAATGTTTTGATAATTGCATATTCGTCCTTGCCAGGCGCGCGTGCTTACGCACGTGTGTTCTGGGAATTTTGCAGGAAAGCCCTCGCGGCTTTAGTTATTTCTAAATAGTCCAGAAAGTTCTTTAATGTGTTAGATATTTTGTGTAAAAATTGCACATTGGTCCCTATTTTTCTCTCTAATTGCAAAATAGTCCCTGCCAGCATTATAGTTTTTATTTGTTGTCTCTATTTATTTCGTGCATCTATAAAATTCCAAAAATCACCAAAAAATACCACAATGTTCCTATTGCATTCTAGTTCCACGGCATATTTTTATTTTGCATTTTGATTGCATTTTAGAATTTATAAAAATTCAAAAACATGCATTTTCAGCACTGTTTGCATTATAAAATCCATAAAAATTATAAAAACACCTTAGAAAATTCCCCAAAAAATATATTTTTCTTATTTTAGTGTGTTTTAATTTCTATCCAAAAAGCACTAAAAAATATCAAAATTCCTAAATATTAAAAATTCTAAAAATCTTCATAAAAATATTAAAAATTCAGAAAAAATCCTAAAAATACAATCATTGTTTCTAAATTTTCTTTGTTCTATTATCTGTACTTTAAAATTAATTTGGAAATTTTTGTTATTGTTTGTTATTTTAGTTCTCCATTTTGGTTTCAGTTTTTTATCTTAATAACTATTTTTAGTATTTTTACCTTTAAAAATACCAAAAAAATTAGGAAAAATCTAGAAAAATTACAAAAACATAATAAAAATATAAAAAGCCCAAACATACTTTTTCCCAAATTTTCCTTATTTACAACCCTTTTTATAAATACCTTATCTTCCTTTTTCTTATATTGTATAAATACTTTATTTTATCTTTTAAAGAAAATGAAATTAAATATATAAAATATAAAAAGAAAATATAAAATCAGAAATTAAAAATAAAAATACAAAGTTAAAAAACAAAAACTAAATAAAAAAATAAAATTTAAAACCCACAAAAAATAACATAAATAGACAAATTATCACTTTCACATTTTTGAGAATTATTGCCTCGTTCTACCTGTCTGCTCCCTGTGTTCGACCTCTACAATGCTTGCACACTATACACATCCTTTGTAGAGTTATAATAAATTTTAACTCCGCACCGCTTTCCATTGTTTGATTTCTGTTGTGGGTTAATTGTTGTTTGAATTGCAAATTTCGCGCGAGGTCAACTCAGCGACTGTTGATTCGCCTTGTGAATCGACACGACCTCCCGATTTTATTGTTCAAAAAATGGCGCCGTTGCTGGGGAGCAACAACGCGTAGTTCGATTTTTTGCTTGTGCTTGTGATTGTTTGTCTATTTTCGCGGTTTTTATTTTTGCTTATTTTGTTTTATTTTCCTTATTTTTGATATATCTATTGAGTTGTCTAACCTCCTCTTTTGTTGACTTTGTGCGGGGAATCGCGGATCGAGGGAGGCGCTCCACCCTAGGCTCATGTGCACCCACGTGAAGCCGATGACAGTCTGCTCACCTAGCATCAAAGGAGACTTAGAGATTTTTGAAGATCGAGCTCACTTTGTATTCCTTGTATTTTTTTGTAATTTAAGTGAGAGAGAGACCCTAAATTGTAATAATACAGGTACACCGAACACTTGGACACTCGTGCCTAATTTCCAAGTGATTGTTCACTTGGGGGCTCACCGCCATTTTCTCGTGTTTTCTTCGCATTTTTTATTTTTGTTTCCCGGTTTTATTTTATTTCTTTTGTGTGATTGAGCCCTTAGTTTTAGGAGTTGCTTGACGATAGATTAGGTCCAAACACATTAATCACCATTGCATGTACCTATAGCCGCGTTTGGACTTAGTGAAATTTTGAAACTGTTCTTCACGATAATAGCAGCTTCTCACCCTAGGGTGATTTCATCGGCTTGCATCTGCATATAGTTTAGATTTCAATTCTGCTAAGCATCCTTGCATGTAGAGTGCTGGAGGCAAGGTGAGCATTTACACTTTAGCATTCATCATCGTTTGCCGCTTGCATTGCTGACTCTCCCTCTGATTTTGATCACCTAGGTGCTGAGTAAAATTGATTCCTCGTTAGGCGCATGCATTCTCACTAAAAATAAAAAAAAAGTGATAATCAATAAAATCGGGACTGCTAACATTACTCGACCCTAAAATCAATCAAAAAAAAATCTTGTATTGGGGCAAGTAATCCCCTCATTGTCTTCGCTTTTACTTGCTCGCGCACACACTAAGGCTAGTGCCCAAATCCTATTCAAGCCCCCTAAGTGTTTATGCAATTTTTTGGACTTCTCGCCTAACTCTAAAATAGACAAGATAAAAAGACCGCATTTGTGGTCTTCACCGAGTTGAGTAGGTGAATTGAGGGTTTGTCTTGTGTGAGTTTATTTGTCCTTGCTTGTATGTATTCTAGATCACCTCTGTGCATTTGCGCTTTCTTCTTCACTATCTTTACTTGACCTTCGTGCTCTCCCGATCATTTTCCTTTTGTTTTCGAGATGGACCCCTGGAGCATTTTCTATCCGGACTTTGCGGATCCTTCGTCCACTCCATCCGGTCCACCTCACAGTTATCAGGAGTACTCTCCTCCTACTTTTTCTGACTTTTGTACATATCCACCTCAGCTACAGTATCAGTACTTGGATTTCTACCCACCACCATCACCATATTTTCCTTCTTCACATCCACCCGAGACTGAGCTGTTGGAGTCACCTTTCATGGAATCCACCCTTGAGCACTTAAGCCGGATGATGGATTATATGAGACAGAGGATTGATACCCTCGCCAACAGCGACAATGATAGTCCACCATTTGACGATATGGGTTCATTCGAGGATTTCCATGAGAGCTTGCAATCGCCCAAAATACAAAAAATGAGAAAATTTTAAAAATCCAAAAAGAGTTCGGGAGACATTTGGTTGACTCAAATTGTGAGGAGAGGGTCTACCTTCTAGTTCATTTACCCACACAACCTTTCACACACTGTCCCACCTTTGACCCCAAGGATGCTGCTGTACAGACTGCTCTTGGCATGCCTCGTGTAGATGCAGATTCCGACTTCCTCCCTTGCATGGAGGAGGTCCAAAAATTCAAAAAAATGTTGACTGAACCCGAAGTGGTGGCCACTTTTCATGAGATCATTCGTGCCCCACTTCAACATACCATGACCGATTTATCTGCTCCTCTCCCCAAGAAGAGAAAGCGGAGGAGCAGATCTGAGCGTCATATCTTGACCATGGCCACTACCCACTCTATCACACAATGTCCCATTCTTAGGAAAAAGAACACAAATACACCTTTCATTAGATGCACCATCTTTGACCACACATGTGATCACACTCTCCTAGACAGCGATGCTTCGATTAGAATCTTACCCTTCTCATTGGTACAGTCTCTTCACTTAGGGCCTCTCAAGAAAACCAGGATGATCGTTCAGTTTCTGATGGATCAACAAAGAGGCCGAAGGGTATCCTTAAAAACACCGTCATTTCGATTCAGGGCATGAGCTACAATGTTGATTTTGTCATTTTTCCCATGGAGACCTCCACTGGGGAGCATTCTCCAATCTTCTTGGGACGACTATTCCTTACCTCGGCGAGGGTCGTCATTGACTACGGATCAGGAGAGATTCGCTTCCGTCCTATTGACGAAAGCGAAGTGTTGATCACCGCACCCACAGTTGACCAGAGATCTGCATTTGATGTGAATACACCTATTCTGGCTGACCCTGAGGCCTATGATCTATACGAGGATATCAGAGAGACTTTCTTTATGACCGATGATGAGACCCGAGAATTCCTCTCCAAGGAGGAAATCTCGGAACGTATAGACCTTGGAGTTTCTGCTTCCTGCGATTGGCGATGTGTTGATGATATCTGCGGGATTTACATGATCGATACCATTGAGCGGAGGGCAGACAAGACAGACATAACTTGACTTCTTTAACCGATGAGTCCGTGCCTGTTCATTTAGATTCAGAAGAGACAAAGGCCAAATTTGATTTGATTGCTTTTATTCAGGAATTCAGGTCTTTTGATGAGAAAGACGATCTAGTTGAAATTATAGAGGACGAGCAGAGTTCAACTACTTCCACTGATGAGTTCAAGCCTTTTGGTTTTGACCTGGAAGACACCTCGCAGGACGACACTGACTACACTACTTCCGATGATGATGAGTTCATCCCATTCCACTTTGATATCAGCGAGACTCCCAAGGCCGGACCTAGCTGTACTTCTTCCACTCACGAGTCTGTGCCTTCACACCCTAGGGCCCCTGAGGATCTTTACTCTGTCGACTTTGATCGGCTTTCATCCACTATGGACCCCGATGTCGACCTGCACCACACTAGATCCATTCCTCAGCGGTCCCGTAAGAAGGTTCGCTTTCTACCTTCTTGATCATGTGTACATCCATCTCTGTTGTATATTCTCTCTCGTGTATCTCTATTCACCTCCCGTATTGCTCATCCACCCATTCTCGTGTTGCCTTGCTTAGGACATACTTTGTCCTAAGTATAGGGGGGTGGATGTACCGAGTGTTCATTCGTCGTTCCGTTTCATCACTCCTGTTGTTGCCTATACTTAGGGCTTCTTTTACCCTACGTATAGGGGGAGTGGTGTGTACATTCTCACGATCTCTTCTTCCAAATTTTGATCTCTTTTCGCCTTTTCTTCTTTTCTGCTTTTCCTTTTCTATCTTCTTCATCTATCGAAAAGGTGTCGCGCCTTGTAGACATTTTTCTATACTTAGGATGTGATTTGTCCTAAGTATAGGGGGTGTGCACCCCAAGTTTCTTTCATTCTTTTCGATCCTCTCCATTGTCTCCTCTTCTTGTCTATACTTAGGGATATCTCCCCCTAAGTATAGGGGGAGACAATCTGAGTATGATCTGTTCATTCCCACCCTTGACCCTCCCTGGTTCGTGTACAGTTTGCTATACTTAGGATTATTTGATCCTAAGTATAGGGGGATGGTCAATTTCTCATTCGTTCATTCGTTTCTTCGTTTGTTATTCTTTAGACTTGTCTATACTCAGCACGAATTATGTCTTCTCTTTTCTCTCTGATCTACGAGGACATAGTTCAAGCTAAGTATAGGGGGTCGTATATACTTTATCCATAACTTGTACCTTCGTATTTTCTTACTATTAAAATTCATTAAAAACCTTCCTCAAATTTTTTTTGTACTTACTAATCAGGTGAAAATGTTTTTTGCAAAATGTTTGAAAAATAGTTTGAAAATATTTGTGAACATCTTTGAAAACTATTTGGACAACGTTTTGTTACATCTTTTCAACCTTTGTAAAAATTATTTGTTTTGAAAATTTTATTTTCTTTGTGTGAAATAAAAGGTTTGAAAATTGTTTGCAAATGGTCTGAAAAATGGTTGTAAAATTATTTTAAAAAATCTATCCATACTGTTTGAAAAAACTTTGCAAAATGATTTTCAAATGTACATGTTTGTAAAAATATTTGTAAAAATTATTTTGGACTATAGTTTTTCCAAAGTGTTTGTAAAATGATTTTCAAATAAGTTTGAGGAATACATACATCACACCAAAATCCATTATATATACATATCTATAAAATTGACCACTTACCCTTGTAATTTTTTTAAAATCCACTTCTTGTAAATATAAGATGCATCCCCGTGTAAATATTTGTACCTAGTTTTTAGCCAAAATCTTTTCTTTTCAAAAATCCCAAAAACATTTGCAAAACTAAAATCCAAAAACATTTGAAAAATCTTTTTGAAAAATACAAAAATATGCATATGCATCATCATCTTTTCAAAAAATTCCTAAAAAGTTTAAATCTTGAAAATTGCATCACAAAAATATTTTCTGCATTCTGCATTGCATAGCATCAGCATTTTTCGGATTGAGTTTGATATTTGAACAAGTATAACTAAAATCCGAAGATTGGAGATTGATTGGACCTTAAAATCTACCTAATAACAAGAACCTTATAGGAACTGGATTGAGGTACTTCAGGTCTAGTTGACTTAATTCTTTGAGGATCATGAGACTTGGTTCAATGGAATCTTGACTGCCTAAGTAGAGTATTTCGGAACACACGCATGACTCTTGTTGATAATGACCTAACTTGTACACATGCACCTTTCACTTGGCTCAACTTAGTCGGAGTGGTGAGGGGGTTGGATTTGCCGGTATGAGACGCACACAAGTGGAAACATTTGTCCTCCTGTACGGAGGGAAGTGCACCCCAACCCGTCCAATGATGAGGAATTCTAAAGACAAGAGAGTGTGGATTGCAATAAAGCTTCAAAAGAGGGATAGTCTATTGGCTCAAGAGGAAAAACTCCCTATGCATATGTTGTTGTATATAGTATTTCAAAAAAAAAAGAAAAAAAACTCCAAAAAATGGACAGGCCTGTACAAAAATGAAATGCCTGCCGAAGTGTACATATGTTGTAAAGTCAATAAGCAAGCTTGAGTTCCAAAGTCAAACATGTGAGCACGCAGCTGGATGACTTGACTACACTGGTCTTGTATCCTAGGATATGTAGCTACACTGGCCACCGTCCATTCTTCTCTTCACCCCTCCTCTTGAGCTGGTTGCCACTTGAACTTAGAAGGGAATACCCCGCTCCTCGAGGAATGAGTTATTGGATTGGGGAATCATTGGGTTGTCATACTGGAGAGGTCAGTCTCTTTGTCATTCTAGTTGGGGAGAGCCACTATCACTTACACAGTACGAGTCAGATTCATAGTCGTAAGGGTTTGCGTATGAGTTGAAATATTTCTGACCTGGCTATTAAGGAGACTTGAGCAGAGTTTTGGGATTCTCAGGGACTGTTGGATTTCGAATCTGTTTCTCATTAAGGTTCCGCCCGCACTAAAATTCCAAAGGTTCGAATTAAGCTCCAAACTTTGATTTTGTGAAAACAAGTTTGATAATTAAACTTAATCCACATTTCTTCTTTTTCTTTTCTTTGTTTTTCTTTTCTGCACTTATTGCATAAGTGTTTGCTAGGGACTAGCAAAGGCAAGTATAGGGGGATGATGAATCTACGTTTCATCATCTTTATTCTATAATTTTGGCCTTAAAAACCCTAGTAAATGCGTGTAAATACTATTAATTCATGCATTTTAGCATTCATGTATTTGTGTAAAAAGTGTATAAAACATTATTTTTAATGCCAAAATTATAGAATAAAGAAAAGAAAAAGAAAATGAATAAAATATTTTAAATATTTTATGACCTGAAACCCTGAGACCTAGGCATCTCAATGACTAGGTTAACAAGGAATAAAGTAGGGGGAGATATGGGCCAAAATACAATAAAAATCCCTTTTATTTAATTCATTCTTTATTCATTTTGGGACCTATTTTTGGTTCTACTTTTTATACTCCAAATAAATAAATTTTGTACATGAAAGTTGTAGATAACTAAATATAGAAAAATACAAAATTGATTTCATTCAAAAATAATATACAGATAAAAATTTATGATCTGAATAAGATTCCAGAATCCCAACTTCCCAGACCTGTATCTCTCAAATAAAAACTCCAAATGCATCAAAAGCACTTTAATTGTATATAATTTTAAATAATCTATTTAATGAAGTTGGTTTCGCATTTGGTGGAGCTACGGTTTGAAAGTTGAGTTTTGGACCCCTATTGTATACTTGTACAGATTAAAATATTCATTTTATTTTTTATTCTTTATTTTTATAATTTTATATTTTTATAAATTTGTAAATAATATTTATATATATATTTATATTAAAATCAGAATAAAAACTCAAAGAAAACACAATATTAAAAGACTTTTCTGTAATACATAGGTCTAATACCTATACATATACCTACAGAATTAATTCCTATATTTTATTAAATATACAAAACACTTCAGAAAAATAAAATAAAAATATACTTAAGTGTATAAAATATTTTATAAATATATAAAATAATAAACCAAAATAAATAAATTAAATGTAAAAATAAAAATAAAATAATAAAATATAAAGATAAATATACCTATATAGGTCATAACAGGTAACTTGTAATTGTTAATCTCGAAAAACTAAATAAAAATCATCATAAAATAATTCATAAAATAATAAATATTTTTTATTTAACAACCAAAAAATAATAAAATCGTTTATTATTTTAAAATGATTTAACAAAGCTTTTTTCCAGGAGTTTTCCTGTTTGGTCCACGTGGACCAACCAGGGGGTCTGGAGAGTTGACCAGGAGGTCAACTCTCGGACCCACTCCTGTGGCTTGTCAGAGACCTTGGTTTTTGTCTACCTTTGCGGATTTATTGAGGCCACTCCTTTCACCATCTCGTGTCGAGCTCTTCATGAGATTTGTACCCCGTATCACCATGATTCTTGCCAGCCTCTTAGATCTTCCAAGATCTTCTTTGTTTGCCCGATATCCCTCGATCTTCGAGTCGCCTCACCACTCTTCCAAAAACCACCCTCCACTTTCTTTGAGCTTTTGAACCCTTTTGACCTGAGTTTGGATCCTCGCCTTGGAGCTCTGGACCGGAGGATGTGACAGAGCATCTTCCAGCTTCTTCGCGCGAGGCCAAGTGAAGTCCGAGGATATCTCCACCTATCTCCGGCCACCTTGGCCGTGAGGTACCTTATCTCCTGGTTTAGGCCAGTCGAGGTAGTTTTTCTTCGCTTTTCTTTGTTCTTTATTTAGCAGTAGATAGCAGCTTCGATTTCACACTCCTATTCGTGCCATCCGCACCTGTTTCGCAACCAACCACCCCCTCACCGGAGTTCGCTCCGACGAGCTTCAACTTCATTTCCTTGTCCACATTCCATCCCCAGGATCTCCTTGGAGCCCCGCATTTTTGTTCTAACCGCTAACCTACAGGAAACATACAGAAAAACATATTTGCAAGGCTTTTGAAGGTCGTAAGGGGGCCCCAGGTGGCATGCATCGTCGGCCCTCCTCCGGTGGAGTCTGCCCATTTTGCGGGGCTTCCTCGTCCCGGAATCACGTCAGAAGCAAAGAGCAACTGGCGGCAAGCTTCATGGTGGCCGGAGGAACAAACTGCATAAGATTCAAACTCGCATCGGGCGAGTTCCTTCGTGTTCTTCCAACCTCGTCTCCAGCCGCCGGATTAACTTGCTCTTCCAGGTCATGCTAGAGCCCTTGGATCAGGCCCTCCCGTAGTTGTTGATCTCACACTTGAGATCTAATCTGGGCCGTGAAGCGTGAAAAATTATCGGCTCATGTGGGAACGCCACGTGTCATAAGTGAAAGCATCCGAGTCGTCCCTTTCCGCGCGGTGTGGGTATTTATTGAATTTTACCCCACCATTTTTTGGTATTTAATTATTAGCATATGAGCTTTCCTATGTAGTTGTATGGATTCTGTATTATTTACAAAAAGCCCCCTAACTTTCGGTAATTGAACTTGCATCCCTTGCCACATCACCTCACGTGACGCTTCACGTGAGGTGTAATTTTACAGTCAGGCCCTCGGGCATTTTGGTATTTGTATTAAGTACGGAAACATTTCACTGCAGTTATAAACTTTTTGACTTTTTGCATGTAAGCCCTTAAATGTTTTGATAATTGCATATTCATCCTTGCCAGGCGCGCGTGCTTACGCACGTGAGTTCTGGGAATTTTGCAGGAAATCCCTCGCAGCTTTAGTTATTTCTAAATAGTCCAGGAAGTTCTTTAATGTGTTAGATATTTTGTGTAAAAATTGCACATTGGACCCTGTGTTTCTCGCTAATTGTAAAATAGTCCCTGCCAACAATGTAGTTTTTATTTGTTGTCTCTATTTATTTCGTGCATCTATAAAATTCCAAAAATCACCAAAAAATACCACAGTGTTCATGTTGCATTCTAGTTCCACGCATATTTTTATTTTGCATTTTAGCAATTATAAAAATTCAAAAACATGCATTTTCATCACTATTTGCATTCTAAAATCCATAAAAATTATAAAAATACCTTAGAAAATTCCTAAAAAAATATATTTTGCTTATTTTAGTGTGTTTTAACTTCTATCCAAAAATCACTAAAAAATATAAAACAAAACTCCTAAAAATTAAAAAACTTTAAAAATCTTCATAAAAATATTAAAAATTCAGAAAAAAAACCTAAAAATACAATCTTTATTTCTAAATTTTCTTTGTTCTGTTATCTTTAATTTAAAATTAATTTGGAGAATTTTAGTTACTGTTTGTTATTTTATTTCTCCATTTTGGTTTCAGCTTTTTATCTTATTCACTGTTTTTAGTATTTTTGCCTTTAAAACTAAAAAACAATTAGGAAAAATCTGGAAAATTTCAAAAACATAAGAAAAATATAAAAAGCCCAAAAATACTTTATTTCCTGAATTTTCCTTATTTATACTGCTTTTTATAAATACCTTATCTTCCTTTTTCTTATATTGTATAAATACTTTATTGTATCTTTTCAAGAAAAAAATTAAAAAATATAAAATATAAAAAGAAAATATAAAATCAGAAATTAAAAATCAAAATACAAAATTACAAATTCAAAATTAATTAAAAAAATAAAATTAAAAACCCATAAATAGCATAAATAGATAAATTATCACTTTCACATTTTTTAGCATTATTGCCTCGTTCTACTTGTCTGCTCCATGTGTTCGACCTCTACACTGCTTGCACACTATACACATCCTTTATAGAGTTATAATAAATTTTAACTCCGCACCGCTTTTCATTGCTTGATTTATGTTGTGGGTTAATTGTTGTTTGAATTGCGAATTTCGCGTGAGGTCAACTCAGCGACTGTTGATTCGCCTTGTGAATCGACACGACCTCCTGATTTTCTCGTTCAACAGGTCGTCACATGGAGGTCTACCATTATTGCCTGTTAATTCCACCTCCCCCTGTTACGAGTATTGGAAAGGCGGCTAAGAAGATGCTCTGTGGAGTGGTGGACAAAGTGTGAGTGTGGCAGAGGTGGCAGCTATATAGGGTGGAGATGGCAGTTACAAGGGTGTAATGCCAGTGGGGATAACGATTGGTGGAGTGATGGGGTGATTTATTTAAGGTCGCAGGAAGAAGGTGGATCATAGGGCTATGTGGAGGTGTCCGTTACAAAGGAGGAGGGTAATCGCAGTGATGACCAGAAATGGAAGGGGGTAGAGGGAAAAGCAGACATAACAATTGGGGAAGGAGGCTTTATGATGTAGACGATGAACCAGGGACGTCAGATCCTACAATCCAACGGTCCTGATTAGAGTACGAGCGGAGGGCCTAGATTAGATCAAAGGATCTGATCCAACGGAGGAGGGTGATTGATGAGGGTGAAAAATCGGTTTTGCGGCTTTTTTAGAGAAGAAAGAACAACACTGTTGATGTAGCAAAAAGCCACGAAACAATTTCGATCTTCAACCTATCAAACAGAATTCGGTTTTTTTTCGGAAAACCTACACTAAATTTTTTACCAGGCAAGTGTTCCTGGGTCGAACTCAAGGAGGCAGAATAGAGTCCTTCGATATTTATCTTTGTAATTTTATTTTTACCTCTTCTCAAAGTTATCAAGGCAAGAAGCTTTTTTGTTGATTTTTATTTTTATTATTTTTATTTGATTTTATTCTTTTCAAATTTTTATTTAATTTTCAAAAAGGGATATTTTTCAAAAAGATTTATTTATTGTATAATAGGTGGATATTATATAGGTGGTAAAATATAATAGGGTGAACAGGGGTCGAGCAGCGAGCTCGAACAACTCAAGAAATCAAAACAAAACGAGGCAATCTTCGACAAAATCAAAACACGATGAAAATACGTTAAAAACACTCGAAAACTTTATACTAGGTAGATGGGGTAGTTGCGTAACTACCCTAAAGAAACCGTCAAATAAGAAGGTCACACGAAGTCAAAACAACCCCTACAGCCCAGGGGCATAAGCGCAAAAAAACTATTTAAAAGGTTTGCAAATAGGTCCTCAGGACTATTCTGAAAGAAAAGTTATACAAATGTTTACATTTAGGTCCCTGCAGAGGGACCTAAATGTAATTCTGGAAACTAGGGGAGGCGGAGAAAAATATCTGGAAGCTGCTGGGTTTAGAGCGTAAATTTTCCACCGTTTCGCAATGGAAGGCTGAGATTAGAAGTTCCAGGCACCGATCTGATGGTTCTGCTGCTGCCTCGTGTCGCGCGCCTATACCTCCTCTGTTCTTGAAGTTGTTACGCTCGCGGGTGAAGAGGTCATCTTCTCCGACTTTTCACGGCCAACTGGTGAATGCTTTGGCACGCCGGCAGGGCCAGAGGGGTGGCACCTCCACCCCTCGAGCTCGCCCGCGATAGGGTGGTGGCGGAAGCTGCTCGGAGCTGCGATGGAGCGGTGAAGAAGGCGACGGTCTCATCCACCTGGAGACTGTTCAACACCGGCGATCCATCTTTGGAGATGGATTCCGATGACGATTGAAGGCTTCCAGGTCATAGAAATGGCTCGCGATGATGTAGATACTGCAAATTAAGTATTTGTATGCTCGATTCGTGTTGAATCGGCCAATGGATGATAGATCAAAAGCTCAAAACATAGAGAAAAATCAGGTTTCCAGAAGATATACACAATGCGTGAAGATGGCGATGAATTCGAAGTTCGATTCGATTGTGATTCAAAACGATTTGGAAGTGGTAATCGATTGGGCGTCTAACTAAGATGGTTTAGCTACCTAAAAACGCGATTAGTGTCGCTAATCGACGCACGACTACCGAGAAATAAAACGAAGAAATGAAGGCAAAGGTTTGGGAAGAGTCTAGGTATATTACCTGGACGGAGTGCTCGACGACGACCCTTGACCGGAGCTGTACGCGGTGATGCGCGGCGATGCAAGGCTGGGCTCAGCCTTGGAACCTTCTCCGACGATTCCTTCTCCTCGCGGGCTCCTCCACGATGCTGTCACCACCTCAGGTCGGCCGGGACGAGGTTTGGAAGATGGGGAGTCGGTCTTCTGGAACTGGGGTTTCAGAGAGCTGGAAGAGTTAGTTGGCGATGGCGACCATGAGGGCTATTTATAGGTGGGTTTTCGTGGGCACCAAGCTTAGATCGATGTTGGGCGTTGAAGAGGGTAGTGAGGAGGGTAGATCTGATGGCTTAGATCGCCTGGAAGGTTCTCGAATCGTACGGGAGAAATGGGGGATGTCAGCCGGTTGATGCAGCTCGGGCACAACAGAATCTTGAAGAAGATGATCCAGGTGCTGACAAGTGTCAGCACCTGGTTAGCCCAGAAGTGGAAATTAGCTTATAAATAGTAAATTACGTTATTTTAAATAAGTTTAAATACAAAAAGTGTAGATAAATTAATTCTCTAATTTATGAAATAAATACTTTTAATAAATAATAAATATTATTTAGAATAAAAATATTATATTAGTAGATATGTATTTATAAATAGGTTTTAGATTTTTAATTTAATAAATAAATAAATAAAAATTAATTTTATATTTTCTTAATTGTTAATATATTAAATAAGACTTATGTAAATTTTTATGGATTTTAATAAGTTAATTTGCATATTTTAATAAATAGAAGTATAATTTCTCTAGTTCATTTATACCTATATTTTAGGGATTTTGATTTTATTAAAATATTAAACATACTCCAAAAATTATGAAATAATTTATGGTGAAACTATAAGATCATGAAATAATTTAAAAATTATAAAATTAAGAAAACGATAAATAATGTGTGTTATAGAAAATAAATAGCCCAGAAACCCCATTGTCTTTTGGTTTCAAAACCGACTTTTTGCAAACAGACTCCGAATTTGATGAAACCACCTTTATTAATTAGATAATATTATTTTATGAACTTTAAAGGTGAGTAGAGTGAAATTGGAGTTCGTATGAGGAAGTTATGATGTTCGGAAGTTGAGATTTTGACAATTTACAGGCTGGGTTTCTTGGCATATATACAGGGTAATATTTTTAACTTATTTTTATATTTTTGTATACATTTTTAGAAATAATTAGGAGAAGAGTTTGGTGAAAAATATGTTCATATGAAATAGTTAAAAATCTTTAAAGTTTTGTATTTATTTTATAAATAGTGGAGAATGTATAGAGTGCGTATTAAATTATTTTTTTATGTTTTCTTTCCTTATCTCCCCCTACTTATTGGTTTGTCGACCAATCCATGCTGACTTGGTCTCGAGGGTTGGGCTATAAATATATCTTACAGCTATATTTATATTTTAAGTCATTGTATATATATACATATATTCAATCTGCCTTTTCTTTTCTTTTCTGATTCTTTATTTATTTACATGATTTTAGTGGTTAAAAGTGAATATTTACACATGAATGATGATTTGTTAAAAGATGAGAATTACTGGATATTTACATGTATTTGTTAAGGGTTTTAAGACAAAATGCGACAGAAAAGTTAATGAATCATGGATTCATCAACCCCCTATACTTAAACTTTGCTAGTCCCTTAGCAAACACTTATTTTGAAAAAGTAAGTGAAAAAGAAAGAAAGTTATAATGAATTTGTTTTCCTAAACCAATTCATGAGAACAAACAAAGGACAGAGCTCGATCGGGCCTGAAACAAGCATTTTGTCGGAACCTTAACTAGGGTTAGGATTTTATTCCCCAACAGTCCTCAAGTTCCATAAATCCTTACTCAAGATCACTTCATCGGCTAGTTCAGACTCACTTATTCATATTGCAAACTCTATCATCCTTGAAGTCAACTTGTACAGTGTGTGAATTGATTTAGCTCTTCCTGCTTAGAGAACCGAAGAAACCGTCAATCCCGGCTATACACTCCTATGGCTTCCTCATCCCTCTACTCTTTCCTCGGGGAGGGAGGTATTCCCTTCTGAGTTCAGTTCTGCTATGTCCACAATCGAATATAGGGAGATGTTAGAAGAATGAGAAAAGAAGTGGAGTGCGACCAGTGTAGACGCATCTCCTTGTGAAGCCCAACCGGTGTAGCTGAGTCTCCACTAAGATGTGCATGCATTTTTGGTGGAAGCTTGGACCATTGTGGTCTTCTTTGGTGGCTTCTGCTTTGCTTTGACTTTGTAATTTGCTTGCACTGCATTCATCTTTTGTGCCTCGACGGATATAGAATCTTTTTAGTCCGTCCCTTTTTTGAGGTCTTAGAAAAATTGTGTCAGCAGATCCTTCCCTCATCCGAAGCAACTATCGCAACCCCAATCTCTCCCATCTTTAGACGTCAATGCCACAAATATAAGGATAGAAACGCACTACCAAGGTGTACTGCCCTTCGGAACTCCATGCGAGTCGAGCTAAGTGCAGAGTGCATGTGTTCAAGATTGGTTCACTGGTGTAGAGTTGTACGGATGACTCCAAATGGTCTACTTAAGCACAAATGACTTGATTTCCCGAATATGGTCTTACGGAACCCAAAGATTTTAAGTCACAAGACTTGAAGAATCTAAATTCCAGTTCCTGATCAAGCTCCTTACAACGAGAGTTAAAGGCCGTAATCAAGCTCCATCCTTTAGACTAGACTCAGTCCTTAGTTCCAAAAATCAAACTTATTCTGAAAAATGCGAATGCAAATGCAACCATGTTTTTGTGAAGTATATTTTCTGAATTTTACTCATTTTTATGGATTTTAAGGATTTTCTAATTTTTATAAATTTTAGGACTTTGTATTTTTTTATGGATTTTATGATTTTTATAAACAAGATTTTATTCATAAATTTTACAAGATATATTTTATTTGAGTTAAGTGTCTAATGTATTTTACAAGTTTTATCTACATAGTATTTTACAAGGATTGAATGGTTTTTACACATGTTTCAATAAATAGGATTTTAACTAAGTATTATACAAATTTTAAGTACAAATTTTAAATATATATTATAATTACAAGTTTTAATACAAGTTTTAAGCATATTTTACTTTTTTACAAGGATTTTATAAATAATATATAAATATAAGAGTGAATTTTAAATTAACCCTTACCCACTTTTTATGGATTTTATAGATATAGAAAATACATAAAAGTACGAGTTATGGACGAAAGTATATATACAATATATACGCACCCCCCTATACTTAGCTTGTGCTATGTCCTCATAGCGTCAGAAGAGAAAAAGGAGGACATAACTCGTGCTAAGTAAAAGTGGGTGAAAAAGAAGAGAATGTACAAGTCAGTAAACCCCCCATACTTACGATAAGGTCATCGTAAGTATCAAAGGAGAGCAAAAACGAGATGACTGAATGAAAAAAATAAATAACGAAAGTTCAAAAGGAAAAGAATACGAAATCATTGAAATCACTCGGTCCCCCCTATACTTAGGATAAGGCATCCTAAGCATAGAAAAGAGTGTAGCCAAAATTGGAGATCAGTGATTTGTGAAAAAGAAAGGCTATACAAAAGAATCAATACAAAAAAAATAAAACGTAAATCAGCGGGCAATCGGTCCCCCCTATACTTAAGATCTGGTATCCTAAGCATAGAAGACGAGCAAAAACGGGGCCGATTGTGGTCTACGAAGAATATGCAAGTGATGTAGATCTCCAGAAATGAATGGCTCAAAAGAGTTTGTACAGGAAGAAGTGAAAGAATGATCATGATTGTTGTACAAAATAGATCACTTTAGCCAAGATCATACTGAATTTTCTGCTTCTTATGTGCGTATTGATCGTTAGCTGCAAAAGTAGAGCCTCCTCTGTAATTGAACTCTGTATACGGCATAGCTCTCTTTTCTGAAATATGCGTCTCTGGAGTCGGACTACAGAAGGTGTTTATATGTGTAAGCATTACACCATCCGACTCTCTACGCTGAATAGACTGTATGATCTGTGCAATGTATTAGATTGACTCATGTGCTGTAATATGTGTACTTTCAACTGCGGCACAGAGATATCTATTGCAGGTGACTGCTCATCTGAATCTGATATGAAATTTGTCTCTATAAGTAAACAATCATCTGAAGAACTAGGTACCAAGTGAGCTACCCTATCCTCGTGTAGGATATCTTGGGTATCAAAATAAACACTCTCAAGATCATGAGACCGTGTCTCACCTATGTTCTGGCAATCTTCCGCAAGACTAGTATCCTCTGAAGTAAATGACATTACTGATCTAGGACTACTACATTCTCTGTCCATCTCAATGTGTATCTCTCCGTTGTCTGTGCGGGATGATACTCTCCCAGCATCATAATCGAAGAGTGCTCTTGCTGTCTGCAAAAAGGGTCTCCCAAGAATGATTGCAGCAAGGTGTAACTGTGTAGGGCATGTCATGTCTAGGACCGTAAAATCCACGGGAAACTGCGAGCCCTGAACGGTCATGATAATGTTCCTCAGTATACCTCTAGGTCTCTTTATAGATCGATCAGCAAATTGGAGTATCGCTCGTGATTTATAGATAGGACCTAGCTTGAGCTTATCGAGCAAAGAGAATTGAAGTAAATTGATCGAGGAACCATTATCTAAGAGAGTACGATTGAATGTAGTGTCTTCAATCTGACAGTTGACATAGTGAGCTCCCAAATCTTTCTTCTTCTTGGGTACCTTGTTCCGTATCGCACATGAAGTTGCCTTGGTCAATGTGTTTCTCAACTCATGATATCTTTTTCCTACGTGTAGTACATTTGTTCCTCAATTGATTCTTGAGTGTAGGAAAATGATCCAAGGCATCGTTTAGTGGAATCTTCAGAAAAATGTGATCTTTCAATAATCTCTCGGCTTCTGGAGTGACAACATTATTTTTGGTCTTTTTCTTTCCTCTTCCAAATAAAGCATCGGGAAAAGGAACAATTTCAGGTGTCAGAAAGTCAGACTCTTTATTCATCTGAGAATCGGCTTGTACATTGAGTGTTTCAGAATTATTTACAAAACTCTCTAAAACAGGGGAAGAAATATTTTTGTCGGGGCTCTCTGCCTGATCTGGCGTGATGTCATCGTCTGAGTCTCCAGTATCCATATCTGATGTGTTGGCATTGCTCCCGTCTCTTGATTCTGCATCATAGTCCTCATCATCTTGCGGTTTCTCCTCCTCGGCTTCAAGATCATGCTCGTGCTCCTCTAGTGCCCTCTCCTCTTCTCCAGCAGGTGCTTGTGGTGATCTACCGCTCCTGAGATGAATGAAGTTAGATAAAAATTCAGGAAACGAGATCTTACCTGTAATAACTACCTGCTCTGGATGCCTCCTCTTGTTGTTCGGGTTCATCTGAGGATGGGCTGGGAGAGTGGTCTTCGGCATGGTTAACTCATCCAGACGACGGCTATCCTGCTCCATCTCAGTCTTGTGCGTGATCTGGAGCGTACTCAGCATATCCATGATCTGGTTGAGCGCCTGGGCCGGTGAAGACATCTTCGGTTTGGTGTGGTGGCCCTGGCTTGCTCCTCTCTTCTGCCTTGGTGTGAAATGCTGAGAGGTGGAAGGCTAGGAGTAGCGCTGAGGTGTGGAGGAAGACTGTTGCGGCTGCTGGTAAGATTGATTCGGTGAGTAATGAGCAGGGTGCTAATATGAAGGCTACGGTCTCTGATGATAGACATTCGGATGAGTCTGCTGCGGCGTGAAGCTCTGGCGGTGCTGAAATTACGGACGTCCATGCTGCGGATGACCGTATGGCTGCTGTTGCTGCTGATTCGATATACTCGGCTGCTGCACCGGAGTATACCAGATCCCGTTGATCTCGAGAGTGGCCTGCGGCTCCACCTCCATCTCTGTAGTGTTGATGATCTGGCCAGAATTGGCATGAGAATGATCCTCATGCCAATCTATCTGCAGAATCTCGGACTCGCTCTGGACGTAGTGGATCTGACGGGTGGGTGGAGCGGGTGCGATCCTCCGTGCTGGTTGCACATTCGAATAAGTATGGCTCTGCTGGTACTAGATCAGAAGATCAGCAACCTTCTTCGATAGATCACTCAGCTGTTGAGGTAGAGATGAGAGTTTCTCCAACTCTCGCAGCGGCTGCAGGTCTTGGACCTGCTTGTGAATCACGTCCACCAACGTTAATTTTTCACTAATAAATCCCATGTTGGTGTTGGATTCAGAGTCCGAGATGTTCGCCACCTTGTGATGTTCTCGGTGATGTGGTGGCTGTGGGGCTTTCTGAAATGCCCGAGTAGAGTCTACGACTCTCGAGTTCTCAGCCATCCCTTCGAAGATGGCCCAGACTGACTCGGCGTCCTTGTTCAAGTAACTGCCGCCACATGTGGTACTGACTAGCCCCTGTACTTCTGGTTGGAGTCCTCCGAAGTAGCTCTGTACAAGCACCTTCATCGGAATCTCATGATGCGGACATCTCTCCGTAAGATCCTTGAATCGATCCCATGCCTCATGGAATGATTCGTGCGGCAGTTGTGTAAAGTTGGAGATCTGACTCCTCATCATGTTCGTCCTTCCCAGAGGAAAAATATTTGCGCAGGAAGGTGGACTTCAGGTCGTCCCAGGTAGAAATTTCTCTCCCCAAATGACTCAGCCAATAAAGGGCCTTATCGGCTAAGGCAAAGGGAAAGGCCTTGAGGTGTACGGCTTCCTGCGTCACTCCTGGATAACAAGCCGTTTCGCAAATCATCTCAAACTGATGTAAGAATGTGAACGGATCCTCTACGCCATTCCCATAGTACTTGGGAAGCAAAGATATGAAGGACGGTCAGAGTTCGTATGGCCCTTGATTCGGTGGTAACCGAATCCAATGATGGAGCGTTCTAGCGCCCGGGTCGTACTTGTCCAGCAAAGTTGCAAGAACCGCAGGCAGAAACTGGTTCCCGGCCCCTGCTCTTAGCGCGGCTATTTCAGCCCGCAGTTCAGTCTGAACTCTATATTGTTCTCGAATCTGCAAATTCATCTGCTGAAGTGTATCAAGAATGCCTGTAGTGACATCTGCGTTCAGCTCCTGTCTTCCCTCCTGATGTTCCCCAGCTGGTGGCCTCTCGTCTGCTGCTGGTCCTTTCCCGTGAGCCATCTGATCATCTGTAAAGTAAAAACTCTTGTAAGAACTCAGCAAAAAGTACTCAGGAGATCTAAATGATGTATTGAGGCAAGGGTCTGCCTCAATAGTCAGGCCAGGAGGCGAGGGAGTCTGGGTCTGACTCGCCTCGAGATCTGATGGGACCGGCTCGGGAAGAGGGTCATCCCGAGCCTGTGAAGACAAACGCTCGACGGTGGACGGTCGAAAGCTCACAGAGTCTGAGCCGAAAAGCCGTCGAGACGTCATCTTCTATGTCAAGAGAAAAGAATCGGGAGAGCACATTTACGATTCAAGAGAGAGAGAAATGCGAAAGCCGTGGAAACTCACGCCCCGCAAGCAAACACAAAGCAAACTCCGTTTTCACCAACTCAACCCGATGAAGATCGTAAGAGTTCGGTCTTTTTATCTTTTTGGTTTTAAGGTTGTGATTAGCAAACTTTTCGGTTACGCAGGCCGAGCAAGCCAATAGGTGCCCGATGGTTTCCCCAAAACACTGGCCCGAATCCTTATACGAGACCACTCACACTCAGCCAATATGGGAGTAAGTACGGACCGTTTCTGGCTACCCATGTTACTTCAGGACGGAGCCTTGCGCAGTGTCCTCTAAACCTCCCACTCTGCTAAGTAAACCCGGACCATTTCCGGCTACCCGAGCTTACCCACTGAGGAACAGTGATCAAATGTATGGACCCAGTAGTATCTCGTAAGAAATACGGGGTTTGGGCTCTATCCTTATGGGTCGGCTCTCGAGCTCGTGCACTCTGAGAAATGTGCGGGGGTTACTCTCCCAAATCACTTGAGTCGATTTACGGCTTTTAAGTCAGATAGATTTAGCAGTCCCGATTTTAGTTTTGCGATTTTGTAATTTTTTTCGTTTTTTCAAACAACGTCTACCGATTTTTTTCTTTTTATAAAAACCCTTAAAGCATGCACCTAGGTTGCGAGTCCTAAGACTAACTACGCGGCACAAGTAGAGAGAGTAAAAAATTCCTAAACAATCATCTAGAAAACCATGGAAAGCGATAAGCGATAAAAACTGCGGTGGGTGCCCTGATCCTCGGATACACGGTATTCGGTGAATCAGGCCCCAAAAAAAATGGGAGGGGGTTTGTTTATTATCTATTACAACTCTCTCCCTTTCTCTCTCTTTTACAAAAAGACCGCTAACTCTGCCCTTTGCAGCTGACTTGTGAAGAAGAAGCCGGCCTCTGCTCTTTTAACTGGCTCGGCTTCCGAAGAAGCCAGTTGATCCTGCAGGCCCTGTAAAGATGGTTTGCAAGTAAAACTGATCGAGAAAGCCTAGAAAGCCGAAAAAGAAACTAAGAAAACAAATCACGAAAAAGCCGTATGAAAAACCGTACAAAAAATGAAACAAAGAGAAGAGAGAAAAATAAAATCACGAAGAGAAGAAAAATAAAAAAGAATCTAACGCCTCCCCGGCAATGGCGCCATTTTAATAAGGCTTGAAAATCGGTTTCGTGGCTTTTTATTTTTAGATGAAAACGCGGTCGTCGATGTAGCAAAAAGCCGCGAAACAAGAATGATCTTCAACCTATCAAACAAAATTTGGTTTTCTTTCGGAAAACCTACACTAAATTTTTTACCAGGCAAGTGTTCCTGGGTCGAACTCAAGGAGGCAAAATAGAGTCCTTCAATTTTTATCTTTGTAATTTTATTTTTACCTCTTCTCAAAGTTATCAAGGCAAGAAGTTTTTTTATTGATTTTTATTTTTATTATTTTTATTTGATTTTATTCTTTTCAAATTTTTATTTAATTTTCAAAAAGGGATATTTTTCAAAAAGATTTATTTATTGTATAATAGGTGGATATTATATAGGTGGTAAAATATAATAGGGTGAACGGGGGTCGAGCAGCGAGCTCGAACAACTCAAGAAATCAAAACAAAACGAGGCAATCTTCGACAAAATCAAAACACGATGAAAATATGTCAAAAACACTCGAAAACTTTAGACTAGGTAGATGGGGTAGTTGTGTAACTACCCTAAAGAAACCATCAAAGAAGAAGGTCACACGAAGTCAAAACAACCCCTACAGCCTAGGGGCATAAGAGCAAAAAAAACTATTTAAAAGGTTTGCAAATAGGTCCTCAGGACTGTTCTGAAAGAAAAGTTATACAAATGTTTACATTTAGGTCCCTACGGACGGACCTAAATGTAATTCTGGAAACCTGGGGAGGCGGAGAAAAACATCTGGAAGCTGCTGGGTTTAGAGCGTAAATTTTCCACCGTTTCGCAATGGAAGGCTGATATTAGAAGTTCCAAGCGCCGATCTGATGGTTCTGCTGCTGCCACGTGTCGCACGCCTATACCTCCTCTGTTCTTGAAGTTGTTACGCTCGCGGGTGAAGAGGTCGTCTTCTCCGACTTTTCACGGCCAACTGGTGAATGCTTTGGCACACCGGCGGGGCCAGAGGGGTGGCGCCTCCACCCCTCGAGCTCGCCCGCGGAAGGGTGGTGGCGGAAGCTGCTCGGAGCTGTGATGGAGCGGTGAAGAAGGCGGCGGTCTCATCCACCTGGAGATTGTTCAGTGCTGGCGATCCATCTTTGGAGATGGATTCCGATGACGATTGAATGCTTCCAGGTCAGAGAAATGGCTCGCGATGATGTAGAACCTGCAAATTAAGTATTTATATGCTCGATTCGTGTTGAATCGGCCAATGGATGATAGATCACAAGCTCAAAACATAGAGAAAAATCAGGTTTCCAGAAGATATACACAATGCGTGAAGATGGCGATGAATTCGAAGTTCGATTCGATTGTGATTCAAAACGATTTGGACGTGGTAATCGATTGGGCGTCTAACTAAGATGGTTTAGATACCTAAAAACGTGATTAGCGCCGCTAATCGACGCACGACTACCGAGAAATAAAACGAAGAAATGAAGGCGAAGGTCTGGGAAGAGTCTAGGTATATTACTTGGATGGAGTGCTCGACGGCGACCCTTGACCGGAGCTGTATGCGGCGATGCGCGGCGATGCAAGGCTTGGCTCATCCTTGGAACCTTCTCCGACGATTCCTCCTCCTCGCGGGCTCCTCCACGATGCTGTCACCACCTCAGGTCGGCCGGGACGAGGTTTGGAAGATGGGAGTTGGGCTTCTGGAACTGGGGTTTCAGAGAGCTGGAAGAGTTAGTTGGCGATGGCGACCTTGAGGGCTATTTATAAGTGGGTTTTCGTAGGCACCAAGCTTAGATCGATGGTGGGCGTTGAAGAGGGTAGTTAGGAGGGTAGATCTGATGGCTTAGATCGCCTGGAAGGTTCTCGAATCGCATGGGAGAAATGGGCGAAGTTGTCCGATTGATGCAGCTCGGGCACAACAGAATCTTGAAGAAGATGATCCGGTGCTGACAAGTGTCGGCACCTGGTTAGCCCAGAAGTGGAAATTAGCTTACAAATAGTGAATTACATTATTTTAAATAAGTTTAAATACAAAAAGTGTAGATAAATTAATTCTCTAATTTATAAAATAAATACTTTTAATCAATAATAAATATTATTTAGAATATAAATATTATATTAGTAGATATGTATTTATAAATAGGTTTTAGATTTTTATTTTAATAAATAAATAAATAAAAATTAATTTTATATTTTCTTAATTGTTAGAATATTAAATAAGACTTATGTAAATTTTTATGGATTTTAATAAGTTAATTTGCATATTTTAATAAATAGAGGTACAAGTTCTCTAGTTCATTTATACCTATATTTTAGGGTTTTTGATTTTATTAGAATATTAAACATACTCAAAAAATTATAAAATAATTTATGGTGAAACTATAAGATCATGAAATAATTTAAAAGTTATAAAATTAAGAAAATGATAAATAATGTATGTTACAGAAAATAAATAGCCCTGAAACCCCGTTGTCTTTTGGTCTCAAAATCGACATTTTGCAAACAGACTCCGAATTTGATGAAACCACCTTTATTAATTAGAGAATATTATTTTATGAACTTTAAAGGTGAGTAGAGTTAAATTGGAGTTTGTATGAGGAAGTTATGATGTTCAGAAATTGAGATTTTGACAATTTAGAGGCTGGGTTTCTTGGCATATATATACAGGGTAATATTTTTAACTTCTTTTTATATTTTTGTATACATTTTTAGAAATAATTAGGAGAAGAGTTTGGTGAAAAATATGTTCATATGAAATAGTTAAAAATCTTTAAAGTTTTGTATTTATTTTATAAATAGTGGAGAATGTATGGAGTGTGTATTAAATTATTTTTTTATGTTTTCTTTCCTTATCTCCCCCTACTTATTGGTTTGTCGACCAATCCATGCTGACTTGGTCTCGGGGTTTGGGCTATAAATATATCTTACATCTATATTTATATTTTAAGTCATATTGTATATATATACATATATTCAATCTGCCTTTTCTTTTCTTTTCTGGTTCTTTATTTATTTACATGATTTTAGTGGTTAAAAGTGAATATTTACACATGAATGATGATTTGTTAAAAGATGAGAATTACTGGATATTTACATGTAATTGTTAAGGGTTTTAAGACAAAATGCAACAGAAAAGTTAATGAATCATGGATTCATCAGTGATGCGGTGATGAATGCCATGTATAAGGTTGGAGTCTGATCCTACGATCAGGGATGGAGGGATGACATGGAAGAAGTAGGATCGTAGGATGGGAAGTGATTGTGTGGTGGAGGGAGAGGCAGGAGCGAGCGGCTTGGATGGGTTCTGGAGATTTCATACGACAGTGAAGATTGAGGCGGGGATGGATGGATAGGATGAAAGCGGGGAGAAGTGATTTGATGGTGGAGAATGAAGCATGGTGGCAGAGAGAGGTGCATCCACATGGGCGGCCCTGAGGGCACCACATGGCTGCTCCTGAAAATTTAGAAAGAACAAAAATATTGAAAATTAAAAAAGAATTAGTTATAGGCTAAATTACCAAAAGTCAAAACATGAAAGTTGTAGATCTCAATGAGATCTATAAGTTTCACGTTGAACAAAAAGTCAAACGAGGTCATTTGTACAAAGGTGTATTTTGGTAATATTTTTAATAGGTAAAAATACTCCATTTTTAGGGGTTTTGTATTTTCTTTATAAAGCCAAGATATATACAATATTTAATTTAATTTTTAAGGGTTTTTAATAAATAAGAAAACAGAGAAAAAGTTAGTAATTAAATACAAGAAATAGGGTCAGAATAGAGGTTAATTATACATAGATTATTCACAATATAATACACGTTAATAATAAGGATTTAATTATGTTTTTTTTGAATTGTTTAAGCAAGGAGAATAATAAATGGATTTTAACATGATGTATATGAGATTCATCACTTTATAATAAAACTATATATAATACAAATAAGAACAGTCCATTTTATTGAATTGTTTATATAATACAAACAGGGATTTTTACCCGGCAGACCCTAAAATCTTTCGAAATTACCTCTACGACCCTTGAAACATCCTAATTCCCACGACCCCGTAAACTTGCTAACCCTTACCCTACAAACCCTGCGGTTAAGCCCCGTTAATTGATCCATTAAAATTAACCAGATTCCGTTATATTCATTTATATTATACCCAATTTACTTATTAAATTTAAAAGGAGTTCCACTATCTGAGACCCCCCCCCCCCCGACCGACGATGGAGGCCCCTCCTCTGCCGCTTGCTGCCCCGGTCGATGGTGGAGCCCCTGCTTCGCCCACCCACCCGACCGACGATGGAGCCCCTGCTTCGCCCCCTGCTCCCTGCGACCTCCCCTGCTCCCTCGCCTTCCACCTGCGCCCCCTCCCCCCGACCTCCCCTGCGCCCTCGCCTCCACCTTGCGAACCACCCCCCCACCTCCCATGCTCCCCTGCCTCCACCTGCGGACCTCCCCGCTCGAAGCCCTCCATGTCTCCTCCTACGAAGCCTCCCCCCAACCTCCCGCTCGACCCCACTCCACCCGGCACAGCACCCTCCCGCAGCCCCCTCCTGCTCCGAGCAACCGAACGCCCCTCCCCCTCCCGCGTGCGCGATGGAGCCCCCCTCCCCCCACCCCGCCGACGATTGGAGGCCCCCCCTCACCGCGCTTGCGATGGAGCCCCCCTCCCCCCACCCGTCGACCATGGAGGACCCCCGCCCCCTACTGCTGCTACCCCCCGTGCCCATGCTGCCGCTGCTTCGCCGCCCGGGCCACCGTTGCAGCTTCGCTCCCCCGCGGGATGGATCCCCCCCACCCCCCGCGTGATGGAGAGCCCCGCGTCCCTCGCCGACGATGGAGGCCCTCCCACCTGCAGCCGCTGCTTCGGCCCTAGCAGGATTTTCTTTCCTATTATTTTTTTTATTTTAGATAATCATAGTTGTTGGATTGTAAAGTGGTTAGGATAACTCAAGATTAACCCAATTATCTGACTCAAATATAGTTAAAATTGACGGCAGGGTTTGTTGGGTAAGACGGAGCATGTTTACAGGGTTGAGGGAGGAATTAGGATGTTTCAAAGATTGTAGAGGCAATTTGCAAAGTTTCTAGGGTCTGTCGGGTAAAAATCCCATTAGAAAATACAAATAAGAACATTCCATTTTATTGTTTTAAAGGTTTTAAAATATCTTTAAGGTATTTATAGTAAAACTATTAATATTAATAAGTATTTATGTAATATATAGTATAAATACTCTATAAAGGGTTATATATAATTATATACATTCAAAATTTATAAATAAATTACTTTTTGTATTTTTAATATTTTATACATTTTTTGGGGTAAATTTTGCTAATTTTGAGGTATCTTTAAAGTCTTAAATACTTTAAAATAGGGAGTTAATTAATTGGATGAATGATTTTGAGATTCAGAAAAGACAATAAACTTAAAAATTTCTCAAAACTACTTTTAGTATGTACTATATAATATGAAGAAAATTATACATAAGAAAACATATTTATCGATTTTATAGAAATTTTTCAGATTTTTTAGGGTTAGAAGGGCTTTTCAATTTTTAAGGTATTTATTTTATTTTTTGTAATTTTTGGTCTGGAGAGATATCATATAGTAATATATAACATATAATAATTTTAGGATTTTTAGAAGCGATTTTATAATTTTTTATATTTTTCTAGCAAACAGGGAATAAATAGCTGCTAATCTATTTTTCACAAACGAAAAAGTCATGTAAATGCTAAAATAAAAATAGGACATGAACTTGCATGAGATCAAGCATTTACTATGAATTTCCCACGAATTTACACAAATAGAAGCTATTTATGAAAAATAAACAAGCACAAATTACATTACAATATATTGGCAAGGGTACAATCAGTGAGTCAAGAAAGCGAGCGAAGACCCACCCTTCTGGAAACGAGCGAAGTGAGACAGATCGATTAGTAGTTGACACGAGCGTGTAGGGGGTTGCATGCAAATACATTAAAAGTTTAACACTTATTTATAAAGTTACATTATTGAACATAAATTACAAAAATACAAAGCTCCAACCGGATGGTCGGAGCAAATATGGTAGAGGACGTCTGAGTGATAAAATCTAAAGAAAAAGAAGAAGCAAAAGGGGATGAAGGCTACATGATCGGAGGTGGAAATACGAAGAATGGCAAGGTGGTCGGCAGTGTCGTGGCCTTGATTTTGCTACGGAAGGTGGAAGAGGCTGAACGCGACGGAGGACTCTAGCCACGTAGAGGTTCTTCTCAATTCATCACCAATCCGAGCTCTGAACGGCTCCTGCGAAGGGTTGTCACTATCCTAAGGATTCCAGTGGAGGGAAAGAGGTGCGGGGAGCGAGCTCCTACACGACAGAGCCATATGAGATTATTTATAGGGTCCCCAAGTGTCTAGAAGGATCTGAAATTTTCACGTGAACTGAGGGAGATTCAAACCCTCCTAGGTATCCATGAAGCTCACCGATCTTCAGGGAGGATAGGGGTCCACAATCTGAGGTGAGTGGTGATCAGACTCGGGCTAGAGAAATAAGAGAAATCGGGTCAGACTCGGTTCAAGGAGGAAAAGTGGGGGGGGGGACCAGTTGACCTCGATCAATAAAACCGAGGTGGACCAATCAGAAGAGGTGGAGGATACATATAAAATAGGCTAAAAGACAAAATAAAGGAAATAAAAAAGATAAATAAAAATAAATTAGCAAATGATTTTAAAATGAAAAATAATAAAAGACAAAATGTTTACAAATTAATAGTCTATTTTAGATGATTTTTAACAAATTGAATAAATTAATTTGGTGGGTTATTTACATAGAAACCCAATATTTACAGGTATATTATACTTATATACAATATATACATATTATTATTTTAGTATTTTTAGAAAAATACATTAAATTTTATATTTTATTTATATACAACATAATTTAGGGCACATAAATATATTTTTATTTGATTTTCATAAGTTAAATATATGGGTTAATGAATTGGTACTATGTGCAATATATACACTTGGTTCTTTTGCATAATGAAGTATTGATTTTTTTTGGTTTTATGAATTTTATTTTAAGTCGATATAATTATTATTAGTATATACAAGTATTTAAAATACAATATACATAATAAATAAATAAGAAGAATAGTCAATAATCAAATAAATACATCTATATAAGTATTATACAACTATACAAAACAACTCAAAAAGCCATCTTTTAAACCGCAACTCCATAAATAATGAAACCACCCTCATTTTAAAGAAAATTAAATTTATTTCATTAAAGGTGATTTTAGAAGAATTTGAGTTCATATGGAGCCAGTATTGATCTTTCAATAGCCGCTTTATGACTTTTTATGAGTGATGTTATTTTAATTTTATACACAATTTAATTTCACAAATTTTCTATTATTTGTAACACCTTTTAATCCATATGTATTATTAAGAAAATAAATTACTTTAAGATTATTTTATTGATAAATAATATGAAGATATACACATAATAAATAGTGGATGATATGTATGCTGAATATTTGGGAATTTTGTTTTTAAAGAAATTAGGACCCTATCTCTCCCTACTTTATTCCTTATCGATCATGTCAATACTTGGCCTTCTCTCAGGGTTTGGATCAGTCTGTACTTATTACAAAATTGAAGCCTTCTTTTTATTTCCTTTCTTTTTGCTTACTTCTTTATTCTTTTATTTTGGATAAATAAAATTTTAATTACATAATATTAACAAAAGCGTGCACAATGCTAAATTATCAGATTTAATTTATATTTACAGGTATTTTGCATATGGACTTCTGCTAAAATAAAAGAATAAAGGATGTGAATCATGGATTCATCAGTATCTGCCTCAGCCATGACTCGTGCTGAGACGAAGGAGCCACCATCGCCTCAAACCCCTCAGCAGAGTAAAGTACCACCGGCGGTCCAACATGCATACACCGTGCAAGCCCCTGAGCTAACATCGCCACATCAGCCGCAATAGCAGGTGGTTGTATACCAGCTAGAGCCCCAACCTATTTCAGATCAGTGTTTCCCTCCACCACCTCTCATTTAGTAGGTGAATGGTGTATGGTCAAATGATGCACAACTGGCCTATCCAAGCAGACCTTAGCAGGGCCAGTCTGCCAAATCTCTCTCGTTCTCTCAACAACGAGGAGGGAGATTTGTCCAAGGTAATCAGCCTCATCACTAACAGTCTCATCTATATCAGCACAGTTGGAGATAGAACCAGTACAAACAATCGCAGCACCATCAATACCAACAGAATCAACAATACATGGTTGTTCCATATCACCAAGCTCCTCATCACCACCAGCAGTAACACCCTTCTCCCTAATACTACAATCAGAATTCCTACCAGTAGCCTCCACGCCATTCCTAGTATCAGTGTGGTCAACACGCTGAATCATCCGGGGTTGCACCTGTGAACCCCACCTTGTACTACCTATACCAACTTATAAAGAGCCTTGCATATGTTTCGCAGAAGTTTGATGACCTCATCGCTACCAAGACTCCAATTCCAATAATTTCGTGAAGAACGGGTAGGTAGTTTGTGATGTTCCAACCGCTCTAATATAGTCAGATATACTTGATATGTTTTTATCTAATGATATCACTCTCAGGAGCAATAAAATCTTGCAGCCATCTGCCATGTGTAAGGGAAAAAATAAAGCTTCACTTGACGAATCATCATCTTCTGCATTAGCCGATCCAGCAGCTGGGTCGGGTAAGGAAGAAGAATAAGATGGAGGAGAAGCACTAGACAAAAAAGCCAAAAAAACAAAAAACTGAAGAAAAATACAAAAAAACACAAAAACATTTTTTACTGAATTTTTTTATTAATTTTACTGATATTTATAATTATATTACACTATATTGTATTATATATAGTTATATATAGTTTATATTATTATAAATTATTATAAATGCATTACAAATATTTTAAAATCCTTTAAAAAATAAAAAGGATGGTTCTTATTTATATTTCCTGATTTTTTTCTATATTTATTATTATATATATCACTTATATTATATATATTGCATATATATCTACATATATATATATACCTTTATTATTAAATAGAAAAAATATAAAAATTAGAAAAATATAAAAAGAAAATGAAAATTTAAAATTTAAAATAAAAATTTACATAATTAAAAACCCTAGAAAACCTAAGTAAATATTGTGCATATATATATACATCTATACCTATATTATTTATTTGTAAATAATATTAGTGCAACCACGTATTGTTACCTATGTTTGACCCCTACCTGCTTGTCCACTCTACACATTCATCGTAGGGTATAAAACTTTTTGATCCATTTACACTTGCTTTCATTGATTGATTCTTATATTGTGTGGGTTAATTATTGTTTTTAACACTTGGGTTTGGTGTCGGTCGCCTCAGCGACTGCTGGTCCTGCCTTATGTGGACCACAAGATCGCTCCACCTGACTTTAGTTTATTAATCAAATGGTTAGGTATTGGGTATGGAAAGGTGGAGGGCTCCAGGGTGCATGAGGAGTTGTGATTGAGTGAAAAATGGAAGAAGAGAGCCCTCCAGTGAGTTCTAACAAAAGTCGGAACCTAGGGAGAGTAGTTGATCGTCTGGTCAACAAGAGAAGCCTTCTAGTTAGTCAATGCGGACCAAGCGGAAAAATCAACAGTAAAAAATATTGGGAAATTCAATAATAAATATCAAATGAATTAATTAATTTTAAGTTATAAAATAATTACAAAAGGCACTATGGTGTTGTCTCCCCAATAACGACACCATTTTGAAATATAATCCGAGGAACTGTCTTATGGTCCACACACGGCGGGATCACTAAGTCGATGTAATGGCAACTCACTAAGATCACTTCCTAAATTAAACAATTAACCCATGATAAAAGAATCAATCAATCAAAGCATGTAAAGTGAATCAAAATTTATTATACCCTACAATGAATGTGTATAGTGGACATACAGATAGGGGTCGAACACAAGGAACAATACATGGTAGCACAAATATACAAATGAATAATATAGGTATAGATGTATAGTATATGTACACTATCTACTTAGGTTTTTGTGTATTTTTAATTATTTTATTTTTTTGGTATTTTATTTATTTATTTAATTCTCATTTTGTAATTTTATAATTTCTTATTTCTTTTTATATTTTTCTGATTTTTGATTTCTTCATCTTTTTAATATATAATAAAAGTATATATAAGTAGATATAGATGCAAAATATATAATAGATATAGAAAAAATATAAAATACTTAAAAAAACAATCCTTTTTATTTTTTAAAGATTTTTTTAGATATTTAAAAAGTAATTATCATAACTAGTAATAATAATATTTATACATAATTAGATATATGTTTATAATATAATATCTAGTAACATATATAAATATATCTAAATATGGTCAAAAATTACAAAATAAGATGTTTTTATATTTTTCTTCCATTTTGTGATTTTATGGGTAAATTCGCTAATTTTTATTTATTTTTAAAATCCAAAATATACAAAATCAATTTCTAGGTAAATAAGCTGAGTTTTGATATTTAAAAATACTAATGAGGTTCAAATTTTCTCAAAACTAATATTTATAGATAATAATATGTATAAAAAATACTAAGTAGGAACCAATATTTTTGGTAATTTTGTAGAGTTTTTATAATTTTTATAAGGAATTTGGAGATTTTTAAATTTTAATAGTTTTCTTTGTCTATTTTTAGGGATTTTTGGTCTGTAGTGATAAAATGCTAAAACAGACACTATATTTTTTGGAATTTTTGGAGGAGTTTTAATATTTTTTGGAAAATTTCAAGTTAAATAGAGAATAAAATATTCCTAAATGAAATTTAATAAATGTAAAAGCTACCTAAATGCCAAATCTAAGTATCCAATGTGACTAGGCATATCATTAGGCACTCACAATAATTTTTCCATAATTAAAAACACACATGAGTTATTTTTAATAAATAGAACAAAATAAATATAATTCCAGATAGATCACAGGGGCCTATATGCAATTTAAAATAAACATGAATTTTAAACATAGTTGATCCGGTGAGTTTAAGGGCATACATGCAATGTTTACAAAATAAACATGCATGTGCATGTGAGCCTGACAGGGACTAGAAATCAAATAAAATAAACAGCAAGGTTCTGCATGCATAATAATTGATTTAATTTATTTTACATGTGCAATATTTAAAAATCTAAATATTATACAATAGTCTATGTGTGTTCAGTAAAATATACCGATCATCAGCACGAGAAAGGACGGTTGGGAGCACTCCGCGTCACCTTCACTTAGTCAGATCGTGTGTTGGGGATGGGTATATTTTAAAAAAATCAGGAAAATAAAAAATTACAAAAAGAAAGCAACAACATCCGAAGCACTACCACGCTGTAACCACCTTGAAGCCGTCGATGGACCCCCGCCTACAGATTTTGGGTGTCTGCTTCTCTTGGATGACCATGATACTTTAATTCATCTGTTTGTACAGCCTAATGCGGGCATTGATTTTGATGTAAATAAGAACAATATTTCTATTTTTGGTTCTTTAAATATACCATTTCCAGATGCTTTGAGAAAATACAAAAAAATTTAAAATTTGAAAATTGGCTTGTGAGATCCAGACGTTAAGCAAATTATTCAGAATCTTGTTCTTGAAGTGCCTCTGCTATAGGCCATCAAGTACAAGACAAACATCAAGAAAGGTTTAAAAGAAGCATGTACTTCTAAGAGACAGCTGTGTCGAGCTCGTGAAAGAAATGCGAAGCTTATTCTGACCACGACTATTGTGAACGCAATCAGCAATCTCCTAACTAAAAAGAAAGACATGGGAGCCTCTCTAGTTAGATGCCATATGTTTGATCAAGAGTTTGACCGAACTCTCCTTATTAGTGGATCATCAATAAAACTGATGCCTACTTCATTACTCAAAGAATTTGGATTGGGACCGCTCAAGTCCATGAGAATAATTCTGCAATTCGCAGACAGTTCAATCAAGCAACCTTAAGGAATTCTGGAGGATGTCATCATCACCATTAAGGGAATGCAATTCCCTATGGACTACATTGTGCTCGACATGGACACCTCAGATCATCTTTCGTTCTAGCAGCGAGATGGTGTACTATGACACCGAGCAGTTCATCTTTCGTTCTAGCAGTGACATGGTGCCTATTGAGATGATCCAAGTGCCAAAACCTTCAGAGTCTGCATCAGACGAGAGCGAGCCTACAGAGCAGCCGATAGAAGACTATGACTTTCTAGTTGAAATCCACGATACAAATCTGTTAATGAATGATATCGAGATCCATGAATTCCTCTCCACAGAGGAATTATTAGATAGCACAGTTGAGTTCCCAGATGTCTTTGATAAAGATTTTTTTGCTATCTTGCGTGAAGAATACATTATTGGGCACGTGTACTTAGCAGAGAAAGAAAACAACATTGAAAATTTTAGTGAATGAGATTCAATCATAACAGAATTTTCTGCAGCACTGAGTTCAGAGACTGAATTACCCATGGTGGACACCTTACAGTTGAAAGATCAGACACCGTCGCCCTGCACAGTAGCTGAAGTCGCTATTAAAGTGATTCAAACACCACCTGAGCTGAAGCCACTGCCAACAAATATGAAGTATGCCTTCCTTAGGGGTGCGCAGAATATGTTTCCTATGATCATTAATTCATTGTTGAACCAGGAATAGGAATCTCGTCTGATCAAGGTTCTTGAATGAAGCTGCAAGATAGTAGGCTGGAAAATTTCATACCTCCATGGGATCGAGTTGTCATTGTTCTTGCATCACATATATCTTGAAGAAGACAACAAAGCATCTCAAGAGTTTCAGTGCAGATTAAATCCAAATCTCTGGGAGGTTGTGATGAATGAAATCACGAAATGGTGTGATCTAGGATTCAATATCCCATCTCCGACATGAAATGGGTGAGTTCCTTGCATGAAGTGCCCAAGAAATCAGAGATCGCCATAGTTAAGAATGACAAATGAGAGGAGGATGCAACAAGAGTACCAACATCTTGGCGTGTCTATGTTGATTACTGATGACTGAATGTTGCGACCAAGAAGGACCATTTCTCGCTTCCCCGTATCTACCAGATAGTTGAAATACTGGCCATGAAGGAGTATTTCTGTTTCTCGAATGGTTGCTCTGGTTACAACCTGTTGGAAATGCGAGCCCACGGCGAGCCATTTTGCAATAAATGTTGTTGCAATTCACTCCTTGATCTGAAATGAAGAATACATAATTTGCATAATAGGTCCCTTAGTGCAATTAGGGTTATGTACCATGGCCATTTTAATAATCATACAGCTGTTGATTCAATTATTGAATCATAGAGGCTGGTGCTTAGATGAATATCTAATGAGTTAGATTGAGGACTCATCAAGCACCGTCAAATGATTATTAAGAGATGATCTCCAGCCTGAGTAGGAGATGGCAATCCTATCTCTTTTAGGTTGATATCTGACCGACCTCTTGATGCAGGTCCTCTGCATAGGAATAGAGATTCGGAGGTGTCGGATGAGTTAGGTCAAAGAGTTGACTTAACGAGATCGAGATAACCAAAGTCCTATATCATATGCTGTCATGATATAGGCACACATCCTCTGACCGGAGACAGATGTGTTACTATATGTCTGAGTATGTACATTTGGCAGACCAATAGGTTGATGGCCTAATCAAGGTCTATACACCGGCGCGCTGGTGTGCATATAAGGGCATATGAGTAATACGATCTCTCAAAGGGATCATACAGGTTCACTACTGAACCGGAAGACATGAGCTCACTCATGAGATATTGGGAAGAATCAAATTCCGTGCACACGGTCGTCTCGCTTTGGAATCTTGACTGAATTTGTTGGTTTGATATATACTTTTGGAAAGTATATGATCAAGACCTAAGTATGATATATGCTTTTGGAAAGTATATGATCAATACCGACTCCCAATAATCGAATGAGAAACTTACTGATAAAACCCTGAAGTAGACAGTATAAAGTTGATCTAATACTTCGGGTTTAATCTGAGTCTTCCAGTATGCAGGATGTACAGGTATTAGGAATACCTGAGGGTGATGTGATCATAAACGATTGTATAACCATGACGCTTCCATTCCTAGGGAGTGATGAAACGGGTCTGGATTTTAGTGACTCCTCTCAGTAGAGAAGAAATCTCATCTTAGTCCAAATGTTGGACATTGATCTGAATGTGATTCAGATTCAATGAGAAGATTAGATTTATGGTCTTGATTTAATCAAGCATCTATGGGAGGCCCGAGATCTGGATTTGAGATATGATCTCAATATCCATGTCACTATACGTGGAACAATACAATCGCCCTGTCCTTATCTCCAAGTATTCGCGGAGAAAGCGCATTATCCTTGAAAGAGTTCATGGATAATTCTATCGTTGATATATGTATCTGAGCATTGAGAAAATGGATAATTAAATGTGATTTAATTATCATGAATAATATGAATTTGATTCATATTATAAAGAGAGTTATCTTAGATAATTAAATGTGATTTGATTATCAAAGATGTAAATAATATGAATGTGATTCATATTATTTGAGCACATGAGAATAAGTTATCCAATATAATTAAATGTGATTTAATTATTATGGATAAGAATAATGTGGATAGTAATATCCAATTATTCATAATATATTATAAATGTGATTTATAATGTATTGGAGAGAGTTAAATATAATTTATATTAGTAGATTAATTATTAATGTGTATTGGATATACATTGTCTAATTAATTGAAAATATAAATTACATTTTGTTTTGGGTTGTGAATGTGATTCACAAATTTCCAATGGCATGATTGCAATGTTCACAAAATAAATTGGATTTATTTTTGTGAAATAATATTCAACAAAAGTTGTTGAGAGATATTAGAGAGAATTATGAGATAATACAATCTCATATAATAGGAGAGGCATCCACCTTCCGTATAGGAAGAGTGGACGGCCACAATTCCCACAAGGAATGTGGTGGCCGTCCACCCCTCTTATGGAAGGAGGCTTGCCTCCTTTCCTATTTCTCTAATTGAGATTGATTTAATATAAATCAAATTATATTCTACATATATTTGATTTTTATTAAATTAATTGTTGTTGGTTCTTACCAACATAAATCTTAGCCATTGAAAGAAACACAATCAATGAGAACCATTGGATTTGTGTTGTCCCATGGATTGAGATCCATGGATCCCAAAACCCTATAAATAGAGAGGCATACCCATGCTCTCTCATTACACAACATGTGCTATTGTAGCACATCTCTCTCTCTCTCTTTCTCTCTAGAGGTCAGCCCTCTCTCTTCCTCTCATGGCCGTCCACCATGGATGCCATGGAGAAGTTCTCCATCGCCGTAGCATCGTCGTTATGCTGCCCGTTCGTCTGCTCGTGGATCTCCGTCTCCTTCGGTGCGCCTCGCTCGTGAAGAAGACGTCGGATCTCGTGTGTCGAGATCAGGAGATCCGCCGCTTGGATCATCAACATGGATTGCGAGAAGCACGCGGTTCATCCCCGCGCTCGCAAGCGTCTCCTCCGTCGGATCGGACTTGAGACAGGAGGTCTCTTCGTTTAGAGACTTGATCGCAACCACGCTTCAAGAGGTAATCCTATTACTTGTTTGTGGTTTAGACAAGACGATCCGAGAAGTGTTCTTGGATCATGTGGTCTCGTCGTAATAAAATTTTTAAATTCCGCTGCATCGAGCAACTAGTACGACTAGTCGCTCCTCGTCGTATTCGATACGACGCTCACGCTTCCGTGATGCGCTTGAGGATCTAACCATATCCTTCACAACCAGGTTGCTATAACTCCTGAAGATCAAGAGAAAATGATCTTCACTTGTCTATTTGGGACAAACGTCTTCTGCAGAATGCTGTTTGGTTTGTGTAATGCTGTAACGACATTTCAACGATGTATGTTGGCCGTATTTGTAGATATGGTTGGTAGTTTTCTCTAGGTTTGCATGGATGATTTCTCGGCCTATAACAACATTTTTGATCAATGTTTATCTTACCAGGATCGAGTGCTGAAAAGATGTTGTGAAGTGAACTTGATGCTCTCGTGGGAAAAAGGAAATTAAATGGTGACCGAAGAGATCGTGCTAGGCCATGTCATATCCAAACGTGTCACGTAGTTTGACCCTGTAAAGTTTGATGTCATTTCAAAACTTGAGCATCCTACAAATTTAAGCAAGTCAGATCATTTTTAGGGCATGTCGATTTTTACTGATGATTCATCAAAGATTTCAGCAAAATTACACGACCATTAACTTAGATTCTAGGCAATGAGGCATATTTTATTATTAATGACAGAGACCTTCCAGCCTTCAATCAGTTGAAAGAATTGATCACTGATTAGCCCAAAAATCGAGCGGTTGTATTGATCCATAAGGCGGATCAACAGTTGATGCGTTGACCACTCAAAAATCCGGATTAAGTCAACAAATAACCTACAATGAAATCTAACGATGAGAAGCAAGTGTGGATTTAAGATTTATTATAACTCTACAATAGGTGTGTATAGTGTGCAAGTATGTGTACAATGTCGAACTCAGGGAGCAAGCAAGATAGATCAAGTCAATGATGAGCAAAAATGTGAAAGTGTGATCAAATGCCTACTAACAAGCAATTTTTTTGTGGGTTTTTAATTTTATATATTTTTTTGATTTTTTGGATTTTGTATTTTTGTATTTTTATTTTTAATTTACTGACTTTATATTTTCTTTTTTTATATTTTATATTTTATATTTTCTTTTTCTTTAAATAGAATATAAACATAAAGTAAGAAAGAAGAGGAATAAGGAATTTATAAATATAAGTGAAAATAAGTAAAAAACAGGAAATAAAATGTTTTTGGTCTTTTTATAATTTTCTAATGTTCTTGTGATTTTTCTAGATTTTTCCTAATTTTTGGGTATTTTTAAAGTCAAAAATACTGAAAATAGTGAATAAATTAAAAGGGCTGGAACTAAAATGGAGAAATAAAATATCAAACAGTAACAAAAATTCTCCAAATTAATTTTAAATAAAAGCTAATAAAACAAAGAATATTTAAAAATAAAGATTATATTTTTAGGATTTTTCTGTAATTTTTAGAATTTTTATGAAGATTTTAGGGGTTTTGTAATGTTTAGGAGTTTTCTTTTGAGATTTTTAATGATTTTTGGATAGAAGCTAAAACACACGAAAATACAACAAAGGCAATTTTTTGGGAATTTTTAAAGGGTATTTACTGTTTTTTGATATTTTCTAATACAGACAGTAGCAAAAATGCATGTTTTCGAATTTTTATAAATACTAAAATGCAATAAAAATGCAAAACAAAAATATGGTGTAAAAGAACAACTAAACAAGAGCTTAACTTGAATTTTTGGTGATTTTTAGAACTTTATAGATGCATGAAATAAATAGAATCAATAAAGAGAAATTACACTGCTAGCAAGGGCATATATGTAAATATCCGAACATCCAGGGGCCAACATGCAATCTTCCACAAAAATTATAACTAATAAATATATTTCCAGGACCAAATACAAATAGCAAAACCCGCAAGGGCACGCATGCAATATTCCCAACCCCGCACGTGACTAGCATGCGCCTGGCAAGGACCTATATGCAATATAGAAAAATCCCAAGGGCTGAGATGCAAATACTCCAAAAATATTACACGTTACAAAATATTTCCTGTACTAAAATGAAATAACTAAACCCACAGGGGGTCCTGTGAAAAATCACCACCCCCTCACGCGCACGGGTCACGTGAGGTGACGTAGACAGGACCTAGATGTAAATAATGAAAGTTCTGGGGCCTATATGCAAATATTACAAAAATATATGAACTACAGATGGAAGTTACTGGACTAAATAGAAATACAAAAACGCACAGGATAGAAGAGCAAAATACCCAAGCTAAGCGATCCAACAGCGGGGGAGATGCCACTTGATACGTGGCGCGATACGAACAGCCATGACGCTTCGGCGATGAGCGGCCACGATCAGATCTGGCGAGACGATTGACGGTCGGAGCTGGCCAAGATCGAACGGCTGTTGTGCACCTGGAGCCCCGACCTCGATTCGATGGTGCTGGGGTCGGAGCAAGAACAGGGAAGCAACGCTGGCGAGGCAAGCTTCCCCGAGCTCGAGCTCCATCCTCCGGTGGACTCTGGGCTCAAAAATAGGCCAGGTGACTCCTGCGGTCTTCCTGTCCCTCCTGGTGGCTCCAGAACACCTCGGCGACGGTCGAGGTTCTCGCGCGAGGTGGCAGAGCAGGGTGGCTTCGTGGATGTCCAGCGAGAGTCAAAACGAGCCTCGGGCTTGAGTCAAAGTCCTTTGACCTGCAAAAAGGGGTGAAAGGGTCCAGGGCAAATTGCTTGGACCATGCGGTGGTGAAATGGGTGCGAGAGGCGAAGACGCAAGGTGGTGTCCGGAGGTGCACTCCGGTGGGGTACGTGTGTAGGGTGATTCGATAAACGAAACGCGACGATTCTTGAAGGGAAATGATCCTAAGGGTACCAGTAATAAAATGCGAAAGAAAAGGGGAAAAGAAGGTGGCTGCCTCGATGGTCAAAACCAGAGGGAAGTACCTCGACGCCGGCGAAAGGTGGAGGTGATTGGAGCCGCCTCGATGCTCGCTCGACCAGCCCAGATCTCGGTGAAGGAAGCTGTCACCTTCCTCTGTCGATTGGGCACGAAAAGGGAAACAGAGCTTGTGCAAGACGGGATCGAACATGGCTCGAAAGTCAGAGGGCCGATTAAGTAGGTGTTGATGGGTGGCTCAGGCGCTCCAAAGATCGAGAGAGATGGCTCGAATCGTCGACCCTCGACCCTAGGAGAGATGGGGGCGTGAAAGAGCAATGATTGAGGTAGAAAAGTCGTGAAGGGATCGACATGGAAGGGTGCAAGGTTTGAACTTGAAAAAATCGAGAAAGAGGGGGCGAAACAAGGTCTGGCATGGGTACATGGGGGATGATAGCCAGTTGACCGCGGTCAACGTGGACTATCTCCTGGTTGGTCCACGTGGACCAACCAGGAAAAATCCCTAAAAAAAGTATTATAAATTCAATTAAAAATAGAAAACGAATTAGACAATTTTTATTATTAAATGAGAAATATTTGTTATTTTATAAAGTATTTTATGGTAATTTTTAATTATTTTTTAGAGGTATAAAAATACAAGTTACTTTTTATACCCTTTATAGGTATCTTTATCTATATATTTTAATATTTTATTTTTATTTTGTATATTTAATTAATTTATTTTAATATTTTATATATTTATAAAATATTTTTTACATTTAAAAATATTTTTATTTTATTTTTCTGAAGTATTTTGTACACTTAATAAAATAAAAGTGTTAATGATATAGGTATGTGTATTAGTATTATACCTTTGTATGCTATTTATACAAATATTTTATTTTTGGTTTTCTTTGAGTTTTTATTCTGATTTTAATGTACAAATATATTATAAATAATATTTTCAAAATTATAAAATTATAAAAATAAGGAATAGACAATAAAATGAATATTTTAATCTGTACAAGTATACTATAGGGGTCCAAAACTCATCTTTCAAACCGTAGCTCCGCCAAATGCGAAACCACCTTCATTAAATAACTTATTTAAAATTATATACAATTAAAGGTGATTTTGAGCGTTTCGAGTTTTTATTTGAGAGATACAGGTCTGGGAAGTTGGGATTCTGGAATCTTATCCAGATCATAACTTTTTACTGTACAATATTTTTGAGTGAAATCAAAATTGTATTTTTATTTATTTAATTATCTACAACTTTTATGTACAACATTTCTTTATTTGAGGTGTAAAAATTGGAACCAAAAATTGGTCCCAAAATGAATAAAGAATGAAGGAAATCTTTATTGGTATCTGGCCCTTATCTCCCCCTACTTTATTCCTGATCGACCTATTCATCAAGATGCCTAGGTCTCAGGGTTTCAGGTCATAAAATATTTACAATATTTTATTCTTTTTCTTTTCTTTTCTTTATTCTGTTATTTTAGCTTTAAAAATAGTATTTTATACACTATTTACATACACATGCATGGATGCTAAGATGCGGGAATTAAGGGTATTTACATGCATTTGCCAGGATTTTTGAGGCCACAATGATAGAATAAATATGATGATGTGTGGATTCATCATCCCCCTATACTTTGCCTTTGCTAGTCCCTAGCAAACACATGCAATAATTGCAGAAAAATAAAGAAAACAAAAAGAAGAAAGGTGGATTAAATTTTAATTAGCAAACTTGTCTTCACAAAATCAAAGTTTGGAGCTTAAGTCGGACCTTTGGAATTTTAGTGCGGGTGGAACCTTAATGAGAGCCGGATTTGAAATCCAATAGCCTCTGAGAACCCAAAACTCAAGTCTCCTCAATAGCCAGGTCAGAGATATCTCAATTCATACGCAAACTCTTACGACTATGAATCTGACTTGTACAATGTAAGTGATTGTGGCTCTCCCCAACTAGAATGACTAAAAGACTGACTTCTGTATCATGACAACCCAATGATTCCCCAATCCAATAACTCCTTCCTCGAGGAGCGGGATACTCCCTTCTAAGTTCAAGTGGCAACCAGCTCAAGAGTAGGGGGTGAAGAGAAGAATGGACGGTAGCTAGTGTAGCTACCTATCCTAGGATGCAAGACCAGTGTAGTCAAGTCATCCAGCTGCAGGCTCACATGATATGAGTTTGGAACTCAAGCTTGCTTATTGGCTATACAGCATATTCGCAGGCATTTTATTTTTTGTACAGGCCTGTCCCTTTTTTTTGAAATACTATTCATGACAGCATTTACATAAGGAGTTTTTCCTCTTGAGCCAGTAGACTATTGATGAATCCCCATTCATCACTCTTTATTCCTTTATTTTAGCTAGAAACCTTAGCCAAATACCTTGTAAATCCTTGTAAATACAAGAAATTATCAAAATGCATGCATCATGTAATTATGCATAATTAGCATGTTTTTGTATAAAAATAAAGGAATAAAGAAACACAAGAAAAAGAGGGAAATATTTAGAATAAATATTGAGTGACCTAATCCCAAGGGAGGGCTCAACATGGGCCTGGCCGCAAAAGAAACCAAGTAGAGAGAGATAGGGTGGCTCAATTCATTGTACATAACCCTATGTATATAAATAATTTTATTTTCCTCAAAATAAAAATAAAAAAATGTTTCTCATACCTTGTACGTATTTATAAAAATAAAATAAAATTCATAAAAATCAAAATAAAAAGGAAAATAATAAAGATCATTTTCCACTTTGTATATATACCATATACATAAGTATATAGATCTATTTATTTAGCTAATGTAAGTAAATCATAAAAATGAAATAAAAATACCTTTTTATTCCAAATTTTATGTTGTAAATAAAAAAATATAAAATTGGAATAATTGTAGAAAAATAAATAATTAAAATAAAAAAAAATACATATGTGTATATACCAATATATAATAATAATATAATGTAGATACGTTATTTTTTTTCAAAAAAATAAATAAAAATCACTAAAAAATACTTTAAAAATAAATAAAAATTTTTCATTTTGAAAATTTTTCGAAATAAAATCGTTTACTAATTTAAAATGAATTTTCAAATATTTAATAAATGGCGGCTTCTGACTAGTCCACGGGGGATGTTGACCCCCGGTCAACTCTCCCCCGCGGACCCCCTCCCAGGTGGATCATGGTTTCGACCCGATTTCTCCAAATATTCCTGACTTGATCCGACCTCCATTTACGCAAACCCCGTGCTCCATTTGACGCTCGTTGATCCGAGACCCTCGCCCGATCATCTTCTTAGGGGTCTGTGCTTCTCCGTGCCCTCTCGATCCCATCTTCTTGGACCTGCACCTGTATATAACATCATCTTCCCCCGCCATTAGCCGCATCTTTGGCCATCATTTTCCAATCCCAAGAGCTCCATTCCTCTCCCTAGAGTGACAGCTATTAGAGGAGAGTGTCGCAGCGAGGAGGGGAGAGCAGTAACCATTGATCCGACGACTTGCGCCGCCGTGCTCCGCCACCGAGCGAGCCAAGCCTCTAGCCCCGACGAGCCATCGAGGCAAATATCCCAGGAGCTTCCTTAGCCCCATCCCAGTCGATTGCAGCCATCAAGTATCCCCGATTTACCTTAGGTTCGCTTAATTTCCGTTTTCGCCCAATTTGCACCGTCGGCCTTCGCCGGTTGATTCACCTCACTCCGTTCACCGATTCGCTCATCCGACCTTCGATTCACGATCGCGAGACTCCTAACCATCTTCTACACCCTGCCATTCACCCTAACTCGCCTTGGAGCAGGGACTCAGGTCCCCATCGTCGTCGCCTCGCCGGAGACCTCCGCCCCACCTCATCCGATCATCGATTCACCTGCTTACCGGGTCGAGGCACTTCGCCCTCGACCCAGGAGTCATTTTGTGCAGCTTGCAGGTTAAAAGGGCCCCATCTGGGGGGTCCAAACGTTCAGGCACAGGAGCTTCGCACCTCCTTCGTCGCTGGACCACTCCGGTGGTTCCCACCCTCATCAGAGGTCCCCACCAGCTGCGGACCAGCGTGGCCGATCTGTTCCCCATCTCAGCAGCCTCATCGGAGCTCTCCGCCACACGGATTAGGCTGGCGAACTTTGGCAGCAGCTTGTTCTTGGAGGAGCTTCAGATACCGTTCGATGGAACCTCTCGCCCAGTTTTGATCTCAGCCGCCTATTTGCGAGAGGCCCTCAGCCGTTGATCCATCTGAGGATCTGATGCAGGCCGCACATCATCGAAAAGGAAACAACGCATCTCAGACGTCAGATCCTACACGTGGCACGCCATCGACCGTGGATCATTAATAAAGGGGTAATTTCACTTAGGCCCCTCCTTTTCCTGTATTTATAGATCAGTCCTGTAAATCATTAAGTACGTTGTTTTTATTTTGGATAATTTGCATTGTAGACCCTATGTTTATTTTATTTGCATTTTAGTCCCTGCATGTGTGAGGCACGTGCATCGTCACGTGCTATTTTGGACATTTTGCATGTATGTGCTTGGGGGTTGTTTATGTTATGGAATGAAATTTAGTTTCTGAAATTTGCATTTATACCCCTGTGTGGTTTTAATTGAACATGTGCTGATTGTTTGGGATTTTTACACTTTAAACCCTAAGGTTTTCGCACGTGTTACAGTTAGGCCCCTGGAATTATGTTTTCATACATTTAGGTCCATGTGTGTTGTAGCTCTTTTATGTGTTGGATAAAACAGCAAATAAACTACAAATCTAATGAAATTTGGATACGTGGCTCCTGCCACTGTGTAAACATTTTCCTAATTTTTTGGACATTTTTATTGCTTTTTACTATTTTTTTAAAAAATCAAAAACACATATTTTTGCTACTTTTTGGAAAAAAATTAAAGAAAAATATAAAAACTTCTCTAAAAATTCTAAAAAAATTAGGGATAATTAGTTTTGGTGTATTCTACCTTTTATCCAATTTTTAGCTTATTTGGATTTATAAAACCCAAAAATTTAAAAACCCCAAAAATCTTATAAAAATCATTAAAAATTATATAAAATTCAAAAAAATACAAACTCTTTTTCCGTAGTTTAGTTTTTGTATTTACTTTGCATAAAAATTACCATCAGATTTTTATATGCCAATTATATATTTTTAATTGGCCTTTGAAATCTAACTGTACATATTGCTCCCTGACTGTACATATTGCCCATGTTTTCTCCTTTCTTGATTTTTATAAAATTAACTAAAAATTAAAAAATTATAAAAAAATCACCAAAAACACTTAAAAATATTAAAAAAAACATAAAAACAATTTTTATTTGGATTTTTGACTTTATTTTGAGTGTTTTATAAATAGTTGTTTGTTGGGCCTTTTCCTTGATTTTTATATTTCCCTTATAATTAAAAATACAAAAAAAATTTAAAAATGATTAAAAATCCACCAAAAAATATTTTATTCTTTATTTTCTATTTTGACTACTTCGTAGGCCGTCTCAGCCAACCCGTGCTCCCTGAGTCCGACCCTGGTCGCTATACCATGTCAATAAACTCACGAGGACCGCTGTTTAATTTTATTATTTTATCTTCTGCTTTGGTGGTTCTATATTTTTCTTGTTGAGTCCGATTCTCCGAGATCCGGGTCGCAACGACCCGAGAGTGATTTCTACCTTGCCCGGATTTAGGAGGGGATTTTTGGCTCATCAACTATCCCTCTTTTGAAGCTTTATTACATCCCACACTCTCCTGTCTAGAATTCCTTACCACTAGACGGGTTGGGGTGCACTTCCCTCCCTAGAGGAGGACAAGTGTTTCCACTTGTGTGCGTCTCATACCGGCAAATCCAATCCCCTCACCACTCCAACTGAATCGAGCCATGTGAAAGGTGCAGGTGTCCAAGTTAGGTCATTATCAACAAGATTCGTGCGTGTGCTCCGAAATTCTCTACTTAGACAGTCAAGAATCCATAGAACCAAGTCCTGTGATCCTCAAAGAATTAAGTCAGCTAGACCTGAAGCACCTCAACTCCAGTTCCTATATGTGGCGGGCACCGATCGGCATCCGAGACCGGACACCGACCCCTCCTGTTGACCCATTAGTCAACGGTTCTTTACGTGTAGAAATTGCTTCATTAGGGCCAGATTCTCATGCATCATATAGGTAGTTTATATTATGTCTTTATTTTATGCGTGGATCATTTTGCATGTAGACTGCTGGAGTCAGGTACACATCTCTTACTCTGCATGCATCATTGATTTCTCACGCATCAACTTTTTCATCTTTTCCCTCCGGTTTTTGGACTTAAAATAATAAGGAGAACTAAAAAATTCGTTAGGCGTTGTTTGCTTTGAAAAACACCTAAAAAATAAAAACTCTAAAACTGGGACTGCTAAACAAACTCGACCCTAAAAGACACCTCACCTAAAAATTTGTCTTGGGGAGAGAAACCCCCTCATTGTCTGGTTCTGATGCACGAGAGAGTGACCCGCACACTAGGCTAGAGCCAAATCCGAGCCCCGATCAGACTACCGACCTTTTATACGGGACAATATGGAAGGCGGATTGGATTCCTATCAGGTCACGTAACCGCTCTGATATCCTGACATGATCATCTAAATAAAATCGACAAGATAATTAACCGATTTCTTACGGTCTTCAGCTCAGCGTGGAGTAGGTGAACTCGGAGTTTGTTTGCTCATCTTGTTTGTTTTCCAGATCTCATCCGCCCGACTCGCCAGATCAAGATGATGGGCAGGAGGTCTCTTAGGCAGCCTCTGGTTGCACCACTTTTCAGCACTCCAGCCCACTCATCTAGGTTGGTTCGTGAGAGCTCAGACCCGCTCTCCGAACCCGGGTTCGATTATGCCATGTTCCCCCTTGACCACCCTTCTTCTATTCCTGAGTTACTAGTGCCAGATGCGAGACAACAGACAGATGATATTTCGGCACCTGAGTTTGGGTCTTTTGCCTTTGCAGAGACCACGACCAACAGCGAGGAGCGCACCGAGGGTCAGAGGCTAGAGACGACCACTTACGTTCTGGACCAGGGTGCGATCAACACCACCATGTTAGCTTCCCTCGAGACCATGCAGAGACATATACGTGATGAGGGAGCTTTCATGGTAGAGATGAGGAGAGAGATGGAGAGACTAAGAGAAGCAGCAGACCAGCCGCGAGCCGAGGGACGGAGAGGACCAGATCAACCAGATCAACCAGAGCAGCCGGTAGCAGCAGCAGCGGAGCCGAGACCGATGCGGGAGCTACACAACCTCGGATCGACACTGACGCACCGGTGGGTGGTTATTCCAGCTATCGTGGGGGACTTCAAGTTCCCCCCAAACACACTTCAGCTCCTACCCCGCTTCCACGGGCTCGCCACTAAGGAGCCCCATCTACATCTCTAGGAGTTTGAGATGATCTGTAGTACAGTCCACGATCGTCAGGTCGACGAGGACAACATCAGGATGATTGCTTTTCCTTTCTCCCGGGCAGACAGAGCAGTCAACTGGCTGAAGCACTTAGGGAGATTCGTATACACCTGGGAGCAGCTCCGCACCGAGTACTTGAACATGTACTATCCACTCGGGCGGACCAATGCAGCGAGGGCCCTGATCAGCAACTTCTTCATGCTCCCCAACAAGCGGTTCCACGAGGCATGGGAGAGGTTCCGAGAGCTCACCGATAGATGCCCGTACCATGACATCACGAAGCCGAACCTAGTACAGAGCTTCTTCTGTGGGTTGACACCGGAGCTGCAGGGCCTGGTGAACGCTTCTTGTGGCGGTTCATACTTCGCCAAGGATGAGGATCAGGTCTGGGCCATCTACGAGGATGTGGCTGTGAACTACACAGTGATGTCCCAGACCCGACTCTATACTCAAGGACACCCACAGCCATAGACCGTGCAGTTTCAGAGGATAGCACGGGTCGATGTCGGTCCTTCCACTTTGTTCGCAACAACCGCACAAGCCGAGTCCACAACCGCGGACATGGGCATCATCAGCGAGAAGCTGGACCGGATCGTGTTGATAGAGAAGAAGCAGTGCCAGGGCATATCTCAGATGGATCAGATGCCACAGATGCTGAGTGACCTGAAGACACAACTCATATGTCTCCAGGAGGCACAGACGGCTTCTCAGCCCCATCTTCAGTCACGAGGAGATCCGAGCAGTAGTGGTAGCTCGTCCCAGTGCTCCAGTCAGCCTAGACAGGTTCACCTTGCACAGGCGGAGTTGTACCAGCAGCCACAGCCGTACTACCAACAGCAGCCACAGCCGTACTACCAGCAGCCACCACCATCGTAGGACACTCAGATGGTGGTCTACCAGCCGGATCAGCCCCTGGAAGTACTCCCACCACCCCCTACGAGCCGGACCCGTTGATGGATGTCAACGGGATTTGGTACGACCGCCCCAGCCCGGTATCTGACGAGACCATCCCACATTTTGCTGGTCGGCCGGAGGCACCAGTTCCCAACAGCAGCCTCTAGTTCAGGGTGGCCAGTACGACCATCAACGAGAGTAGCACCAGCAGCCCCCAGTACCCCAGCATCAGTCATCCCAGCCACAGCAGCAGTACGGTCCTCGTCCCTATCAGCAGGGACAACCTTGGAGGTGAGAGAAACCTCAGCAGTATCAACCACAGCAGTACCCCTCTCACCCGTACCGGCAGCAGCAACCTCACTACCAGCGAGGCCACCCGTCAGGTTCTCATGGGCCAGCCTATGAGAACCCTGCCTTAGACGACCTAGCCTGCCTCATGACAGAGCAGCAGGCTACCTTTAGACGGAGATGGATGAGTGATGAGCCAAAGATTCGATCAATCCGGATCAGGTCAAAATATCACTTGGGTCGTTGCGACCCGGATCGACGAGAACCTCGGCTCAATCAAGAAAATGAAATTCAGACCACCAAAATCAAAGAAAATCAATCAAAACACGATAGCGGTCCTGGCTATTGGATTAGCCTGGTATAGCGACTAGGGTCGGACTCAGGGAGCACGTGATGGCCTTGCGACCTACGAAGTAGTCAAAAATAAAATAAAATAAAATCAAAGGTGTTTTTGGTTGATTTTTAGTCTTTTTATATTTTTTTGGATTTTTAGTTAATTAAGAAAATAAGAAAAACAAGGAAACAAGACACATCAACAATTTATTTAATGCATCAAAAATCAAGTAAAAATTCAAATAAAAATGTTTTTGTGTATTTTATAATTTTTACTGTTTTTAATGAATTTTTGGGATTTTTTTATTTTTATTTAATTTTCTAAAAATGAAACAATGCAAGAAACTAAAGGTACTGTCCAGCCGAGCTTAAGAGACTTAGATAAAATATCTAACAGTCCCTAATAAGCATGGACGTAATTTCCTGTAAAGAGAAAGAAACAAGGAAAATTTAGGCACCTTAATTATTATTTTTGGGTTTTTAGATTAATTATTAGAATTTTTATAAGCTTTTTAGTGTTTTGTAATTTTTATGAGTTTTATATAATGAAAAATGGCCAGAAAATCAAACTAGCCAAAACAAACAGTAGCCAATTTTTTTGTAATTTTTAGATACATTCTAATATTTTTTTGTAAATTTTTTAATACAAACAGTAATAAAAATGGCTATTTTTTATTTTTTAAAAATAGCAAATAAAACCAAAAATGTCCCCAAAAATTCTAGAAAATTTTACAACATGGCAGAAGCCATGTGTCCAATTTTCATTGAATTTAGAGTAAATTTGATATTTTATTCAAAAACAAAACCTAGGTACAGTGCATAGGGACCTGTACGTAATTTCCAAAAGTTCTGGGGGGCCCGGTGCAAAATACCCAAGGAATCACGTGCGTAGCACGTGCCTGGGGTACTCAGGGACCTATATGTAAAGAAATTAAGTTCCTGGGCTAAATAATAACAAGTATTAAAAACCCAGGGAACTTAATGTAATTTACCCAATAAAATAACGCACGTGCGCATAAAACTACTCACAGGGGCATATCTGCAATTATCCAAAAATATTCATTCATTCCATAACATAGCAGAACTACAGAGCTAAATATGCAAAATACCCAACAAAGCACGTGTCGATGCACGTGCTACACTACAAACAGGGGCATATATCCAAATAAAATAAAACTCAGGGTCCAAAGTGCAAATGTACCGAAAATAAAACAACTATCTAACTTATTTACATGATTAAATGCTAAATAAAATAAAGAGAAGGGCCTAAGGGTAAATTACCCTTTATTAAGTCGAGGGTCGGATGGCTGCCACGTGGGGGATCACACGGTGGAGGATGAGTGGCGCGCAACAAACGAACCCTCGTCGCAATCTGACGGCTGGGGAGCGCCCACGTAGACGATCAGACGGCTGCAAAGTGACGTGGGTCTGCGAAGGTGGGCCTGGCTCGGATCGGACGGATGAGGCGCAGCCACGTGCTGGATCTGACGGTGGAGACGCGTCGTGGCTAAACCTCACTGGATCAACGGTGGCGATCGAACCTCAAGAGATCTGGCGGTCAGTGCTGCTCTGCAAATGGACGGACGAGATCTGAACTGGAGCGCTGAGGCTGATCGGACGGCGGAGAAGGATGGTGGATGAATTGGGCTCCGGCGAACTTCACTAGGCTCGTGAAGGCGCTGGTCTCCTCCTAGAAGCTCGCTGAAGATCGGAGAAGGAAGCTGCGGGCTCTCCGCGTCTAATGGAGGCCTCCGATGACTCAATGAAGCTCCGAGGAGCTCTGGAGAGTCAGGCGGAGGCGGAGCTACTGGACCTGATGGTCCAAGCCCTCAGATGGGCTCGGATGTACCTGTAAAGAGCACCAGCAAGCTCGCGGGTCGAGGGCAAATTGCCTCGACCCCGTTAGGCGTGGTGAAAGTGGTCGGGGAGGCGAAGTGGTCGAGCTCCGGCGAGGGGGTGGACGGAGGAGCTCGAAATCCCAGCTCCTGTGCGAGCTGGGTTGAGTGGAGGGGCGTAGAACGTGCGCGGGAGGAAGGCGGAGGCGATGGTGCAGCCCGATGATCGAGTGGGAGGCGAACGTGACCGGAATCGAAGGTGGTCGGCGACGGGGCGATTTGGGGCTAATCGAAAATTAAAGAAAAGGAAGAAGAGCTACGGTTACCCGAGTGGTCGAGTCGACTGGGAAGGAGCTTGGGTAGCTCTGGGTCCTTGCCTCGAGGACCGTCTTCGTCCGAGGCTCTGGCTCCTGCTCTGGGCGGAGCACGGCGGAGCAAACCGCTGGATCAGTGGTTCGAGCACCCTCTGCCTCGCTGCTACACCTCCGGGGCAAGCTGTCACTCTCGCGCGGAAGGTGGAGGTCACTGGAAGGAGGAATGACAAGCCAAAGATGCGGAATGAGGTGGCGGAGCTCAGACCTTATACTGCTAGGAGTCCGATAAGAATGGGTCGGGTAGGGCTGCATGAAGCGCGGATCTCGAGGCGGGCACCCCGGCGAGGGTGTCGGATGTGACGTGATCAAAACAGACCCGGGGTTTAGGGGAATGGTGATCGGGTTTAGGGGCAATAAATGGGAGAAATCGGGTCGCCCGCTTAATACCCGTGGGAAGTTGTCCTGGGGGGGAAGTTGACCGGGCGGTCAACAACACCCGTGGACCAATGGGGACAGGCCATGTGGAAAATATTTATAAAATCATTTAAAAATAGTAAATGGCCGATTTATTAAAAAGTCAAAACATGAAATATTTTTGTTTTAATTTTTTCTATTTTTTAGTGATTTTTAATTAATTTTTCAAAATAAAAATAGTGTATTTACATAGTAGGACTATACATAGGTATATATACAATATATAGATTTTAATTTTTGATTTTTAATTTGTTATTTTTATACATTTTTATTCCCATTTTATATTTTATTTATTTATATCATAAAATAAGGAATAGAAAGTTATTTTTTTTATTTTTATTATTTATATACAATAGTGAAATAAATATATATGTACATGTATATACATGGTATATTTACAATATATTTTTGGGTTTTTAATTTTGTTCTTTTTATTTTGTTTTTGTTTTAATTGTTTTTATTTTATTTATTTACAACATAAAATATAGAGTATTTACAAATTTTATGGAATTTCATTTTATTTATTTATAGGGTGAAATAAATACAAGTGAATGGGCTATATACATGGTGAATATACACAAGTGATGTTTTTGTTTTCTTTTTAGTTTTTTTCTATTTTTATCTTGATTTATATATTTATAAATATATACAAGTATTTACAAGCCCATTTTATTCCATTTTTAGAGGAAAATATTTTTATTTTATTTATATATATATATATATATATATATTTACACACATGAGCCCCTATCTCCCTCTACTTTGGCTTTTATGCGGTCAGGCCCATGCTGAGCCCTCCCTTGGGTTTGGTTGCTCAATATTTATTCTAAATATTTCCCTCTTTTTCTTTTGATCTTTATTCTTTTATTTTTGCATAAAAACATGCTAATTATTACTTTTTACACCATGCATGCTTTTGGTAATTATTTATATTTACAACTATATACATGCATTTGCAAAGGTTTTTGTAGCTAAAATATAAGAACAAAGAGTGATGAATGAGTATTCATCACCCCCTATAATTAACTTTGCTAGTCCCTTAGCAAACACTTATTTGAAAACGAAGTGAAAAAGAAAGAAAGAAAAAGAAAAAGAGAATGTACATGGATCAAGGTTGATTATTAAACTTGCCTTCATTAAATTGCGGTATGGAGCTCGATCGGATCTTTGGATTATTAATGTGTCGGAACCTTATTTGAACTTAAGCTTAAAACTCAACAGCCTCTAAGTTCCACTAATCTATAATCAAGACTCCTCAATGCTCCAGATCAGAACAAGTCATCAATCACAAACCCTGAAGACCATGAATCTTTCCTTGTCCTGTGAATGCGAGGTATAAGCTCTCCACCTCAGAAATGGCAACTTGACAACCCTCCCCAACAAGGTAACTCTATGACCTTAATCTGGCCACTCTTTCCTCGAGGAGTGGGGTATTCCCTTCTAAGTTCAAGTTCAACCGGCTCAAGAAGAGGAGGAAGAAGAGAATGGGTCAAGGCCAGTGTAGCCATGTACCCTTGGGAGCTTGACCAGTGTAGCCAAGTCTCCCTGCTGCAAGCTACATAAGGTGGATCATGAACTCAAGCTTTGCTTATTGCACTCTATATACATACTCCGGTGGGATTATCATTTTCTCTCAGACCCACCACTTTTTTTGGAGTTATTTTCTTTTTGCACATTTTTTTTTCAAGTGCATCTGTACAACATATACATGTGCAGCATATATACAAGGAATTTTTCCTCTTGAGCCAGTAGACTATCCCTCTTTTGAAGCTTTATTACAACCCACAACTCCCGTCGTTAGACCTTAAATGGCAACCAAACCAAGTTGAGACGCACTTCCTTCACTAAAAGAAGAAGAGAGGTTCCGCCTAGAAGTACTACCCTCATATGCTACCCCAAGTCAAGGAAGACTGCCTCCTCACCACCTCGTCCGTAGAGAGCTTGGTGCTAAGTGCTGGTGTCCAAGTAAAGCTATTGTCTATATGAGTCATGTGTTGTTGTTAAGTGTTCTACTTAGGCTCCTTGAGATGACATGTGATCATAGCCTAGTGGACTCAAAGAATTAAGTCACCATGGACCTGAAAAGCCTTAAACCTATGCCCTATAAGGTTCCTCTGAGAAATTAGGTAGATTAAGATCTTAATCAAGCTCCATTTCTCAATTTGATTCCAGGCTAGTTTAAATGTCAACTATCATCCAGAAAAACTATATACATATGTACAAAAGATGCTATTTACACAAAGTTTACAATCATGCAAAATTTTTGAAAAATGTTTTGAAATCATGAATGGATGGTGCATGAAGTGCAAGTTTTGCAAAAAGTATTTACACACATTTACACAAGATTTTTGCAAACTTTTGATTTTCAAAACATTTTGGAGAAATTTTGTATTATATACATAATTTTGATAGGAAAATATTTACACAAGCTTTACACAAAAGATTTTTGAAATCATTTTTACAAAAATAATTTGTACGCTAGCTATTTATGTGCAAATAAAAGAATGTTTATGTACATGAGATTTTTTTTAATTTTTGTGATTTTTAGGGTTTTTAGCCATTTTATTTATTTACACACTCACACAAAGTACGAGTTATGGCTAAAGTATATATGAAATATATACACACCCCCCTATACTTAGCTCGAACGATGTCCTCAGAGTCAAGAGCGATGAAGAAGACATAACTCGTGCTAGGTATAGGGAAGTGAAAAGGAAGGCTATACACAAAGACGAATGAATGAATAGAAAGTTAAGAGGATCTCGGGTCTTCCCCCTATACTTAGGATCAAGTAGTCCTAAGTATAGCAGGTTGTACACTAAGGGAAAACCGAGTGGAGAATGTACAGGGTCTATCCCCCCTATACTTAGGGTAAAATATCCCTAAGTATAGGCAGCAAAATCAGGGGTAGACAGAAACAAAAGAAATACCCAGAGGTCTCACATCCCCCCTATACTTAGGGTAAAGTACACCCTAAGTATAGCATAATCAAAAGATGAAGAAAGGGATGTGGGACTAAAGAATATGATGATATGGACATCTGGATCTATACAAGGTGGAAGATCAGTGAAAATCAGGTGTGAGATGCATTAGATGTGAGTCAAAGACCACATCTCACGCAAAATGAATAGGGGCAACATCAATGACCCGCGGGTCATGATCTAGAAATGGCTTGAGCCGCTGGCCGTTCACTCGAAAGGTATTCTCAGAAGACAACTCGGATATATCGATGCTACCGTTGTCGTGTACCTTTCTTACCAAGTAGGGTCCCTTCCACTTGCTCTGTAGCTTCCCTGGAAATAATCGAAGCCTCGCATCAAACAGCCATATTCTCTGTCCAGGCTCAAAATGCTTGTGGCTGATGTGAGAATCATGCAACTCCTTCACTCTTTCCTTATAATGTAGGCTGTTTGAAAAGGTGATATCTCTAAGCTCCTCCAGGGCTTCCAACTCTGCCCTCCTCTGGTCTCCTACACCATCTGGATCCATAAGTATCTCAGTGACTGCCCAAAGTGACCTGTGCCTCAGCTCAATAGGTAAATGGCACGGCTTGCCATATACGAGGTGAAAGGGAGATGTGCCCAATGGTGTCTTGAAAGACGTCCTATATGCCCACAAGACCGAGTCCAAAAGCTGTGACCAATCCTTTCGGTCAGGGCGGACGACTTTCTGCAATATAGTCTTGATCTCCCTATTCGACACCTTGGCTAGACCATTCGTCTGTGGATGGTAAGGTGCAGCAACACGATGGTCTATACCGAACTCGCTAGCAAGGGCCTTCACCTGGTCATTGATGAAATGAGACCCCCCATCAGAAATCAAAACGCGAGGAAACGCGAACCGCGTGATGATGTGCTTCCTCAAAAATCTGCAAACTGTCCTCGCATCAGCAGCTCGGGCGGGGATAGACTCAACCCAACGACTAACATAGTCAACGGCCAACAGAATGTACTCAAATCCCTGACTCTTAGGGAATGGACCCATGAAATCGATGCCCCATGCGTCAAAAACCTCACAGAAGTGAATGGGCTGCATCAGCATCATATCACGCTGTCCACAAGTGCCCATCCTCTGACAGTCAGTACACCTCTTCACGAACTCATCAGAGTCCTTGAAGAGGGTAGGCCACTACAAGCCGGATTGGAGCACTTTCTGTGCCGTTCTCCTCCCAGAATGATGTCCTCTTGCCTCAAGCTTGTGGCAGTAAGTGAGGATGCTTTAGTGCTCCTCCTGAGGAATGCACCGACGCCAGACGCTATCCCCTCCTTCATGGTAAAGGATGGGATCCTCCCAGTGGTAGGACTTGGCCTTCGCAAGGAAGGTCTCAAGCCTCTGCCTGGGCCAATCTTGTGGGACTTTCCCAGCAACGAGAAAGTTCACAATATCAGCATACCACGGGAGTGAGGCGATAGCAAGGATCGCCTCATCTGGGAAGGTCTCACAAATGGGATCAATATGCTCGGACTCCTCAGGCTGCTCTAAACGGGAGAGATGATCCGCCACCACATTCTTGACTCCAGGCTTATCATTGATCTCAATGTCGAACTCCTAGAGTAGAAGGATCCATCTAGTCAGTCTGGCCTTGGCATCCTTCTTTGCCATGAGGTACCTGATGGCGGTGTGATTAGTATACAAGGTCACTCTAGATCCAATGATGTAAGATCAAAACTTATCTAGGGCGAAGACTACGGCTAGCATCTCGTTCTCTGTGACCGTATAATTCCGCTGGGCGGAATCCAATGTGCGGCTAGCGTAGTGGATAGCAAAGGGGACTCCATCCCTCCTCTGTCCCAGCATGGCCCCCACGACAAAATCGGAGGCATCCATCATGATCTCGAATGGGAGAGACCAATCAGGCGGCTGAAGAACAGGAGCCTCAATAACACACTGCTGGAGAGTCTCAAAGGACGAAAGACACTTGTCATCGACAAGGAACTCAGTGTCTTTCGTCAAGAGGTCAGTCAACGGCCGGGAAATCTTACTGAAATCATGAATGAATCGCCGGTAGAAACCGACGTGCCCCAGGAATGACCGTAGCTGCCTCAAATTGGACGGTGGTGCGAGTTTTCTAATGACATCAACCTTGGCTGGATCAACCTCCATGCCCCTGTTGGAGATGATATGGCCAAGCACCGTCCCTTGAGTCACCATGAAGTGACTCTTCTCCCAAGAAAGCACCAAGTGAACCTCTATACATCGCTGGAGTACTCGGTCTAGGCAGTCAAGACAGGAGTCGAATCCGTCACCATAGACCGAGAAATCATCCATGAAGACCTCCAAACACTCCCCTACCATGTCCGAAAAGATCGACAGCATGCATCTCTGAAAACTCGCAGGGGCATTGCATAGCCCAAATGGCATGCGTCGGAAGGCGTATGTACCGAAGGGACAGGTAAAGGTGGTCTTCTCCTGGTCCTCAGGAGCGATGGCCACCTGGTTGTAGCCCGAGTACCCATCCAGGAAACAGTAATGGCTCTTCCCTGCTAGTCTCTCAATGATCTGGTCAATAAAAGGCAGGGGGAAATGGTCCTTCTTGGTGGCCTGGTTGAGTCTTTTGTAGTCAACACAGACCCACCAAGAGGTGGGTACTCGTGTAGCAATCTCCTCTCCCGACTCACCGATCACAGTCGTGATGCCCATCTTCTTGGGCACCACATGCAAGGGGCTGACCCACTTGGAGTCGGAAATGGGATAAATAATATCTGCGCTCCACCATTTTGAGACTTCCTTCATGACGACCTCTCTCAGGTTGGGGTTCAGCCGCCGCTGGAACTCACGCGATGGCTTCGCCCCCTCCTCGAGATAAATATGGTGGGAACACAACGCTGGACTAATCCCATGGAGATCCTCTACATTCCATCCGATTGCCTTGCGGTTCTTTTCAAGAACCCCCATCAAACGGGATTCTTGCTCTCCAGTCAGATAGGCGGAGATGATGACTGGGTACATCTCAGGCTCGCCCGCAAGGAATCGATACTTCAGCGAAGTAGGGAGCGGCTTCAGCTCTGGACAGCTGGGTGCTGGCAAATCTGGCTTCGGAAGAAGATGCGTGTATGATGCCAAATCTGCTTGGGAGAATGAGAATGTACTCTTGCAAACTGGATCTGAAGAAGGCTGCTCAACTGAACTCTCTCTGATCTGCTCGGCATCTACCTCCTCCTCAGCTGTAGGCTCTGTGGGACTCAGGTCTGGCATGTGATCCTCACAATCTGCCCAATCAGACTCTGATCTGAGGGATCTGCATCACAAAAGGTGATCAGCACCACCATCACACAAGGTGGCCTCAGTACCACCATCATCATTAAACATTGTGTCGCGGTCGAGAACCGGATCTGCTGCCTCTGTGGTATCCTGAACCAGGAATGTGCTCTCCAGGCTCTCCTCTGCTGTCATCTCGGCATCAGCGGTGTCTGAAAATGAGAGGATGGCCTGCGCTGCGGGGTCTGCCCATGCTGCCTCATCGTCTGTGATCACAAAGTCACAGTCCTGGTGGATGTCTAGCCCGGCATCTGTCAGCTGCTCTGTATCTGTACTGGTCTCTGAGCATGCTCTGTCTCTGGCTCTGCTGTCCTCGACCGTCTCTATTTGTATACTCTCTCCCTCGACGCGAAAGTATGCCTTCCCGCTATCATGGTCAATCACCGCCTTGGCTGTGGCAAAGAACGGACGACCGAGAATGATGGGGGTATCGGTCACTGAATCAGGGATCTCCATGTCCAACACTACAAAGTCCACGGGGAATTGCAAGCCCTGAATAGTGATGACAACGTCTCGCAACAACCCCTTCGGCCTCTTGACAGATCGATCAGCAAACTGAAGGACTGTCCTGCTCTGTCTAAGAGTGCCCATCTCGAAGCGGTCGAGAAGGGCTGCCGGAAGGAGGTTGGTAGACGATCTGCTATCCAATAGAGTCCGGTCGAACCTCTGCTCTCTAATGTGACATCTGACATATGGGGCTCCTGAGTATGGCCTCTTGGCCGGCAGACAGTTCTGGATCGCGAAACACGTGGCTTTCGTCAGCACATGGATCTCTGAATGGTGGTTCCTCCTCCTGACTGTAGTCCTATCTCTCAACGAATGCTGGAGAAGGGGGATGTGCTGCAAAGCCTCCTGAAGGGTCAGCTGTATGTGAAATCTGTCAATCATGCTCTGGCTGAACTCCTCCTGCTCTCTCTTTTTTGGATCTTTTTATTTTTTCTTCCCCTTCCCCATCTAAAGGGCTATAGGGAAGGGGATCACTGGGTCCTTCTTAGATGAAGGACTAGGAATAGGTCTAGACGGCTCGACGGCCGGATCCGCACATACATCAAGCACCACAGTGGGACCAGAATAAACTAAACCTTTTCCTTTATTTACAACAGGATTCCGAGATACATCAGTGGAAGGAAAAACAACAGATCTCTCTACATGAACTCTGGTGGCCTCAGTACCACCACTGGCAGGATCATCTGGACGTCTCGCGGCCTCAGTACCGCGCGCTGGCTCAGCCTCTCAGGTGGCGTCAGTACCACCTCCTCGAACTTGTGAAATGGCGGCCTCAGCACCGCCTGTGGAATCAGCATCCTTGGTGGCATCAGTACCACCGTCATCATCTCGAGCGGCCTCAGTACCGCTCTCCTCCTCCTCCTCTGGCGCTCTAGATGTATCCTCCTGACATCGCTCAGACGAGGCGCCGCCTGCTGGTGCCCTACCGCTCCTAAGTGTGACAAAATCAGCATCAAAAAGATCTGAAGACATATCATCAAATGGATCACTAGGAGTGGCATGCTCAGTGTAAGCTACCTGCTCAGACTTCCGCTTCAGGCTGTTGGGGTTTGGCTCGATCTGGGCAGGGATAGCGGCCTTCCCTCTCACAATGTCCCGCATCTCCTGGCGGAACTCGTCCATCTCCCGTCTGAAGGTAGCCTGCTGGTCCGTGAGGAGGCAGGCTATGTCGTCCAAGGTGGGGCTCTCATATGGTGGACCATGGGAGCCCGACGGGTAGCCTCTCTGGTAATGAGGCTGCTGGAACAGATGCTGCTGCTGGTGAGAGGGGTAGGTGGCGCCGTTGCCGGGGAACGGTGAATTTTTAGGGTTTTAAATCATTTTGGTAATTGATTTTTGTGAAAATTAATTTTTGTGCCATTTTTTTTCTTCTGTATTTTATTTTGCATTTCTCTCTTACTTCTGCTACTAACCGCAAATTCTCTCTTCGCAGACTTCTGGGAACTGGATTTCGATATTAATTCAAGGATCTGCTATGAAGACCGAATTTTAATTTTGTGAGAGTGAGCTTAGCATAGGTTTAATTTTGCAATATTCTCAGGGTCCCTCTCTTTGAACCCTTGTAATAATTAAGACTGAACATTTTTTCGGTGTGTCGGGTCTGTTTCAACCCCTTTTGTGTGGTTGGGACCCGACTTGAGTGGCGTAGCACTTAGGCACATATACGCTTGCTTGTTTATCATTGATTGTGCTCGTAATCTTTAGGCCACACCTTTTCACTAATTAAACGCACTATAGATCGTTCAACATTAGCCAAATTTTAAATCAATTCTTCCTGCTAATAAGACTATCTGTTTAGGGCGTTTTCATCTGTGCATATCATTTAGTGTAAATTTTAAATTCCTTGTCTTGCATCCCGCATGAAGAACGCGAGGATTCACTGTAAGTCCTTCTCTTAAGCATGCATCATTGATTTACGCTTGCATTGTCTTTTTCAATTCTCTCTCCTCGAGTTTTACAACTTAGGAATTAACGGAATTGGGACTGCTCGTTAAGCGTGAATTTCTGTGCTCACATTAACTTCAGTGATAACCTAAACTTAAAACCGGGACTGCTAATCAAGGTGACTGCAAATAAACTGACCTAAAATTAACTCTTGTTTGGTGGAGAGAAACCCACTCATTGTTTGTTTAAGGACAAGATCGCACACCTTAGGGTAGAGCCAAAAACCGAAATACTTCATTCAGACTGCTGATTTTAAAAACAATTAGCTACTTTTCAGTGAGGGTCTCGGGTAGCCGTTTACGGTCCGACTTCCCTTAGCAGAGTAGGTGGTTTAGAGGACACCGCGGAAGGCACCGTCCTCAAGTAACACGGGTAGCTGTTTATACGGTCCGTACTTACACCTATACTGGCTGAAAGTGGGTGCAACTAGTTGTATGAACTCGGGACAGTCTTTATGAAATATTTCGGCACCTAACAGCTCCGCTTAATTTGCAATATTGTCTTGTCATTAAATTAAAACTGAAAAGATAAGCGGCCGAACCCTGACGTGCCTTCATCTGTGTTGAGTGGTGAACTTGAAAATTGGCTTGTGTTTGCTTTGTGTCTGCTTCCTCGTAAAGATTCTCTCCATCCTTCTTGTCTTGTTCTTTTCACTCCTTTGCTAAGGAATCTCTTATCCTTATCAAAAACCTCATTCAATTCCGGCACTCAACACTTAACTCTTCCTTTCTGAAGGTGAATCACAATGCCTCCAAAGAAGAACCCTGGTGACGATGAGAACAACAATGACCCCATCCATGCCCTCTTGGCTAGGATAACCGTTGCCGAACAAACCAATGAACTACTTAGAATGCAGTTGGCAATAATACAACAAGGCGAGGCTGCTATGGAAGACACGTATCTCCCAGAATTAGATGAAGATTATAATTGGTTGAGACCTGTCCCCCCTGAGGATGCGTTCGAACACAAACCGCATTTCCTGGCACTATTGCCAAAGTTCGGAGGAAATAACCATGAAGAACCATATATCTTCCTCCGCGACTTCGAGTTAATCTGTACTAACCTCTGCCACCCTAAGGTTAGCCAGGACTACATAAGGTTGAGAGCTATCCCCTTCGCCTTGACTGATAAGGCGTCTTACTGGCTAAAAAATCTAGGGGAAATAATCACGACACGGGCCACATTCAAGATTCTGTTCTTAAAGAAATTCCACCCAGTTAGTAGAATTAGTCAAATGAGGATAAAGCTCACGAGTTTCACCCAACACCCGAGTGAACCATTTCATGAAACCTGGGAAAGATTCACAGACTTAGTACAGAAATGCCCAGGACACGGGATAAGTAAAATGATGCTGGTCCAAAGTCTTGTGAGCGGGCTGAACCCTGAGACTCAAGGGTTGGTTAGTGCATCCTACGGAGGAAGCTACATGGGGCGCCACGAGGACACCGTCTACGAGGTGTTTGAGAGACTTGCTGAATCTAGTCGTGCACAAACCACCAGCCGGGCTTACATAGCCGGCTCCAAAAAGATGGTGAATAATCTGACGACCGATCACAATGCTGACATGGGAATAATAGCTGATAAGCTAACTATGGTTGAGCAGATTTATAAAAAGGTGGATGAGATCCATAAATCATCTGATATGGAGAAATTAGCCAAATTGCCTAAACAAATGGAGGAATTGGCTGACAGGGTATCAAAGATTGCACCCCCCGCACCCATACACCAAATTCACTACATTCAAGGTCAAGGGGTAGGGCAACATAGCCATTGGGGTGGAGACCAAGTCTTGTCCTCTCAAACTGATGAAACCTCCGCTCAGACTGATTTTGAGGAACCTCCACAGGTCATGGAGATAAACGGAGTCTGGTACAATTTGGAACCAGTCAATCGCTCAGGCCAAAACTCTACTCCAAATCCTCGTCCACCGCAAGCCCAGCCCACCTACCAGCCTCAACTACAGCAGAGGCAGCAATATCGCACAGGATATCAGAACCCGCAACCTCAGCCACAGCAGAACCAATGCCAAAGCCAACAAGGGCAATATCAGCGACCTCAGGCCAGGCAGGGCCAAGGGTCCTCCTCCTCTTCTGCTATCTCTCCAGAACTCCAGCGAGTGCTGGATGAGCTTCATGACATGAGAGTCGACATAAATTGACTCTCTTGTTGGAGAGATGAGGTAACAACACCCCAGACCGTGATTCCAGCTCAAGTCCAGGCTAACCCAAATAGCCTTGGACACAATCAGGTATTAATCTCTGACTATTCCATACCTGAGCTAAAGCCCTCCTCAAATAATGACTCTTATCATATCTCTCTTAGGAGCGGAAGGACCGTAACCATGCCTGATCGAGCAAAGGAACACGAAGACATAGCCCCAGTGTCCACCAATTCACACAACCCTGGGGGAATTGACAAAGGAAGACAGGAGGAGAAAGAACAAGTCCCACCCACACCACCCAGATATAATGGAGTGTCTGAGTCTGAGTCAGACAAAGAAATGCCACCAAGACACCATCCTTTAACCTCAAATTTCCCTGTTTTTAGTCCGAGTCAGAGTCCTGTACGAACTTTTTCATTCAATAAAAGTGATGATGTTGATCACAACAAATCTATTCCTTTCCCCCGTGCTCTTATGGCAGGGAAGAAGAAAAACATAAAAAACCAAAAAAATGATGAAGAGATGTCCCGCATATGTAAGGAAAATATTAATGTCACTCTGTCCCTAGACGAGATGATAGAAAGAGACTCGGCTTTTCGAAAATACCTGAAGGTGAGATGCACACCAACTAGGGCCAGCAAACAAATTCCTAGCCAAACAAAGAAACACATTCTCTCAGTAGCCACATCTCGTATGATAAAAAATGAGCTGCCAAGAAAGAAGAGAGACATGGGTGCTCACTTTGTCACTAGCTACATCAAGGAAATCAAGTTTGCGAGAACATTGTTAGACAATGGATCATCCATCAATCTCATGCCCACAACCCTATATGAGCATCTAAATCTAGGTCCTCTTAAACAATCTGCAGCTGTACTTCAATTCGCAGACACATCAACTAAGCGACCTAGGGGCGAGATTCGAAACATTGTCATCAACATAGAGGGACAAAACTACCCAGTGGATTTTACAATTCTTGACATGGATGTCCCTAGAAATTGGAAAGATTCCCAGATGATACTAGGGCGACCCTTCCTTAGGACCGCAGGAGCTATATTTGATTATACATCCGGGAGAATCCAGTTCGGAAAAGTTGAACTTAAAATGCAGCAAACTAGGTTCCAAAGACCTGACACTGAGTCGAGCACCGAGTCTGAAAAATCAGAAACTGGGACTGAAATTACAGAACCAACAGTTGGATCTTGGAGACAAAACCCAGCCGCTATGATAGAATCAACCTCATCTGGTGAGGAAATTGTTGATGATTTAGTCTGCCAGCTCATCCATGCATCTACCTATACTCTTGGAGACTCAGAGGCCACTCTAGACCTGTCAGTCCATTCTCCTTATGGACAATCCCTAAGTAAGGTACACAGATCGGACGCGGCGACTGCCACACCTCATTCCATCATTAGCGATCCGATCCATGATACAACCATGATGGTGGTCAACATTGATACACTACAAGCATCCACATCACAAAAACAAACATCACAGACAGAACCAGATTCGAGAAATATCATTGACTTACCTGAACTCAAACCATTGCCCCCGACACTTAAGTTTGCCTTCCTTGCAGGACAAAAAGGACAATTTCCGGTCATTATCAGCTCACAACTGACCGAAGAGCAGGAGATCCGCATGCTTAATCTTTTGGAGAAAAACCGCAAGGCTATAGGCTGGAGATTGTCTGATCTTCCAGGGATTAACCCAGCCCTGTGCTCACACCATATTTACTTGGAAGATAATGCTAAACCCTCCCGTGAATGCCAACGTAGATTGAATCCAAATTTACGGGAAGTGGTTAAGACTGAGATCGAAAAATGGTGTAAAGCTGGGTTCATATATCCCATCTCCGACTCGAAATGGGTGTCACCTTTGCATGTAGTCCCGAAAAAGTCAGGACTCCAGATTATCACCAATGAGGAGGGAGAAGAGATTACGACACGGGTACCTACGTCGTGGCGTGTCTGTGTGGATTACAGGCGCCTGAATGCCGCAACGAAGAAGGATCACTTTCCGCTGCCTTTCTTTGATCAAATCCTGGAGAGATTGGCAGGGAGAGAATACTTCTGTTTCTTAGACGGGTACTCAGGCTACAATCAGGTAGCCATCGCCCCCAAGGACCAGGAAAAGACTACTTTCACATGTCCCTTCGGCACATACGCATTCAAGCGAATGCCTTTTGGTCTTTGCAATGCACCCGACACCTTTCAACGATGCATGATTGCAATTTTTGCCGACATGGTTGGGGATTTCCTGGAAGTCTTCATGGATGACTTCTCGGTCCATGGTGATTCATTCGATGATTGTCTAGCGCACCTGGATCGAGTCCTTCAAAAGTGCAGGGAAGTGAATCTGGTGCTCTCTTGGGAGAAAAGCCATTTCATGGTGAAAGAGGGCATTGTACTGGGGCATGTCATCTCCAAGAAGGGAATGGAGGTTGACCCTGCCAAAGTAGATGTGATTAAAAAACTTGAGCCACCCACAAATGTGAAACAAGTACGGTCTTTTTAGGGCATGTCGGATTTTACAGGAGATTTATCAAAGACTTTTCAAAAATTGCCCGACCGTTAACAGACCTTCTTGGGAAAGACACCGAATTCCTGGTAGATCATAAGTGTCTAGAAGCCTTCCAATTACTCAAGAAAAGAATCATTGAGACACCCGTCCTACAAGCTCCCGACTGGTCTCTTCCCTTCGAGATTATGACAGACGCATCTGATTTCGCTGTAGGGGCTGTATTAGGACAACGAAAAGATGGAATCCCGTATGCTATTCACTACGCAAGCAAAGTTTTAGATCCTGCTCAGAAAAATTACACTGTGACCGAAAAAGAAATGCTTGTTGTGGTTTTTGCCTTGGAAAAATTTCGATCAATACTTCTAGGATCTAAGGTGACAGTTTACACAGATCACTCTGCCATTTGCTATTTAATGACCAAAAAGGATGCAAAAGCACGACTTCTGAGATGGATTCTACTGCTTCAAGAATTTTATTTGGAGATTAAGGACAAACCTGACATTGAGAATGTCGTGGCTGATCATTTATCACGGATTGAACAAAACAAAATTCCGGAATCTGAATCCATCCGTGAAACCTTCCCAGACGAGTCAATTTCTGCTATTGACTCACTCCCTTGGTATGCAGACACGGTGAATTATCTCATCACCAATGAAGTTCCTCAAAGTTGGCCCAGAAACAAAATCGATCGACTCAAATCTGAAGCAAGACACTATCATTGGGAAGATCCCTTCCTTTTCTTTGAAGGACCGGATTGCATATGGAGAAGATGTATTCCTCAAGAGGAATATCAAAGTATCCTCAATCTATGCCACACCTTGGAGGCAGGAGGACATCACTCTGGGAAGAGGACCGCTGAGAAGATCTTGCAATGTGGATTTTACTGGCCGACCTTGTTTAAAGATTCTTACAATTTTGTGAGGTCATGCCCCGTCTCTCAGAGAATGGGAGGAACCATTGGTTCCAAAGATGCCATGCCTATGCAATCAGTGATCATCTGTGACGTATTCGATGCATGGGGCATTGACTTTATGGGCCCATTCCCTAATAGTCGAGGATTTGAATATATTCTTCTCGCGGTAGATTATTTATCTAGATGGGTGGAGGTTATCCCTACTCGAGCTACAGATAACAAAACTGTTTGCAAGTTTTTGAAAGATCATATTATTTCGAGGTTTGGAATTCCAAAAGTTTTAATATCTGATGGGGGAAGCCACTTTGTCAACCGGGAGGTGAAGAAGTTGACTAAGGAATACGACATCGAGCACCGTGTCGCTACTCCTTACCACCCACAATCCAATGGAATGGCCGAGGTGTCAAACAGGGAGGTTAAACGAATTTTACAGAAGCTCGTTCGCCCTGACAGGAAGAACTGGTCCCAACTCCTGGACCAAGTTCCGTGGGCTTACCGGACGGCTTATAAGACCCCGTTGGGCACCTCCCCGTTTAGAATGGTATATGGAAAACCATGCCATTTGCCCGCAGAGCTCGTCCATAAATCAGAATGGGCAATCAAAAAGATTAATTGGAACTGTCAACAAGGAAAGAAGAACCGAGACATGAATTTGAATGAACTGTCTGATATCCGAAATCATGCTTACGAAAACAGCACCATCTACAAAGAAAAAGTGAAGAGATGGCATGACAAGAACATTCGAACAAAGATCTTTGTCCCAGGGCAGAAAGTTTGGCTATTTAATGCAAAGTTGAAAATTTTCCAAGGAAAATTGAAATCAAAATGGACGGGACCCTTCATTGTAAGGGAAGTACACAATAATGGGAGTGTTGAGATCTCAGAGACCGCAGATAGCGCGCAAACATCTATAGTCAACGGTCAGCTGCTTAAACATTTTGTCGAATCCAATGAGCAATTAGTACAAGTTGAACAGATCTCCTTCACTCAGGGCATAGATTTTGATGAAAAATTTGATCTGCCCGGATAGCACACCTCTCCGGAAACTACACTCTCTTGTACATCCGAAATTCTTCCCGGTTCCCCATCTGTAATTATCCGATTATACTTACGCTGACCTGAGCCTAAGTATAGGGGGACCGCTACCATTGTTTATACATCACTTCTCTTCTTTTGTTCTCTCTATGTTTAGTAAGAGCTATGTCAACATTTCACTTTGTGCCATGGGGACATAGCACAAGCTAAGTATAGGGGGGTGTATTTGTATATATTTTATCTACTTTATCCATAGCTCGTACTTTAATCGTTTTTATCTAACACCGGGGATGGGTACAAGTAGTGTGTATAATACCTGTTTATTGTCAAAAAAAAAGAGTTAAAATAAACACCAAAAAAACAAAACAAAACTTTTTGAATAAAAAAAAATCATCACTCATGGTCTTGCATTTCATCAAGCATTTCATGCATTTCTTGGTTGATATATTCCTGACACATTCACTATCACTCAAGGCTTGAGGATTTTTGAGGACACTTGATTTCTGAGATCTTGAGATTCTGAGTTAGACTGCCTTAGTCATTAGGGTTTTGAACTTAATAAATCCACACTTCCCTAGTTTGAAAGATTTGAGCGCTATATTGCACTCTTTATCTCTACCTTCAAAGAATATGATCAGCACAAATCACTTCCACAACTGCATTATTGATGAGAAGAGTTGAGATATCACTTGAGGAACTAGGACTAGGGATTTGAGTTTAGACCCGATCTGATGATATTCGAGGATGGGATAAAGTTAATGAAGGCTGCAGAAAACCTGAGTGTCAGCAAAAACCCAGCCAGTATGTGAACAAGTTCATATGCTATCTTTTTAATATTGACCTAAGTGCCAGGGTGTAATGAAACTTAATGAAAATTGTTGATCAGTGTGCGCCAACTTTTGGTAAAAGCAGTGGAGCTAGCCAACAAAAGAAAAGAAAAAGAAATGTCAAAGAAAAGCTCTATCATCCAAAGTCAAATTCTAAATGAGCTTCCACCAATGGCGAGCGCTCCCAAACATTTTCAAAGTGTCCACTTGGACCAAGCGCTAATTAGGACCAAGGAGTCGGGCTGACACCATAAAAGGGCTCTACATTGTAAGCGATACAAGTCTGGGTGTCGAAGGTATCTTAGATACTCAGAAGAGACACACCCCGATGTACTCCCAGAAAAACAAGTGCAGACGACTCCAAATTCTCTTGACTGACACATTGATCAACAAAATAAAATATATTTGTGTTGAGTAATAAGGCACTCGAGAGGCACCTTGTTCCAATGAAAGGGAGAGAAAATCAGACACAATCCTATGCCCTCCATCAACTGGCCGTCCATCTACGCTTTCAAGTCTGATAGACTAATGAGATGGTTGACTGAAGCAAGAATATACTTATTCCCTAGGGTTGAGGGTCAGGTCTAGAGGAGAATCTCTTGGATTGGAACTTTGGGTGATGTCTCGATTTGACTCTCATGAATGCAGTACACTAAGAATCATATCCTTATATTATATGTACAAAAAGAGAGTCTGAAAATTAGAAGAAGTTGGGCTCCTTTTGATTAAAGCTTGGTTGAGCACAGAATTTTATGATCACTCAAATTAAGGGTCTTCTCTGAATTGAGCCTTGTAAATTCACATACACAGTCGGGGATGTATTCAACTAAGTTATTCATTCATTCATGCTCGGGGACGAGCATGGTCTAAGTATAGGGGTATGATGAATCCCGTATTCATCATGCTAAAATTGGTCATTTAGGCTATGTCCCCCATCATCCACTTTCAATTAATCATTAATAGAGCATTATTAGCATTCATACTTGTGTAAATAATATCTGCATTTCATCATGCATAAATTGCATTAAAAATCCCCTGTGTAAATTAGCCCAAAAAGCCGCTAACTTCTCACATTTTTAGTTAATCCATCCTAACTCTGATTGACCCAAAACCACCTCCATTGTGTAGATATTACTAACCTTAATAAGTAAAAAAATACAAAAAAATACTGACTCCAATAAGTGTCAAATAATCCCAAAGCCAAATTTCACATCTGACGGACTAAAATGAGCATATCTCCCACATACAGTGTCCGATTTTGGTCTACTCACTTTTAAAGTATTCCATTTTCAAATACCTTCAAAACAAGACCAATTTCATAAAATTCGGAGCTCATATGTGAAAGTTGGGTTTTGGGCCTCTTTTGCGCATTTTAACTTTTTGCCAATTTTGACCTGAGTTTTTATGTTCATAATTAACTCTTTTAATTTTATTTCTTTTTCATTTGTGTCCTTTGATGAACGTTTTAATAAGAAATGCAAAAATTCAAATCCAGATTAAAACTGATATCAAAGAAATTGACCATGTCCAAGTGTTTGTTGTCGGTCTGTGCAAAAGTTGTGCATTTCTTACTTTTATTTTATTTTCCTAATTTCTTATCCTTTAAAAATCCAAAAAAATAGATTAATGTGTAAATAATTTTCTTATATTTTATCGTATTTTTTCTAGAATTTTTATCCTCTCTAAAATCATCAAAAAAATTACAAAACTCCAAAAATCGATTTTCTATACACATGGAGAGCCACCGAAAATGCCACTTCTCACAGGTGACCTCTCTTGGTCCTGGGCCCTTCATGAAAGTTGTAGATCTCGTCGAGACAAACAACTTTCGTGAAGAAAACTTTTCGATCCGAGGTCATCTTCTATCTCTTTTTCCCCTTTAAAATTTTGAAATTTTTTTGGGGGCGCCACGTGGCAGCCCCTGGGCGTGCCACGTGGCACCCCCACTTGCCCTCTCTCTCCAGCCGCCCCCTCCCCCAAGGTCACGTGCTGCGCACGTGACCTTCTTCCACCTCCAGCCGTTGCAAGCCGCCTCCTTCCCCCTGGCCGTTTCCATCTTCCACCAATAACCGCCGCCATGCACGGCCTTAATCGTCACCTCCTCCGGCCATTACCATCCTCGACCGTAACCCCCCAGCCGCCGTCATCCTATAAATCACCGTCACCTCCCTCCTCTCCAGCCATCCACCTTTTTCCAAAACTCCCTCCCAGCCGCCGTCCTCGCAGGTGACAGCTGCAAGCTTCGGGCTGGTGAAGACGAGCAAGGTGCGATCCTCCGCCATCTCTTGGCCGAGTAGTGGCTTCGTCAGCCCCTTCATCTCCGACCTCGCATAGGTCGGAGCTCCGCTCCTAGCTCTCCCCTAGGTGTCCCGACCATTCCATCCGCATTTTCTTTTTTACGTATTTTGGCTAACCTGCGGCTGCACTACAGGGAGCAGCCCATCGCCTTCATCGCTCACCGCTCGCCGCGGAGACCAGCTCCGCCTCGCCGCTCCGCCGCGAGGTCCACCGCGCTTCACCGACCTCCATGCTGTCGCCTCCTCGCTCACCGGTACCCCTCCGCCTCGCCACCCAGCGCCATCGACCGCGGAGGCCAGCTCCGCCCCGCTCCAGCTGCCGTCGGATCAGGCTTGGGCCCTTGATCCGACGGCCCAAAGGCCGTCAGCATCTTCCTTCAGCCACCGTTGGATCGGGCAACCGAGCCCTTGATCCAACGGCATCCGCTCCGCCACGCGTCACTACGCCCGAACCTGTGGTTCGTCAACCGAGCCTGAGACTCGGGACCCCCGAGCCTCCGCTCCGGGCCCGAACCTCAGGTCTGGGTCCGAACCCAAGGCTCGGCCACTCCGAGCCTCAGCCTCCGCCACCGAGCCTCCGGGTGCACGTGCGCGGCACGTGTGCCTGGGGTAAATTGCACGGACACCCCTCAAAGTTCAAGAATTTGCAGAAATACCCTCGCTAGGGGAAAATTTCAGAAAAGTCCCCTAAGTTTTTGTTAATTATAGATAAGTCCTCCTAGGGACCTTTTTGCAGAGAAAACTTTATTTTATCTACATTTTAGTCCCTGAAACTTCATTTTGTCATAACTTTTTCATACGGACTCCGATTTTAGCGTATAATATGTCGTTTCGAAGCTCTTTTCATGCTCTACCATTTAGCATAGTTTTTGAACAGATCTAAGGTGGTTTATTGTCAATTATTATTTGCGGATCATCACTGACTTTTGCAGGCTTATTTTGACATACTTGTGCTTGAGAATTGAGTGATAAATTTTTACAGGAGGTCGGATAGTGAACTCTAATTGTCATTGATGGTGAATATCACATTTAAGATTTCATAGGGGATTAATTTAGATCCATTCCTCTAAGTTTTTAGCCAACTATTCGAGGAATTAATTCAAAAATATTTGGAGGTCTGATCTCTCGCTTCAAATTATTCTGAGCTTAAATTTATTGATCTGAAGCATTGACTCAATTACATGTTGATCTGTGATTAATTTTGAAGAAATTATTGATCATATTATTAGAAAATTAGATACGATCCAAATCACAGATCCTGGGCATAAATTCTGTTTAATTCCCTTGCATCACATTTGCATCATTGCATTGTATATTTCTCAACACACAAATTAATCGATCATTAACCAATTATTTAATTTGATTTAAGACCACGCAACTAAAAATCATTGTTCCCTGTGTTCGACCTTGGTACACTTACCAAGTAAAAATACTCCACAAAATTCAAAGCTTGTGGTATTTTGACGACCGAAATCCGCCTCCTATACTATAATTCATCCTTATTAAAGAGGCGAATTTCGCGATCATCAGTAAGTGGGAGGATGCTGCTGCTGTGGCTGGTGAGGCTGCTCTCGCCTCCAAGACTGTCCCTGCTGATAGGGACGAGGAACGAAGGATGACTACTGTTGTGAAGGGTAGACTGGGGGCTGCTGCTGCGGTTGGTGATCTCTCTGTTGGCTGTACTGGCCTCCCTGACCAGATGGCTGCTGCTGGGGCTGGGCACCTCCGTTCCCCCACTTGAATCCGGGATGGTCTCGTCGGATCCCAGGCTGAGGACAGTCATACCAAATCCTGTTGACATCCATCAACGGCTCTGCATCATATTGGGGTGGCGGTAGCACTGCCAGAGGCTGATCCGACTGGTATACCACCATCTGCAAGTCTGGAGATGGTGGTGACTGGTAGGTGGGCTGCGACTGCTGGTACGGCTCCGCCTGTACAAGGTGAACCTGTCTAGGCTGCTGGTGTGAGCTGGAGCGCTGGGACGAGCTGCTGCTGCTGCCGGTATCGCCTCGCGACTGAAGACGGGGTTGTGAAGCTGTCTGTGCCTCCTGGAGACACATGAGCTGGGTCTTCATGTCGCTCAGAGTCTGTGCCATTTGCTCCATCTGAGTGATGCCCTGGCACTGCTTCTTCTCGATCAGCTCCATCCGATCCAACTTCTCACTGATAATCCCCATGTCCGCAGCTGACGACTCTGCCTGTGTTGCTGCTACTGCGGACGAACTGGATGGACCGGCATCGACCCGTGCTATCCTCTGGTACTGCACGGGTCCTGGTTGCTGCTGGGGTCTGTCCTGAGTGTACAACCTGGTCTGGGACATCACCATGTAGTTCTCGACCATCTCCTCGTAGATGGTCCAGACCTGGTCGTGATCCTTGGCGAAATACGACCCGCCACAAGAAGCGTTCACCAAGCCCTGGAGCTCTGGTGTCAGCCCGCTGAAGAAGCTCTGCACAAGGTTGGGCTTCGAAATGTCGTGGGCGGGCATCGATCAGTCAGCTCACGGAACCTTTCCCATGCCTCGTGGAATTGCTCGTTGTGGAGCATGGAGAAGTTGCTGATGAGGGCTCTCGCTGCATTGGTCCGCCCAAGTGGATAGTACTTGTGTAAGTACTCGGTGCAGAGCTGCTCCCAGGTGTAGACAAACTTCCCCAAGTGCTTCAGCCAGGTGGCTGCTCTGTCTGCTAAGGAAAAGGGGAAGGCGATCATCCGAATCGTATCCTGGTCCACCTGACGGTCGTGGACAGTACTGCAGATCATGAGGAACTCCTGGAGGTGGAGATGGGGCTCCTCAGTAGCGAGTCCGTGGAAGCGGGGGAGTAACTGTAAGGTGTTCGGGGGGAACTTGAAGTCCCCCACGATCGCTGGAAGTACGACCCAGTGGTGCATCAGCGTCGATCCGGGGTTGTGCAACTCTCGCATCGGTCTCGGTGGTCCTCCTACGGCTGCTGCGGCTGCTGCATCAACATCATCCGGGATCCTCGGCCCGTCTCTCCTCTGCTCTCGCTCTGCTCTCTCTGCTCGCATCTGCTCCATCTCTCTCCTCATATCAAGCATGAATGCTCCCTGATCCCTCAACTACTGTTGAACGGTCTCTAGGGAGGCGATCAGGGTGGAGTTGATCGCACCCTGGTCCAGCACAAAATGCTCAGGCTGTGGACCTCGGGAGCGATCCTCAGAACTGCCGGCCATGGTGTCTGCAAAACCAAATGAGCCAAACTCAGGTGCTGATAAATCTGCCAATCTCTCCTATGGCTCATGTCTCTCGGAATCGAAAGAAAGGGGGTCGAGGGAGAACAGGGCGGAGTCATACTCGGGTTCAGAGAGCTGGTCTCGGCTCTCGCGGGCCAACCTAGATGAACGGGTAGACGTGCCTGAAAGCGGTGCAGCCAGAGGCTGCCTAAGAGATCGTCTACCCATCATCGTGATATGGCGAGTAAGGCGGATGGGATCTGGAGAAACTATGATCAGAATAGAAACCCCTCGGTTAACCAACGCAACGCGAGCTGAAGACCATAAAGGCTCGGTCGGATTATCTTGTCAAATTTTATTATGGTGAACAATCAGTCTATCAGAGCGATTACGTGACCTGTTGGGATACCCGATGCTACCCCAACCGACTGTCCCGCACGGAAGAGTCGGTAATCAGTCGGGAATAGCACCGAAGGGCTCTACCTAGTGAACGGGTCACTCTCTCGCACAATCAAACCAAACAATGAGGGGGTTGCTCTCCCCAAGACCGATTTTTTTAAGTCAAGTGTCTTTTAGGGTCAATAGTTTTAGCAGTCCCAATTTTATTGTTTTTCTTTTTAATCTTTTTCAATAAAAACAAAAGGCCTAACGAATTTTTCGGTTCTCCTGATTATTAAGTCAAAAACTGGGGGAGAAGACGAAAAAGCCGATGCACGATGAAATCAATGATGCATGCAAAGATAGAAATGCGTACCTTCCTCCAGCACTCTACATGCAAGTGATCCACGCAAAAATGTAAAGACTGAAATAAACTACCTATATGGTGTAGCGGTAAAGAGTCGAGTCCTAAACAGACAATTCTACTCGAAGAACCGTCTAACCGGTCACCGATCCTTCAAGCCAAAGGTCCGGTCTCGGTCTACCCCTCCTCCTCCCGACACATCGGGTTCAGGAGCAGCGCTTGGCAGGGCAGGCTACGGCACGTAGGCTACGAATGGGATGTGTCAGTTATTTTTATTAATGAATTATTAGTAGGTCCAATTAATCGCACTATAGGAACAGGCAATCAATTAGGTGTGGGGATCCTACTAATTATGGCACAGTCAAGCAGAATATCCTAAGTCTAGGGGCTCGATAAAAACCACGTAAAACCGTAAAAGGCAGCAAAAAACCAAAAACCGCGAAAAAGCCGCGAAAAACCTAAGGGTCCCCCGAGCACACCGGTGCTCGGCAAAACATACTCGCTAGAGAGTTCAAGTCCACAGTCTGAGGGTCCCTGTAATATTACAAATAATCAAATGAAATGAAAATAAAAAGCTAAACTAATCCTCGCCCGCTCGTCTACTCTCTCACGCTCTCCTATGGCTCCGTGCAGAAGGAAGCCGCCTCCAAGTCCCGCGGTTGTGCCGGCTTCTCGAAAGCAGCCGCCTCAGTCCTCGAGCCCCTAGCATAAAAGAAACAAGTGGTCAGACCAATAAAATAATCAAATATGAACAGAAAATATGAACAAGGGTATATGTGCAGAAATGTCAAATAAAATAAACAAACAAAAATCAAACAAAAACAAAAATAAAATAAAATAAAATAAAATAAAGCAAAAATAAATGAAAAATAAAAAGTCGCGATAAGCCGCGGACTCAGAAAGAGCTGCGGAAAGCCGCGAAAAAGAAAATGAAAGTAAAAAGAAAACTACTAAGCCGTGCTCCCCGGCAACGGCGCCATTCTGATGAGCCAAAGATTCGATCAATCCGGATCAGGACAAAATATCACTCGGGTCGTTGCGACCCGGATCGACGAGAACCTCGGCTCAATCAAGAAAATGAAATTCAGACCACCAAAATCAAAGAAAATCAATCAAGACACGATAGCGGTCCTAGCTATTGGATTAGCCTGGTATAGCGACCAGGGTCGGACTCAGGGAGCACGTGATGGCCTTGCGGCCTACGAAGTAGTCAAAAATAAAATAAAATAAAATCAAAGGTGTTTTTGGTGGATTTTTAGTCTTTTTATATTTTTTTGGATTTTTAGTTAATTAAGAAAATAAGAAAAACAAGGAAACAAGACAATTCAACAATTTATTTAATGCATCAAAAATCAAGTAAAAATTCAAATAAAAATGTTTTTGTGTATTTTATAATTTTTACTGTTTTTAGTGAATTTTTGGGATTTTTTGTTTTTTTATTTAATTTTCTAAAAATGAAACAATGTAAGAAACTAAAGGTATTGTCCAGCCGAGCTTAAGAGACTTAGATAAAATATCTAACAGTCCCTAATAAGCCTGGAGGTAATTTTTCTGTAAAGAGAAAGAAACAAGGAAAATTTAGGAATGTTAATTATTATTTTTGGGTTTTTAGATTAATTATTAGAATTTTTATAAGCTTTTTAGTGTTTTGTACTTTTTATGAGTTTTATATAATGAAAAATGGTTAAAATTGGCCAGAAAATCAAACAAGCCAAAACAAACAGTAGCTATTTTTTTGTAATTTTTAGATAAGTTTTAATATTTTTTGTGAATTTTTAAAACAAACAGTAACAAAAATGGTTGTTTTGATTTTTTAAAAATAGCAAATAAAACCAAAAATGTCCCCAAAAATTCTAGAAAATTTTACAACATGGCAGAAGCCATGTATCCAATTTTCATCGAATTTGGAGTAAATTTGATATTTTATTCAAAAACAAAACCTAGGTACAGTGCATAGGGACATGTACGTAATTTCCAAAAGTTCTGGGGGCCCGGTGCAAAATACCCAAGGAATCACGCGCGCAGCGCGTGCCTGGGGCACTCAGGGACCTATATGCAAAGAAATTAAGTTCCTGGGCTAAATAATAACAAGTATTAGAAACCCAGGGAACTTAATGTAATTTACTCACTAAAATAACGCACATGCGCATAAAAACTAATCACAGGGACATATATGCAATTATCCAAAAATATTTATTCATTCCATAACATAGCAGAACTATAGAGCTAAATATGCAAAATACCCAACAAAGCACGTGTCGATGCACGTGCTACACTACAAACAGGGGCATATATGCAAATAAAATAAAACTCAGGGTCCAAAGTGCAAATGTATCGAAAATAAAACAACTATCTAACGTATTTACAGGACTAAATGCTAAATAAAATAAAGAGAAGGGTCTAAGGATAAATTACCCTTTATTAAGTCGAGGGTCAGATGGCTGCCACGTGGGGGATCGCACGCTGGAGGATGAGTGGCGCGCAACAAACGAACCCTCGTCGCGATCCGACGGCTGGGGAGCGCCAACGTGGATGATCAGACGGCTGCAAAGCGACGTGGGTCTGCGAAGGAGGGCCTGGCTCGGATTGGACGGATGAGGCGCAGCCACATGCTGGATCTGACGGTGGAGACGCGTTGTGGCAAAACCTCGCTGGATCAACGGTGGCGATCGAACCTCAAGAGATCTGGCGGTCAGTGCTGCTCTGCAAATGGACGGACGAGATCTGAACTGGAGCGCTGAGGCTGATCGGATGGCAGAGAAGGATGGTGGACGAACTGGGCTCCGGCGAACTTCGCTGGGCTCGTGAAGGCGCTGGTCTCCTCCTGGAAGCTCGCTGAAGATCGGAGAAGGAAGCTGCGTGCTCTCCGCGTCTAATGGAGGCCTCCGATGACTCAATGAAGCTCCGAGGAGCTCTGGAGAGTAGGGCGGAGGTGGAGCTGCTGGACCTGATGGTCCAACCCCTCAGATGGGCTCGGATGTACCTGCAAAGAGCACCAGCAAGCTCGCGGGTCGAGGGCAAACTGCCTCGACCCCGTTAGGCGTGGTGAAAGTGGTCGGGGAGGCGAAGTGGTCGAGCTCCGGCGAGGGGTGGACGGAGGAGCTCGAAATCCCAGCTCCTGTGCGAGCTGGGTTGAGTGGAGGGGCGTAGAACGTGCGCGGGAGGAAGGCGGAGGCGATGGTGCAGCCCGATGATCGAGTGGGAGGCGAACGTGACCGGAATCGAAGGTGGTCGGCGACGGGGCGATTTGGGGCTAATCGAAAATTAAAGAAAAGGAAGAAGAGCTACGGTTACCTGAGTGGTCGAGTCGACTGGGAAGGAGCTTGGGCAGCTCTGGGTCCTTGCCACGAGGACCGTCGTCGTCCGAGGCTCTGGCTCCTGCTCTGGGCGGAGCACGGCGGAGCAAACCGCCAGATTAGTGGTTCGAGCACCCTCTGCCTCGCTGCTACACCTCCGGGGCAAGCTGTCACTCTCGCGCGAAAGGTGGAGGTCACTGGAAGGAGGAATGACAAGCCAAAGATGCGGAATGAGGTGGCGGAGCTCAGACCTTATACTGCCAGGAGTCCGATAAGAATGGGTCGGGTAGGGCTGCGTGAAGCGCGGATCTCGAGGCTGGCACCCCGGCGAGGGTGTCGGATGTGACGTGATCAAAACGGACCCGGGGTTTAGGGGAATGGAGATCGGGTTTAGGCGCAATAAACGGGAGAAATCGGGTCGCCCGCCTAATACCCGTGGGAAGTGGTCCTGGGGGGGGAAGTTGACCGGGCGGTCAACAACCCCCGTCGACCAATGGGGACAGGCCATGTGGAAAATATTTATAAAATCATTTAAAAATAGTAAATGGCCGATTTATTAAAAAGTCAAAACATGAAATATTTTTGTTTTATTTTTTCTATTTTTTAGTGATTTTTAATTACTTTTTCAAAATAAAAATAATTATTTACATAGTAGGACTATACATAGGTATATATACAATATATAGATTTTTATTTTTGACTTTTAATTTGTTATTTTTATACATTTTTATTCCCATTTTATATTTTATTTATTTATATCATAAAATAAGGAATAAAAAGATATTTTTATTTTATTTTTATTATTTATATACAATAGTGAAATAAATATATATGTACATGTATATACATGGTATATTTACAATATATTTTTGGGTTTTTAATTTTGTTCTTTTTATTTTGTTTTTCTTTTAATTGTTTTTATTTTATTTATTTACATCATAAAATATAGAGTATTTACAAGTTTTATGGAATTTCATTTTGTTTATTTATAGGGTGAAATAAATACAAGTGAATGGGCTATATACATGGTGAATATACACAAGTGATGTTTTTGTTTTCTTTTTAATTTTTTTCTATTTTATCTTGATTTATATATTTATAAATATATACAAGTATTTACAAGCCCATTTTATTCTATTTTTAGAGGAAAAATTTTTATTTTATTTATATATATATTTACACACATGAGCCCCTATCTCCCTCTACTTTGGCTTTTATGCGGTCAGGCCAATGTTGAGCCCTCCCTTGGGTTAGGTTGCTCAATATTTATTCTAAATATTTCCCTCTTTTTCTTTTTGATCTTTATTATTTTATTTTTGCACAAAAACATGCTAATTATTACTTTTTACACCATGCATGCTTTTGGTAATTATTTATATTTACAACTATATACATGCATTTGCAAAGGTTTTTGTAGCTAAAATATAAGAATAAAGAGTGATGAATGAGTATTCATCAATGAGTTCCGCCAGGAGATGCGGGAGATCGTGAGAGGGAAGGTCGCCATCCCTGCCCAGATTGAGCCGAATCCGAACAACCTGAAGAGGAAGTCTAAGCAGGTAGAGTTCACAGAGGTTACCACTCCTAGAGATTCATTTGGTGATATGTCTGCATACATGTTTTATGTTGATTTTGTTACACTTAGGAGCGGTAGGATGCCAGTAGGCTGCGTCTCGTCTGAGCGACGATCCCATACCACTTCCAGAGCGCCAGGCGAGGAGGAGCGCGGTATTGATGCCGCGAGAGATGATGACGGTGGTGTTGACGCCACCATGGATGTTGATCCAACCGATGGTACTGAGGCCGTCGTTTCACCAGTTGGAGGAGGTGGTACTGACGCCACCACAGTTGCTGAGCAAGAGCACGGTACTGAGGCTGCAAGTCGACATGCAGAGGGTGGTACTGAGGCAACCATTTCCACTTCTGCTAGTCCCGTTGTCTTTCTGTCTGTACATATATCTCAGGACGTTTCTGGAAATAAAGTAAAGGATTTGTTATTTTCGGATCCACATGTGTTGATTGATGATGTTTGTGTGGATTCTGTTGTTCATGAGCATGCCAGACCCTCTCCTAGTCCTTCATCTGAGAAGGACCCTGTGATCCCCTTTCCACGTGCACTTCATATGGCAAAGGGGAAGAAAATAGAAAATTAGAAAAAGAATCACTAGATAGAGTTCAGTCAGCAGATGATAGATAGATTCCACATACAACTGACTCTTCAGGAGGCCTTGGAGCACATCCCTCTACTACAGAGATCACTCAGAGACAGGACCACAGTTAGGAGGAAGAGGAGGAACCATCAGTCTGAGATCCATGTGCTTACTCGAGCCACTTGTTTCGCGATACAGAATCGTCTACCAGCCAAGAGGCCAGATGCAGGAGCCCCGTATGTTAGATGCCACATCCATGAGCAGAGGTTCAAACGCACTCTATTAGACAACGGTTCTTCGATCAACCTACTTCCTGCAGCCCTTCTTGACCGCTTCGAGTTGGGCCCTCTACGACAAGGCAGGATGGTCCTTCAGTTTGCTGATCGATCTGTGAAGAGGCTGAAGGGGTTGCTGAAGGACGTTGTCGTCACGATTCAGGGCCTGAAATTCCCCGTGGACTTCGTTGTGTTGGACATGGAGATCCCTGTTTGTGACCGATACCCCGATTATTCTAGGACGCCCGTTCTTGGCCACAGCCAAGGCAGTGTCTGACCATGATAGCAGGAAGGTGTACTTTCGCGTTGAGGGCGAGAGCATACACATAGAGACGGTCGAGGAGACTAGTGTCAGAGATACAGCTTGCTCAGAGCCGACTTCCGATTAAGAGCACATGACAGAGGCAGGGCGAGACATCCACCAAGACTGCGATTTTGTGATCACAGATAACGAGGCAGTTTGGGCAAATCCAGTCGCACAGGCCATCCTCTCACCTTCAGAGTTCACTGATGCAGAGACGCCAGCAAAGGAGAACTTGGAGAGCGCATTCCTTGTCCAGAATACTTTTCAGGCAGCAGAGCTGGTTTCCGACTGCGAGACAGAGTTTAGTGAGTCTGATACAAATCCCTCGGAGTCAGATACTGATTGGGCAGAGTTCGATGATTTGATATCGTGTCTGACTTCTACTGAGCCTACAGCTACGGAGGAGGTTGACTCCGTGCAGAGCAGAGACATCCAGCAGAGCAGCTTTTTCCAGATACAGATTGTGAGCGAGAGTTCTCATTCTCCCATGCAGATTTGGCAGCATTAACTCAGACCTTTCAGAGGCCAGATCCGCCAGCACCTACTTGTCCAGAGCTGAAGCCGCTACTGTTGTCGCTGAAGTATAGGATCCTTGCGAGTGAGCATGAGATGTACCTGAAGGATATGTTTAGATCCTCAAGCGCATCACGGAAGCGTGAGCGTCGTATCGAATACGACGAAGAGCGACTAGTCGCACTAGTTGCTCGATGCAGCGGAATTTAAAAATTTTATTTCGACGAGACCACATGATCCAAGAATGCTTCTCGGATCGTCTCGTCCAAACCACAAACAAGTAATAGGATTACCTCTTGAAGCGTGGTTGCGATCAAGTCTCTAAACGAAGAGACCTCCTGTCTCAAGTCCGATCCGACGGAGGAGACGCTTGCGAGCGCGGGGATGAACCGCGTGCTTCTCGCAATCCATGTTGATGATCCAAGCGGCGGATCTCCTGATCTCGACACACGAGATCCGACGTCTTCTTCACGAGCAAGGCGCACCGAAGGAGACGGAGATCCACGAGCAGAAGAACGGGCAGCATAACGACGATGTCGCGGCGATGGAGAACCTCTCCATGGCATCCATGGTGGACGGCCATGAGAGGGAGAGGGAGGGCTGACCTCTAGAGAGAAAGAGAGAGAGAGAGAGATGCTTCTCAAGCATTTTGTGTAAAGAGAGAGCATGGGTATGCCTCTCTATTTATAGGGTTTTGGGATCCATGGATCTCAATCCATGGGACATATAAAATCAATGGATGAGATTGATTTATGTCAATCCAATGGCTAAGATTGTTGTTGGTAAAACCAACAAATTTAGATCAAAATATATTTGACAAAATCAAATACAAATTAATCCAAAATCAATCCAATAAATAAGGAGAGAATGTGCATGGATATTTCATCTCCATGCACTTTCCATGTGGACGGCCACACATTCCTTTTGGGAATGATGTGCCGCCCCCCCTCTTTCCATGGAGAGAGCAATCTCATGGAAATCCATGAGATTGCATATCTCCTTGAAAATCTCCTCTATTTATTTCCAACAACTTTTGTTGGCTTTTTATTCTTCAAAAATAATTCACAATTATATTTGAGAATATTGCAATCTTGCCATAGAAAAATTGTGAATCAAATTCACAACCCAAAACAACATATAATTTACATTGTCAATTAATTACACAATGTGTATCCAATACACATAATAATTAATCAACACATATAAATTATAATTAACTCTCTCTAATACATTATAAATCACATTTATAATATATTATGAATAATTGGATATTTCTATCCACATTATTCTTATCCATAACAATTAAATCATATTTAATTATATTGGATAACTTATTCTCATGTACTCAAATAATATGAATCACATTCATATTATCTACATCTTTGATAATCAAATCACATTTAATTATCTAAGATAACTCTCTTTATAATATGAATCAAATTCATATTATTCATTAAATCACATTTAATTATCCATTTTCTCAATGCTCGGATACATATATCAACAATAGAATTATCCATGAACTCTTTCAAGGATAATGCGCTTTCTCCGCGAATACTTGGAGATAAGGACATGGCGATTGTATTGTTCCACGTATAGTGACATGGATATTGAGATCACATCTCAAATCCAGATCTCGGGCCTCCCATAGATGCTTGATTAACTCAAGACCGCAAATCTAATCTTCTCATTGAATCTGAATCACATTCAGATTAATGTCCAACATTTGGACTAAGATCAGATTACTTCTCTACTGAGAGGAGTCACTAAAATCCAGACCCGTTTCATCACTCCCTAGGAATGGAAGCGTCATGGTTATACAACCGTTTATGATCACATCACCCTCAGGCATTCCCAATACCTGTACATCCTGCATACTGGAAGACTCAGATTAAACCCGAAGTATTAGATCAACTTTACACTGTCTACTTCAGGGTTACATCAGTAAGTTTCTCATTCGATCATTAGGAGTCGGTATATACTTTCCAAAAGCATATATCATACCTAGGTCTTGATCATATACTTTCCAAAAGTATATATCAAACCAACAAATTCAGTCAAGCTTCCAAAGCGAGACGACCGTGCGCACGGAATTTGATTCTTCCCAATATCTCATGAGTGAGCTCATGTCTTCCGGTTCAGTAGTGAACCTGTATGATCCCTTTGAGAGATCGTATTACTCATATGCCCTTATATGCACACCAGCGCGCCGGTGTATAGACCTTGATTAGGCCATCAACCTATTGGTCTGCCAAATGTACATACTCAGACATATAGTAACACATCTGTCTCCGGTCAGAGGATGTGTGCCTGTATCGTGATAGCATACGATATAGGACTTTGGTTATCTCGATCTCGTTAAGTCAACTCTTTGACCTAACTCATCTGACACCTCCGAATCTCTATTCCTATGCAGAGGACCTGCATCAAGAGGTCGGTCAGATATCAACCTAAATGAGATAGGATTGCCATCTCCTACTCAGGCTGGAGATCATCTCTTAATAATCATTTGACGGTGCTTGATGAGTCCTCAATCTAACTCATTAGATATTCATCTAAGCACCAGCCTCTATGATTCAATAATTGAATCAACAGCTATATAATCATTAAGATGGCCATGGTACATAACCCTAATTGTACTAAGGGACCTATTATGCAAATTATGTACTCTTTATTTCAGATTAAGGAGTGAATTGCAATAACATTTATTGCATAATGGCTCGCCGTGGGCTCGCATTTCCAACAATCTCCCACTAGCCCAAAGAGCCATTAATGGGCTAATCATTTAAACCCACACTCATGTGACAATCATAGGCTATTTAGAAAATAGCTAGGTAAGCTGATCAGTCACTCCGTTCCCAAGAGACTACGCCAAGTCCTTTTACGGTACTTGCATATCTCCTAGTAACAGTGCTCGCATCCAATGTGAATGTTGCATCTCATGCAACCGATACTCAATTTTGTCGGTTATAGTGTCATTTACACTACATCTTATTAATTATCATAACCAGTATTCCCATAATCCTTATTAGAATACCTTCATTTCTGGAGATCTCTATCTCCTAAGGTATCTACAGTTAAGACCATCGTAGATCACTATCTACAAGGTCTTAAACTTTTTGAAGATAAGACTTTGAGATCACTATCTCTAAGTTTCATCATCTTTGAAGATATTGTTATTACTGCAGCTAAATGTTTTATTTCCAGAGTAGGATTAGTAACAGTTTACTACTCCCACTGCATGGCAGACATCTGGTTCTTTTACACATCTAGCATATACCCAGCTTCTCATAACTGATGCACAAGTGCAAGCAGTTCTAGCATTCACTTCCTCAACTCTTTGAGGTGCTATCCCTTTAGACAGGTCACTACCACATCTTAAGGGAAGGAAGCCTTTCTTGGAATTTTCCAAAATTGGAATAAGTCCAAGGTGTATTACTAATGTGACAGTCCCAATACCTTCTTCTCTTTGCTTCTGAACGACTTCAGAACTAAGATCTAAGAGGTATCCTTGAGATCATATCCCAAAGTATGGAACAACCAAATTTTAAAACACTTATTATTATCCTTATATCATTCCAAATGATTAGAATAATATCTACATTTAGCATGATGAACACAATGGTACTCCCACTAAGCTTCACTTGGTTCATCAAGATTTTATCTGAAATCATAACATTTATAATTTCATCAAATCTTATGTTCCAACTACAAGAAACTTATTGGAGTCCAAAGATGGAGTTCTTCAGCTAGCACACCTTGCTTTCCTCAACCATGAAGCCATAGGGCTACTTCATATGAATATCCTTAGAGAGGTATTCATAGAGGAATGCAATGTTGACTCACATCATGAAGATGTCATAGTCAAGTTGTGCAGCTATAATTAGCAATATTCTGATGGGTTAAAGCAAGGTCACTGGAGAGCAAGTCTTATCGCAAGCGATGCCTTCTTTTTGATGTGTAGCTCATGGCTACGAACCGTGCTTTGAAGGTCTATACCTTCTCATCAGGTTCCCTCTTTCTCTTGAAGATCCATTTACACCTTAATGGGTCTGACCCATATAGGTGGATCCTCGAGGGTCCATATACAACACTTGTATATGAAATCTACATTAGACTTTTATTGCTAACATCCATCTTTCCATGTCATGATCCTCAGGAGCTTCATCACATGAAATCCGATCATTGTCAGATTTAACTGACACATGGAATCCATCCTCAAACTTATTTGAAGAGGTATTAATGTTTCATCTTTAATTTATCAATTTTAGTTTCCGATTTCAGGAGCCTCATTATCTTTTCAAGATTAAATGAGTTCCTTTACTTCATTTTCATCTTGATTCTCAAGAGAGTCATCCTATAAGAATCATATTCTCAAAGATGAGAGTTTTTAAGAATCTCAAGGTCATAAAGTAGGTATCCAATGCCATCCTTTATTTTCCTAATGAAGTAGCACTCTCTAGTGCTAGATTCCAGCTTACTTGCATGGAACCTTATTAAGTATATAATGCAGTCTCTACTACATATATATCTTGGAAACTTAAGAGATAATTATGCTAGGATTAATCATTGATTAAATCATGTCACACATGATCAATTGTATCTCCCCACAACTCCTTTGAGTTAAGGTTCATTAGGAGGATTGAGATAGGAATGATATTCATATCTCCATAAGGCATTTCTTGAATTCATCTAATAGGTACGGGCTACCTTGGTTAGATCAAATTCATTTCATCTTCCTTCAAACTTTGGTTCTAAACCAAAATTGCGAAATCTTTGAACATTTCAAAGGTTTCTTAGGTGAAGAGAAGAGATCACATATCATACATAATCATTAACAGATATCACATATCCATAATGTTTACTATGATATAGATGATCTGCATACATCAAAATGTATGAGATCCTTAATACCAAGGCATCTTACACCTTTCCCAAGGAAGGATGTATTAGACATTTTACTTTGAATACAATATTCACAAGTATGTGAGATTTGAATCTTTAGACAATCTAAAGTTTCATGTCTTACCAGTCCATTGATTTCATCAACAGATATATGTCCAAAATTTGATGCCAGATCATTGTCAAATGATCTTTATCCTCCTATTGATCTTTTAAAGGTTTAATTTTCAATATTAGAAATCTCAATGAACCATTCAATAATTTTCTAATTTAATAGAGTCCACTAGATTTTAGATTACTATCTGAAATATTTCCATCATAACTCTTTATGATAGATTCATTACAGAATTCATGTTTATATCTAACAATTAGAAATAAACAATGAGTGTATTCTAATATCTAGGTCATAGAGACATTCTCTAAGACTAAGGGCTCCCACCGAAAATATGAAGTCTATTGATCTCATGGAAACTGTTGCAACACTTGCATCACTTTCAACATGGATGATCAATAAACCTTAAGATCAAATTTCTAATATTCTAATACATATGCAACCAATTGCAAGTGTTATTAGAAGATTGAGATACAATTATTAGACTTTACCTTATCAAATAAGTAAGTCAATTTCAATGATTATATGTAGATTATACTGATGCTCTATCCGAGTCCTTTTCTGAGGATTCTAGACAGACTTGATAGTCATACTATCAACACATCAACATATTGCAGCATTGGCATTCATCCAACTCTTTGGATGTCATATGGAAGTCACAGAAGTACAGTCAACTATTTGATTATACTTCTTGCTTGAGTCCAACCCATGCTTCTACTGCGCTCCCTTTATCTATAAACAACCATTGCTTAAGAATAAGGATCTCTTATGTTAAAATCAAAAATTTCAATATAAGAGTATTTCAACATTTATACAAGCTTCACCCAATTCATACAATATGAATATTATGAAGCTTCATGAATGACTAGAGTATAGACAGTAGAATGATGACACTCATCATCTACATCCATCTAAACTCTTAAAACATAGGTTCAGGTAGGTATTCAAATAATTTGAATACATCATCTCTTATAGAGCTACCATTCTGCATGATGTAGAGAACCACATCATTCATGATTAAATGTCGAGAGCACATATGTATGCCAGAATATCTTTATTGATTTTATAAGGATTAATTTGATAATTGCGATCATCATCGACATGTCACTTCAAAAGTACATTCGATAAGATCAAGACTTATAGAGACATACAAACCCTAGGGTTTTAGTCCAAATGTCTATTTAATTATCACTTCTCATTGTTATGAGGAAACTTGCACATTGCAACCACATACATTGTGTGTCCAATTGCAAGTACAATATCTGGATTATAGGGTCCAATCCACGATATTTTACTGGTTATTATTGAGTATAATATTGAGTGGGTTTAATGAAGGATTATCTGAAATAAGTAATTTTGCATAGGGGTATATATTTATATATATACATGTTATACTTTGAATTAGGAATTTTATATCAAAGTTGTCTTTCCATGTCAACAATGAAAGTTCATTCCCTTAATCACTTTCAATGTAAGAGATATACTTACCATTATATCTCAAGCAAGATCTGGGATCTCCTTCCTTATCTTTGTTGCATCCCAATAATATGAGAACCTACAACTCGGATAAAAAGAAGCGGGAACACATTCCGCCTTGCAAGTCCAACTTGCATCTCCCAATTCGGTCTTTAATACCCGGGCCCACCACCCCTAAGGTGATGTTGACCCGTCATTAATTGAACCAACCGTCAACAGGAATACAACTCGCTATGCGCAATCCAATATCGCCCCAATAATATGAGGACCCGATATTGGGGTCACTATGCATACGTCCTTACTCTTTCGAGAAGCGATGAGCCCGATCCAAATGGATCATATGCAGGAGCTGTCACTTCGGACAGGCGTCTCCTACATATAATATCTGGCGACGAAACTCTTCGCCTTGACGGGAGACCATGGATGTCACTTATGTGATCCTCCATATCTTATTCAAATTAAATTAATTTCTATGAATCACATTCATATAATTAATTCTTCCAAGGGAATTATCTAATCATATTAGAGTATTCTTAATTGGATATAATTAACTTAATCATATTAAATTAATTATCAATCGAATTTAATCAATCAAACTTAATTTTATGCTTGAATATACATATATGATATTATTCTCAAAGTACGTATTAATTCGAATTTTAATAACTAGAAAAATACATTATAATCCCTCGGACATTATCCTGGCCCTACCCGCTGTCATGGCCAGTACCGACGGGAGTGGGGCGGACCACATACGTTGCAACCCGCTGACCAGCGATCCCCGACTAGACACCATATCCACCTCGGGAAAGGATAATGCCAAATTGATTATTTTGTACTTGAGATGATCATCGGTTCTTCAACCGAAATTATACCATATAGTAATCAAAACAATTTTGATTTTAAGGAAATTTGCTAGGCAAATTCCCAAGTCCTATTCAAGCAAGAAGTTTGATGATTGTAATTCCAATTAAGGTTTAGATCAAATCTAATCAACTAATTGGTTGGGGCCAAGTCAATTAGGCAAATAATCATGTTTCAATATTTCACAAATATTTTTCAAGATTATTTCACGAAATTAACAATTAATTTCACTAATTGACAATCACTTGGTTCTAGATTAGGAAAGCAATTTCAGCAGTGACCCCTACTTACTAAAATTGACATATCTCAATCATATTAAATCCAAATTAAGCAAAGTCAATTTCTAAAGTTTGCTAATTTGATTTAGGACAGAACATAAGTGATGTTTCACGCATTTCGAGGCAAGTCTAAACAGTAATTAACATTTTAATCACGTTCAGATTCACAGTTCCCGCAACAGTGCATACATGTTCATTAAAACGACCATATCTCGAGCATACGAAATCCGATTTACGCAAACTCAGATCCTATGGTTTCCTTATTTAATGGGGAACAAAATACAAGTGTTATTTTCGTGTTTAAACAATTTAAACTTGGCCGAAAAATTACACTAAACAGATCTGCGAAATCAAATGCGATAAAAAATTTCGCGACCTTAACGAACCCAAATCGTCCTCGGTTAGCGAATCATATTCGAAACCGTCGACCTAAGGCTCTGATATCACTTGAAGGATATGTTTAGATCCTCAAGCGCATCACGGAAGCATGAGCGTCGTATCGAATACGACGAAGAACGACTAGTCGCACTAGTTGCTCGATGCAGCGGAATTTAAAAATTTTATTTCGACGAGACCACATGATCCAAGAACGCTTCTCGGATCGTCTCGTCCAAACCACAAACAAGTAATAGGATTACCTCTTGAAGCATGGTTGCGATCAAGTCTCTAAACGAAGAGACCTCCTGTCTCAAGTCCGATCCGACGGAGGAGACGCTTGCGAGCGCGGGGATGAACCGCGTGCTTCTCGCAATCCATGTTGATGATCCAAGCGGCGGATCTCCTGATCTCGACACACGAGATCCGACGTCTTCTTCACGAGCAAGGCGCACCGAAGGAGACGGAGATCCACGAGCAGAAGAACGGGCAGCATAACGACGATGCCGCGGCGATGGAGAACCTCTCCATGGCATCCATGGTGGACGGCCATGAGAGGGAGAGGGAGGGCTGACCTCTAGAGAGAAAGAGAGAGAGAGATGCTTCTCAAGCATTTTGTGTAAAGAGAGAGCATGGGTATGCCTCTCTATTTATAGGGTTTTGGGATCCATGGATCTCAATCCATGGGACATATAAAATCAATGGATCAGATTGATTTATGTCAATCTAATGGCTAAGATTGTTGTTGGTAAAACCAACAAATTTAGATCAAAATATATTTGACAAAATCAAATACAAATTAATCCAAAATCAATCCAATAAATAAGGAGAGAATGTGCATGGAGATTTCATCTCCATGCACTTTCCATGTGGACGGCCACACATTCCTTTTGGGAATGATGTGCCGCCCCCCCTCTTTCCATGGAGAGAGCAATCTCATGGAAATCCATGAGATTGCATATCTCCTTGAAAATCTCCTCTATTTATTTCCAACAACTTTTGTTGGCTTTTTATTCTTCAAAAATAATTCACAATTATATTTGAGAATATTGCAATCTTGCCATAGAAAAATTGTGAATCAAATTCACAACCCAAAACAACATATAATTTACATTGTCAATTAATTACACAATGTGTATCCAATACACATAATAATTAATCAACACATATAAATTATAATTAACTCTCTCTAATACATTATAAATCACATTTATAATATATTATGAATAATTGGATATTTCTATCCACATTATTCTTATCCATAACAATTAAATCATATTTAATTATATTGGATAACTTATTCTCATGTACTCAAATAATATGAATCACATTCATATTATCTACATCTTTGATAATCAAATCACATTTAATTATCTAAGATAACTCTCTTTATAATATGAATCAAATTCATATTATTCATTAAATCACATTTAATTATCCATTTTCTCAATGCTCGGATACATATATCAACAATAGAATTATCCATGAACTCTTTCAAGGATAATGCGCTTTCTCCGCGAATACTTGGAGATAAGGACATGGCGATTGTATTGTTCCACGTATAGTGACATGGATATTGAGATCACATCTCAAATCCAGATCTCGGGCCTCCCATAGATGCTTGATTAACTCAAGACCGCAAATCTAATCTTCTCATTGAATCTGAATCACATTCAGATTAATGTCCAACATTTGGACTAAGATCAGATTACTTCTCTACTGAGAGGAGTCACTAAAATCCAGACCCGTTTCATCACTCCCTAGGAATGGAAGCGTCATGGTTATACAACCGTTTATGATCACATCACCCTCAGGCATTCCCAATACATGTACATTCTGCATACTGGAAGACTCAGATTAAACCCGAAGTATTAGATCAACTTTACACTGTCTACTTCAGGGTTACATCAGTAAGTTTCTCATTCGATCATTGGGAGTCGGTATATACTTTCCAAAAGCATATATCATACCTAGGTCTTGATCATATACTTTCCAAAAGTATATATCAAACCAACAAATTCAGTCAAGCTTCCAAAGCGAGACGACCGTGCGCACGGAATTTGATTCTTCCCAATATCTCATGAGTGAGCTCATGTCTTCCGGTTCAGTAGTGAACCTGTATGATCCCTTTGAGAGATCGTATTACTCATATGCCCTTATATGCACACCAGCGCGCCGGTGTATAGACCTTGATTAGGCCATCAACCTATTGGTCTGCCAAATGTACATACTCAGACATATAGTAACACATCTGTCTCCGGTCAGAGGATGTGTGCCTGTATCGTGACATCATACGATATAGGACTTTGGTTATCTCGATCTCGTTAAGTCAACTCTTTGACCTAACTCATCTGACACCTCCGAATCTCTATTCCTATGCAGAGGACCTGCATCAAGAGGTCGGTCAGATATCAACCTAAATGAGATAGGATTGCCATCTCCTACTCAGGCTGGAGATCATCTCTTAATAATCATTTGACGGTGCTTGATGAGTCCTCAATCTAACTCATTAGATATTCATCTAAGCACCAGCCTCTATGATTCAATAATTGAATCAAGAGCTATATAATCATTAAGATGGCCATGGTACATAACCCTAATTGTACTAAGGGACCTATTATGCAAATTATGTACTCTTTATTTCAGATTAAGGAGTGAATTGCAATAACATTTATTGCATAATGGCTCGCCGTGGGCTCGCATTTCCAACAGTACCCAGTCATTATCTCCGCTAATCTGACTGGTGAGCAAGAATCCCGTCTAATGGGGGTTTTTGAAAAGAACCGCAAGGAGATAGGATGGAGTGTCGCCGATCTCCAGGGGATAAGTCCGGCCCTGTGCTCCCACCATATCTATCTCGAGGAGGAAGCAAAGCCGTCACGTGTTCCAGCAGCCGCTGAACCCGAATCTTAGAGAGGTTGTCATGAAGGAGATTTCGAAATGGTGGAGCGCCGATTTTATCTAACCCATCTCCGACTCCAAGTCGGTTAGTCCATTGCATGTGGTGCCCAAGAAGACGGGCATCACCACAGTTGTCAGTGAGTCTGGAGAGGAGATCGCTACCCGGGTACCCACTTCTTGGCGGGTTTTTGTGGACTATAGACGATTGAACCAGACCACCAAGAAGGATCATTTCCCCCTGCCCTTTATTGATCAGATTATTGAGAGGCTTGCAGGGAAGAGCCATTATTGTTTCTTGGATGGGTACTCCGGCTATAATCAGGAGGCCATTGCACCCGAGGACCAGGACAAGACCACTTTCACATGTCCCTTTGGGACATATGCTTTCAGACACATGCCATTTGGATTGTGCAATGCTCCGACGAAATTCCAAAGATGCATGTTGTCCATCTTTTCGGACATGGTGGGAGAGTGCTTGGAGGTCTTCATGGATGATTTCTCGGTCTACGGCGACGGATTCGATTCTTGTCTTGACTGCCTAGACCGAGTCCTTCAGCGATGCATTGAGGTTCACCTTGTGTTGTCTTGGGAGAAGAGTAACTTCATGGTGACTCAGGGGACGGTGCTTGGCCATATCATCTCCAACAGGGGCATGGAGGTTGATCCGGCCAAGGTGGATGTCATTAGAAAACTCAATCCATCGTCCAACATGCGACAGTTACAGTCTTTTCTGGGGCACGTCGGTTTCTACAGGCGCTTCATTCATGATTTTAGTAGGATTTCCCGACCGTTGACTGATCTGCTGACGAAAGACACCGAGTTCCTTGTTGATGATAAGTGTCTATCGTCGTTTGAGACTCTCAAGAGTCGTGTTGTAGAGGCTCATGTTCTCTAGCCACCCGATTGGTCTCTCCCATTCGAGATCATGACGGATGCCTATGATTTTACCGTGGGGGCCGTGTTGGGACAGAGGAGGGACGGAGTCCCATTTGCTATTCACTACGCTAGCCGTACATTGGATGCCACCCAGCAGAACTATACAGTCACTGAGAAGGAGATGCTAGCCGTAGTTTTCGCCCTAGATAAGTTCAGATCTTACATCATTGGATCTAGAGTGACCATCTACACTGATCATACCGCCATCAGGTACCTCATGGCAAAGATGGATGCCAAATCCAGATTGACCAGATGGATCCTTCTACTCCACGAGTTTGATATAGAGATTAAGGATAAGCCTGGAGTCAAGAATGTGGTGGCGGATCATCTCTCCTGATTGTAGTATCTTGAGGATTCTGAGCAGACTGAGCCTATTTGTGAGACCTTCCCAGATGAGGCGATCCTTGCTATCGCCTCTCTCCCGTGGTACGCTGATATTGTGAACTTTCTTGTTGCCAAGAAAGTCCCATGGGATTGGCCCAGGCAGAGACTTGAGACCTTCCTTGCGAAGGCCAAGTTCTACCACTAGGAGGATCCCAACCTTTATCATGAAGGAGGGGATAGCGTCTGGCGTAGGTGCATTCCTTAGGAGGAGCACCACAGCGTCCTCACTTACTGCCACAAGCTTGAGGCAGGAGGACATCACTCTGGGAGGCGAATGGCACAGAAAGTGCTCCACTCCGGCCTATGGTGGCCTACCCTCTTCAAGGACTCTGATGAGTTCGTGAAGAGGTGTACTGACTATAAGAGGATGGGCACTTGTGGATAGTGTCATATGATTTCGATGCAACCCATTCACTTCTGTGAGGTTTTTGACGCATGGGGCATCGATTTCATGGGTCCATTCCCTATGAGTCAGGGATTTGAGTAAATTCTGTTGGCCGTTGATTATGTTAGCCGTTGGGTTGAGGCCATCCCCGCACAAACCGCAGATGCTAGGGCTGTTTGCAGATTTTTAAGGAAGAATATCATTTCACGGTTCGGGGTCCCTCGAGTGTTGATATCAGATGGGGGGTCTCATTTTGTCAATGACAAGGTAAAGGCCCTTGCTAGCGAGTTCAACATAGACAATCGAGTTGTCACTCCATACCACCCTCTGACGAATGGTCTTGCTGAAGTGTCGAACAGGGAGATCAAGACTATATTGCAGAAAGTTGTTCGCCCTGACCGAAAGGATTGGTCACAACTTTTGGACTCGGTCTTGTGGGCATATCGGACGTCTTTCAAGACTCCTTTGGGTACATCTCCCTTTCGCCTCGTTTATGGCAAGCCATGCCATTTACCTGTTGAGCTGAGACATAGGTCACTTTGGGTTGTTACAGATATACTTATGGATCCAGAGAGTGTAGGGGATCAGAGGAGGGCAGAGTTAGTAGCCCTGGAGGAGCTTCATGATACTGCCTTTTCAAAAAGCCTACATTATAAGGAGAGAGTGAAGGAGTGGCATGATTCTCACATTAACCACAAGCAGTTTGAGCCAGGACAGAGAGTATGGCTGTTTGATGCTAGGCTTCGTCTATTTCAAGGGAAGCTACAGAGCAAATGGAAGGGACTGTATTTGGTTAGAAAGGTACACGATAATGGGAGTATTGATATATTTGAGTTGTCTTCTGATGTTACTTTTCAAGTGAACGGCCAACGGCTCAAACCATTTCTAGATCATGAGCCGCGGGTCGTTGATGTTGCCCCGATTCACTTTGCATGAGATGTGGTCTCTTGACTCACATCTATTGCATCTCACGCCTGATTATCACTGTTCTTCCGGCTTGTATAGATCCAGTTGTCCATATCAATCTATTCTTTAGTCCCACACCCCTTTTCTCATCTTATGATTATGTTATACTTAGGGTGTACTTTACCTTAAGTATGGGGGGGTATAGGACTCTCGGGTATTCTATTGATCATTTCTAATTCTGTTTTTCTGCCTATACTTAGGGATATTTTACCCTAAGTATAGGGGAGGTAGACCCTGTACATTCTCACTCGGCTTTCCCTTCGTGTACAACCTGCTATACTTGGGATTATTTGATCCTAAGTATAGGGGGAAATCCCGAGATCCTCTTGGATTTCTATTCTTTCATTCGTCTTTCTATATAGCCTTCCTTTTCACTTCCCTATACTAAGCACGAGTTATGTCTTCTTCATCGCTCTTGACTCTGAGGACATCGTTCGAGCTAAGTATAGGGGGTGTGTATATATTCCATATATACTTTAGCCATAACTCATACTTTGTGTGAGTGTGTTAATAAACAAAAATGGCTAAAATCCAAAAATCCATAAAAATTAAAAATTTTCCCTATAAATAAAAATTCTTTTATTGCACATACATAGCTAGTGTACAAATTATTTTTGTAAAAATGTTTGTAATAATCTTTTGTGTGAATAGCTTGTAAATATTTTCATATCAAAATTATGTATATAGTACAAATTTTTGTAAAATGTTTTGAAAATCAAAAGTTTGCAAAAACCTTGTGTAAATTTGTGTACATATTTTGCAAAACTTGCATTCATGCATACATCCATGTTTTCGAAACATTTTTCAAAAATTTTGCACATGTGTAAATATTTTGTAAATAGCATCTTTGTAAATACTTGTATAGTTTTTCCTGGATCATAGTTGACATTTAAACTAGCCTGGAATTAAATTGGAAAATGGAGCTTGATTAAGATCTTAATCCACCTAATTCTAAGAGGAACCTTATAGGGCTTAGGGTTGAGACTTTTCAGGTCTATGGTGACTTAATTCTTTGAGTCCACTACGCTATGATCATATGTCATCTCAATGAGCCTATGTAGAGCACTTAACAACACATACATGACTCATATAGACAATGGCTTGACTTGGACCCGCACTTTACACCGAGCTCTCTACGGATGAGGTGGTGAGGAGGTAGTCTTCCTTGACTTGGGGTAGAATATGAGGGTAGTACTTCTAGGCGAACCCTCTCTTCTTCTTATAGTGAAGGAAGTGCGTCTCAACTTGGTTTGGTTGCCATGAGGTCTAACGACAGGAGTTGTGGCTTGCAATAATGCTTCAAAAGAGGGATAGTCTACTGGCTCAAGAGGGAAAACTTATTATGTATATATGATGCACTTTGTAGATATGTTGTATATATGCACATCAAAAAAATGCAAAAAGAAAAGAACTCCAAAAAAGTGGTGGGTCTGAGAGAAAATGATAATCCCACCAGAGTGTATATAGTGCAATAAGCAAAGCTTGAGACTCATGTTCCATCTTATGTAGCTTGCAGCAAGGAGACTTAGCTACACCGGTTGAGCTCCCAGGGATACATGGCTACACTGGCCATGGTCCATTCTCTTCTTCCCCCTCTTCTTGAGCCGGTTGAACTTGAACTTAGAAGGGAATACCCCTCTCCTCGAGGAAAGAGTGGCCAGATTAGGGTCATAGAGTTATCTTATTGGGGAGGTTTGTCATTTTGCTACTTCTGAGGTGGAGAGCTATAACTCACTTACACTGTACAAGGAAAGATTCATGGTCTTTAGGGTTTGTGTATGTAGACTTGTTCTGATCTGGATTATTGAGGAGTCTTGACTATAGATTAGTGGATCTTAGAGGCTGTTAAGTTTTAAACCTAAGTCCAAATAAGGTTCCGACACATTAATAATCCAAAGATCTGATCAAGCTCCATATTTCAATTTAATGAAGGCAAGTTTAATAATCAACCTTGATTTCCTCTCTTTTTCTTTTTCTTTCTCTTTTGCACTTCTTTTTCAAATAAGTGTTTGCTAAGGGACTGGCAAAAGTAAAGTATAGGTGGTGATGAATCCCCATTCATCACTCTTTATTCCTTTATTTTAGCTAGAAACTGTAGCCAAAAACCTTGTAAATCCTTGTAAATACAATAAATTATCAAAATGCATGCATCATGTAATTATGCATAATTAGCATGTTTTTGTATAAAAATAAAGGAATAAAGAAACACAAGAAAAAGAGGGAAATATTTTGAATAAATATTGAGTGACCTAATCCCAAGGGAGGGCTCAGCATGGGCCTGACCGCAAAAGAAACCAAGTAGAGAGAGATAGGGTGGCTCAATTCATTGTACATAGTCCTATGTATATAAATAATGTCATTTTCGTCAAAATAAAAAAAATGTTTCTCATACATTATACATATTTATAAAAATAATATAAAAATCATAAAAAGAAAAATAAAAAGAAAAATAATAAAAATCATTTCCCACTTTGTATATATACCATATACATAAGTATATAGATCTATTTATTTATCTAATGTAAATAAATCATAAAAATAAAAAAAATACCTTTTATTCCAAATTTTATGTTGTAAATAAAAAAATATAAAATTGGAATAATTGTACAAAAATAAATAATTAAAATAAAAATCAAAATACATATGTGTATATACCTATATATAATAATAATATAATGTAAATACGTTATTTACTCTATCAAAAAAATAAATAAAAATCACTAAAAAATACTTTGAAAACAAATAAACATTTTTCATTTTGAAAATTTTTCGAAATAAAATCGTTTACTAATTTAAAATGAATTTTCAAATATTTAATAAATGGCGGCTAATGATTGGTCCACGGGGGATGTTGACCCCCGGTCAACTCTCCCCCGCGGATCCCCTCCCAAGCAGATCGTGGTTTCGACCCGATTTCTCCAAATATTCCTGACTCGATTCGACCTCCATTTACGCAAACCCCGTGCTTCATTTGACGCTCGTTGATCCGAGACCCTCGCCCGATAATCTGCCTAGGGGTCCGTGCTTTACCGTGCCCTTCCCGATCCCATCTTCTCGGACCTGCACCTGTATATAACATCTTCTTCCCCCGCCATTAGCCGCATCTTTGGCCTTCGTTTTCCAATCCTAGGACCTCCATTCCTCTCCCTAGAGTGACAGCTATCGGAGGAGAGTGTCGCAGCGAGGAGGGGAGAGTTGTAGCCACTGATCCGACGACTTGCGCCGTCGTGCTCCGCCACCGAGCGAGCCAAGCCTCTGGCCCCGACGAGCCATCGAGGCAAAGATCCCAGGAGCTTCCTTAGCCCTAGCTCAGTCGATTGCAGCCATCAGGTATACCCAATTCACCTTATGTTCGCTTAATTTTTGTTTTCGCCCAATTTGCGCCGTCGGCCTTCGCCGGCTGATTCACCTCACTCCGTTCACCGATTCGCTCATCCAACCATCAATTCACGATCACGAAACTCCTAGCCATCTTCTACACCCTACCATTCACCCTGACTCTCCCCGGAGCAGGGACTCAGGTCCCCATCGCTGTCGCCTCATCGGAGACCTCTGCCCCACCTCATCCGATCATTGATTCACGCGCTCACCGGATCGAGGCACTTTGCCCTCGACCCAAGAGTCGTTCTGTGCAGCTTGCAGGTTAAAAGGGCCCCATCTGGGGGTCCAAACGTTCAGGCACAGGAGCTTCGCACCTCCTTCGTCGCCGAACCACTCAGGTGGTTCTTGACCTCATCGGAGGTCCCCACCAGCTGCGGACCAGCGTGGCCGATATGTTCCCCATCTCAGCAGCCTCATCGGAGCTCTCCACCGCACGGATTAGGCCGGCGAACTTCGCCAGCAGCTTGTTCCTAGAGGAGCTCCAGATACCATTCGATGGAGCCTCTCGTCCAGTTTTTATCTCAGCCGCCCATTTGCGAGAGAGGCCCTCAGCCGTTGATCCATCTGAGGATCTGATCCAGGCCGCACATCATCGAAAAGGAGCCAGCGTATCTCAGACGTCAGATCCTACACGTGGCACGCCATCGACCGTGGATCACTAATAAAGGGGTAATTTCACTTAGGCCCCTCATTTTCCTGCATTTATAGATCAGTCATGTAAATATTTTAGTACGTTGTTTTTATTTTGGATAATTTGCACTGTGGACCCTATGTTTATTTTATTTGCATTTTAGTCCCTGCATGTGTAAGGCACGTGCATCGTCACATGCTATTTTGGACATTTTGCATGTATGGGATTGGGGTTTGTTTATGTTATGGAATGAAATTTAGTTTCTGAAATTTGCATTTATACCCATGTGCGTGGTTTTAATTGAACATGTGCTGATTGTTCAGGATTTTTACACTTTCAACCCTAAGATTTTCGCACGTGTTACAGTTAGGCCCCAGGAACTATGTTTTTTTACATTTAGGTCCCTGTGTGCTGTAGCTCTTTTATGTGTTGGATGAAATAGGAAATAAACTCCAAATCTAGTGAAATTTGGATACGTGTCTCTTGCCATTGTGTAAAAATTTCCCTAATTTTTTGGGACATTTTTATTCTTTTTACTATTTTTAAAAAAAATCAAAAACACGTATTTTTGCTACTGTTTGAAAGAGAAAATCAAAGAAAAAATATAAAAAACTTCTCTAAAAATTCTTAAAAAATTAGGGATAGTTAGTTTTGGTGTTTTCTACCTTCTGTCCAATTGGTTTATTTGGATTTATAAAACCCATAAAATCTGAAAAATCCTAAAAATATTATAAAAATCACTAAAAATTATATAAAATTTAAAAAAATACAAACTCTTTTTCTGTAGTTTAGTTTTTGCATTTACTTTGCATAAAAATTACCATCTGATTTTTATAGGCCAATTATATATTTTTAATTGGCCTTTTAAATCTGACTATACATATTGCTCCATGACTGTACATATTTCTCTTGTTTTCTCCTTTCTTGATTTTTATAAAATTAACTAAAAATTATGAAAAATTCACCAAAAATGCTTAAAAATATAAAAAACATAAAAAACAATTTTTATTTAAATTTTTGACTTTATTTTGAGTGTTTTATAAATAGTTGTTTGTTGGGCCTTTTACTTGATTTTTATATTTCCCTTATAATTAAAAATACAAAAAAATTTAAAAATAATTAAAAATCCACCAAAAAATATGTTATTATTTATTTTCTATTTTGACTACTTCGTGGGCCGTCTCGGCCAACCCGTGCTTCCTGAGTCCGACCCTGGTCGCTATACCAGGTTAATAAACTAGAGAGGACCGCTGTTTGATTTTATTGTTTTATCTTCTGCTTTGGTGGTTCTATATTTTTCTTGTTGAGTCCGATTCTCTGAGATTCGGGTCGCAACGACCCGAGAGTGATTTCTACCTTGCCCGGATTTAGGAGGGGATTTTCGGCTCATCAACTATCCCTCTTTTGAAGCTTTATTGCAACCCACACTCTCCTGTCTTTAGAATTCCTTACCACTGGACGAGTTGGGGTCACTTCCCTCCCTAGAGGAGGACAAGTGTTTCCACTTGTGTGCGTCTCATACCGGCAAATCTAATCCCCTCACCACTCCAACTGAATCGAGCCATGTGAAAGGTGTAGGTGTCCAAGTTAGGTCATTATCAACAAGAGTCGTGTGTGTGCTCTGAAATACTTTACTTAGGCAGTCAAGAATCCATTGAACCAAGTCCCGTGATCCTCAAAGAATTAAGTCAACTAGCATGAAGTACCTCAACTCCAGTTCCCATAAGGTTCATGTTATTAGGTCGATTTTAAGGTCCAACCAAGCTTCAATCTCTGAATTTTATTTAGGCGTGCTCAACTATCAAGCTCAATCCGAAAAATGCGAATGCCATGCAAATGCGATGAAGAAAATATTTTTGTGATGCAATTTTCAAGATTTTGAACTTTTTATGGATTTTTGAAAATATGATGCATACACTTTTTTTGATTTTTTTCAAAAAGATTTGTCAGATGTTTTTGGTATTTTAATTTTGCAAATGTTTTTGGGATTTTTGTAAACAAAAGATTTTGGCTAAAACTAGGTACAAATAAGTACACTGGGATGCTTCTTATATTTACAAGAAGTGGATTTTACGAATTTACAAGGGTAAGTGATCAATTTTATAGGTATATATAATGGATTTTTGGTGTGATGTATGTATTCCTCAAACTTATTTGAAAATCATTTTACAACCAGTTTTGAAAAATTATAGTCCAAAATAATTTTTACAAACATTTTACAAACATGTACACCCATTTGAAAATCATTTTGCAAAGGTTTTTAAAACAGTATATATATATATATATATATATATATATATATATTTCAAATATTTTTGCAACCATTTTTCAAACCATTTGCAAATAGTTTTCCAAATAATTTTATTTCACACATAGAAAATAAACTTTACAAACCAAATGTTTTACAAAGGTTGAAAACATGTAACAAAATGTTTTCCAAATGGTTTTCAAAAGATTTTTCACAAAGATTTTCAAACCATTTTTCAAACAATTTGCAAAAAATATTTTTCACCTGATTTATTAATCAGTACATACAAAAAGAATTTGAGGAATAATAGCATCTTTTTATTAAGTTTTTAAATTAATTTTAAAAGAATTCTTAGCCATACTTATTAAGAAAATACAAAAGTACGAGTTATAGCTAAAGTATATACGTAGTGTATACGACCCCCCTATACTTAGCTTGAGCTATGTCCTCATAGATCAGAGAGAAAAGAGAAGACATAACTCGTACTGAGTATAGGAAAATCTAAAGAATAATGAACGAAGAAATGAATGAATTAATGAGAAGTTGACCACCCCCCCTATACTTAGGATCAAATAATCTTATGTATAGCAGATTGTACACAAAGCAGGGAGGGTCAAGGGTGGGAATGAACAGATGGTACTCAGATTGTCTCCCCCTATACTTAGGGTAAAATATACCTAAGTATAGACAAGAGGAGAGAGAGGATCAAAGAATAGAGAAACTCGGGGTGCACACCCCCTATACTTAGGACAAAGTGCGTCCTAAGTATAGAAGACTGACAACAAGGGGCGACACCTTTTTGATACAAAAAGAAGATAGAAAAGGAAAAGAAGAAAAGAAAAGGAAGAAAAGAATAGATCACAACTCAATGTGTGTACACCCCTATACTTATGACAAGGAGTGTCCTAAGTATAGCAAAATCATAAGATGAAGACAGGGTAGCAGAAATAACGGAAGAATGAATGAATGATATAGACATATGGATCTATATAGAGGAAGAAGAAAGTGATAATCATGTATGAGATGCTGGTGATATGAGTCAAAGAGCACGTCTCCTACCAGAAGAATGGGGGCAACGTCAACGGTCAGCGGATCATGATCTAGATATAGCTTTAGGCGCTGACCGTTAACATGAAAGGTAGAGGAAGATGACAGCTCGGATATACCAATACTACCATTGTCATGTACCTTCCTGACCACATACGGACCTTTCCACTTACTCTGTAATTTCCCTGGAAATAATTTCAGCCTGGAATCAAACAACCATACGCGTTGATCGGGCTCAAACTGTTTATGGCTGATATGGGAATCGTGTCATGTCTTCACATTTTCCTTATACTGTAGGCTTCTAGAAAAGGTTGTATCTCTCAACTCCTCTAGGGCTGCCAACTCTGCTTTCCTCTGTTCTCCTATACTCTCAGGATCTAATAATAACTCTATAACAGCCCAAAGTGACTTGTGCTTGATTTCCACTAGAAAATGGTATGGCTTGCCATATATGAGACGAAAGGGAGATGTCCCTAATGGAGTCTTGAAGGAAGTCCGATAGGCTCACAAGATCGAGTCCAAAAGCTGTAACCAATCCTTTTGGTCTGGACGGACAACCTTCTGTAAGATAGTCTTGATCTCCCTATTCGGTACTTCAGTAAGACCATTAGTCTAAGGGTGATATGGAGTGGCAACACGATGGTCAATACTGAACTCGTCTGCAAGGGCCTTGACCTTGTCGTTAATAAAGTGAGACCTCCCATTTGAAATTAGAACTCTAGGTACCCCGAACCGTGAAATGATATTTTTCCTCAAAAAGCGACATACGGTCTTAGCATCTGCGGCTCGGGTGGGGATGGCCTCAACCCAACGACTCACATAATCCACAGCGAGCAGAATGTACTCAAACCCCTAACTCTTAGGAAATGGGCCCATGAAATCAATACCACATGCATCAAAAACCTCACAAAAGTGAATGGGCTACATGGGCATCATGTCTCTCTGTCCGCAAGTACCCATCTTTTGAAAGTCAGTATATCTCTCCACGAACTCATCTGAATCCTTGAAGAGGGTAGGCCACCAAAGTTTGGATTGGAGCACCTTCTATGTTGTCCGTCTCCCAGAATGATGTCCTCCTGCCTCAAGCTTGTGGCAGTAGGTGAGGACACTATGCTGCTCTTCTTGAGGAATGCACCTCCTCGAGATGCTATCCCCTCCTTCATGATAAAGGATGGGATCCTCCCAATGATAAAACTTGGCCTTTGCTAGGAAGGTCTCAAGTTTCTGCCTGGGCCAACCTTATGGAACCGTCTTGGAAACAAGATAGTTCACAATGTCAACATACCATGGGAGCGAGGTGATAGCCAAGATCGCCTCATCTGGAAACATCTCAGTAATAGGTGCGCTGGGCTCAGATTCCTCAAGGTTCTCTAAGCGGGAGAGGTGATCCGCCACCACATTCTTAACTCCAGGCTTATCCTTAATCTCAATATCAAACTCTAGGCTAGCATCTCCTTCTCAGTCACAGTGTAATTCTGCTGAGTGGCATCCAAAGTTTGGCTAGCGTAGTGAATGGCATGCGAAAATCCATCCCTCATCTGTCCAGGCACAACCATTACGGCAAAATCAGAAGCATCTGTCATGATCTCGAATGGGAGAGACCAATCGGGTGGCTGAAGGACAGGAGCCGTAACAACCATATTTTTGAGAGTCTCGAAAGACGCAAGACACCTATCATCTACAATGAACTTGGTGTCTTTCGTCAACAAATCAGTAAGCGGTCGGGCAATACGACTGAAGTCCTAAATGAACCGTCGGTAGAAATCGACGCCCCAGAAAAGACCGCAATTGACGCAGATTGGACGGTGGATTGAGTTTCCTAATGATATCCACCTTAACCAGATCAACCTCCATGCCCCTGTTGGAGATGATATGACCAAGGATCGTCCCTTGAGTCGCCATGAAGTGACTCTTATCCCAAGACAAGATAAGGTTGACCTCTACGCAGCACTGAAGCACACGGTCTAGGCAATTAAGACAAGCATTGAACCCATCGCCATAGACCGAGAAGTCATCCATGAAGACCTCTAAACAGTCACCCATCATGTCCGAGAAAATGGACAACATGCACCTTTGGAATGTTGCCAGGGCGTTACACAATCCAAGGGCATCCGTCTGAAAGCATACGTCCCAAACGGACAGGTGAATGTCGTTTTCTCCTGGTCTTCGGACGCAATGGCCACATGATTGTAACCGGAGTACCCGTCAAGAAAACAATAGTGACTCTTCCCAGCTAGCCTCTCGATAATCTGATCAATGAATGGCAGTGGGAAATGATCCTTCTTGGTGGCCTGATTCAATCGTCTGTAGTCCACACAGGCCCTCCAAGAAGTGGGTACCTGGGTAGCTATCTCCTCTTCAGACTCACTCACAATTGTAGTGATACCCGTCTTCTTTGGTACAACATGTAATGGACAAACCCACTTGGAGTCGGAAATGGGGTGGATAAAATCGGCGCTCCATCACTTTGATATTTCTTTCATGACCACATCTCGAAGATTCGGGTTCAGCCGTCGCTGGAACTCACGTGATGGCTTAGCGTCCTCTTCAAGATAGATGTGGTGGGAGCACAGAACCAGACTAATCCCCTGGAGATCATCTATACTCCATCCTATCGCCTTGCGGTTTCTTTCAAGAACCTCCATCAAACGAGATTCTTGCTGTCCAGTGAAACCTGCTAAGATAATGACTGGGTGCATATCTGGCTCACCCGCAAGGAATCTATACTTCAGCGACTGCAGCAAGGGCTTCAATTCTGGACAACTAGGAGGTGGCAGATCTGGCTTCTGATATGTCTGTGTGAAGGCTACCAGGTCTGCATGTGAGAACTCTCGCTGTGCATGAAAATCTGATGAAGGGAACCCTGCTGAATCATCTATGAACTGTACTGGCTCGCACTTCGTCCTAGCTATCAGCTCAGAAGGAATCAGACAAGGCAAATACTCATCAAAATCATCCCAATCAATGTCTGACACCAAGGGATCTAAACTAAAGAACAAGAATGAAACTCTGCATCACCACTCATCACAGAATTGTCAGCCTCAAAGTTATCCTCATCCAGGGGTGTGCTCTCCAAGCTCTCAACTGCCATATGCTGTAAATATGGTGAATCTGCGGGCAAGGCGAGGGCCTGTGCTACTGGATCTGTCCAAATGGATTCATCATCTATCATCACAAAATCACACTCCTAGTGGATGTCTCGCTCATCCTCTTTCATCTGCTCAATGTCACTGGACTGCTCTGCGCATGCTGATTCTCTCGCTCTGGTCTTGTCGATCGTCTCTATTTGTATACTCTCACCCTCTACGCGAAAGCACACCTTCCCACTATCATGGTCGGTCACCGCCTTGGTAGTGGCCAAGAATGGACGTCCGAGTATGACGGGGATATCTGTTACCGACTTCGGGATCTCCATGTCCAATACAACAAAGTCCACGGGGAATTTCAGGCCCTGAATGGTAACAAAAACGTCTCTCAACAACCCCTTCGGCCTCTTAATCAACCTGTCAGCAAACTGAAGGATTGTCCTGCTCCGAGGAAGAGGACCAAACTCGAATCGGTCGAGTAAGGCTGCCGGAAGGAGGTTGATAGAAGAGCCGATGTCTAATAGAGTACGATCGAATCGATGCTCCTGAATCTTGCATCTGACATAGGGAGTTCCTACATCAGGTCTCTTGGCTGGCAGTCGGTTCTGAATGGCGCAACAAGTAGAATGGGTGAGCACATGGATATTATCTCTGTGGTTCCTCCTCTTCCTGCGGACTGTAGTCGTCTCTCTCAAGCTCTTTTGGAAGAGGGGGATGTGCTCAAGTGCTTCCTGTAGAGTCAGCTGGATCTGGAATCTATCGATCATCTGGTTGCTGAACTCTAGCTGTTGGGTCTTTTTTGGATTTTCTCTTTTATGGAGGGGGGCTCCTCAGATGGAGGACTAGGAAGAGGTTCATGTGCCTGTGAAGGAATAGAATTCATACAATGATCATCATGCAACACATATGGACCTGAAATGGATACAGAAACCTTTCCTTTATTCATTTTTTGTTCTTTTTGTTACCACAGTCATGAGATACAAAAGGTGTCAACACAACATGTGAGAGCTCAACAAAAGTAGAAGTGGTGGCCTCAGTACCACCAACGGCATCTGACTTCGCGGCATCAGCACTGCGCTCTGGCTCTGCATCAAGTAAAATGGTGGCCTCAGCACCACCGTCTGCCTCGGGTGTTGCGACGGCCTCAGCATCGTCGTCAGGAACTCCATCCTTGGTGGCATCAGCACCACCGTCATCATCATGATCATAAATGGCATCAACACCGCTACTGTCCTCATCTGGCGCTCGTGGTTCCTCGTGTGGTTGTCATTCAGATGAGGCACCGCCGGCTCGCATCCTACCGCTCCTAGTAGTCACAAAATCAGCATCACAAAAAGAAGATGTATCACTCAAATAATCACTAGGAGAGGTATCCTCTGAAAACTTTACCTGCTTAGACTTCCTCTTCAGATTGTTCGGATTTGGCTCAATCTGAGCTGGTATGGAGGCCTTGCCCTTGATGATATCCCTCATCTCCTGCCGGAACTCATCCATTTCCCGCCAGAAGGATGCTTGCTGTTCAGAAAGCAAGCGGGCGAGGTCATCAAGCGTTGGGTTCTCAAAGGCAGGTGCTTGAGAACAAGAAGTGTTCCCCTACTGGAAATGAGGCTGCTGCTGGTGTAAAGAATGCAGAGGGGGCTAGGAGTATGTTTTGTGAGGCTGCTGACGCTGCATCCACTGCTGCCCCTAATAGAAGGGATGAGGATCCTGCTGGTACTGCTGGTAGGCATACTGGGGCTATTGCTGCTAGCTGTTCTGATGGCCCTGAGCGGGAGACTACTGTTGGGATGAGGTGCCACCAGTGGTCCAAACGAATCTGGGGTGATCGCAACGAATCTCGGGCTGTTGTGGATACCGGTCGTACCATATCCCATTGACTTCCATCAATGGTTCCTGCTCAACGGGGGGTGGAAGAACTGCCAGTGGCTGATCCGGCTGATAGACCACCATCTAAGTGTCTTGAGATGGCGGCAGCAATGGGTAGTGTTGTAGCTGCTGGACCGGCTCTGCCTGTATGTGATGGACCTGGTCGTACGTGGTAGAGGGCTGGGTGGAGCTGCTACTGCTGGGATCAGCCCGTGACCTGGGAGGTTGCTGAGTGGACGTCTGTACCTCTTGAATCCAAAGAATCTGCATCTTCAGGTCACTCATGATCTTCCTCAAAAGGTCCATCTGGGCAAGACCTTGACTCTGCTTCTTCTCAAGAATCTCGATGCAGTCTAGCTTCTCTGAAATGATCCCCATGTCAGCAGCGGTGGTCTCAGCCTGAGCTGCGGCTGCTGACAGAGTGTGTGTACTGGCATTGATGCGTGCAATACTCTGATATCCAACTGCTTGTGGTGGGAGCTTCGACTGTGTGTACACGGGATTGGGCCATGACTATAGAATTCTCTGTCATTACCTCATAGATCTCCCAAACTGCGTCTTCTCCCTTGGAGAAGTAATATCCACCACAAGAGGCATTAACAAGCCCCTGCAGCTCCGGTGTTAGCCCACAGAAGAAACTCTGAACCAGATTGGGCTTGGATATATCATGATGTGGACACCGGTCAATGAGCTCTCTAAATCGATCCCAAGCCTCATGGAACTGCTCATTCGGTACCATGGTGAAATTGTTGATCATAGCTCGTATTGCGTTGGTCCGGCCAAGTGGACAGTACTTGTTCAAGTACTCGCATCGGAGTTGTGCCCACGATGTGATGTACCTCCCAAGATGCTTCAGCCAGTAGGCTGCTCTATCAGCTAATGAGAATGGGAAGGCAATCATCTTGATCGTATCCTCGTCCACCAGTCCGTCATGGACAATGCTGCAAATCATCTCAAGCTCCTGCAGATGGAGATGAGGCTCCTCGGTGGCTAGCCCGTGAAACTTGGGCAATAGCTGAATGGTCTGCGGGCGAAGCTCAAAGTTCCCAACAATGGGAGGATGCTGAATCCATCGGTGAGTGAGGGTCGCGGCTGGGTTGTGCAACTGCCTCATGGTCATCAGCGGCGACCTCTCCTGGTTAGGTTCTCCTCCTCTGCCTGCTGCTTCTGGTATATCTACTCCACCGCCCTCAGGTCTGTCGTCACTTCCGTCTCGCATCTGTGGTATCTCCCTCATGAGGTCACCCATGAATACTCCCTGGTCTCTGATTTATCTTTCCATGGTTTCCAGGGATGCTAACAATGAATTATTGATGGCGGCTTGATCATATAGGAATGGTGGTGGTCTCTGCTCATTTGGGTGTTCCTCTCTGCCGTCCATGTCTTGGGTTTCTGCAAAGGCAAAAGAACTCATCTCAGGTGCCGTCAAATGCTCTGAGCTCTGTGCTGCACTAAACTCTGACACCACTGGACTGATGGAAGAAGAAGGGTGGTCGAGGGGGAACAGGGTGGACGTAAACTCAGGCTCGGAGAGTGGGTCAGGACTCCCCGAAGCCGACCTAGATGAATAGGAAGGAGTGCTCAATAGCGGTGCCACCAGACGTGGCCAAAGGGATCTCCGTCCCATCATTTTGATCATGGAAAAAGGGCGGATGAGATCAGTAATGCAAACAAGATGTGAATACAAACCCCCGATTCACCTATGCAACTCCGGAGCTGATGACCGTGAAGGTTCGGTCGTTTCTCTTGTCAATTTTAATTTGGTGATCAGTCAATCTATCCGAGCGATTAAGAAAGTTGTTGGGAACCCAACGCTCCTAGCTGACTGTCCCAATCCCAAATGAGATCTTTCCCAGCCAGTAGGAGTTGTGGACCATTTACTGGCTACCCGATCAACCCCCTCTGCAAAGGATGTCACGGTCTGCTTTACCGGTTACCGGAGAAATCCTCACTGGAGAACGACTCACCAAGACCAGTAGTCAACTAAGATATCGGGCGTGGCTCTATCCTAGTGTTCAGGCCACTCTCTCGCTGCAGATAAATCAACCAATGAGGGGGTTACTCTCCCCAAGACAAAATTTTTGAAAGTGAGGTGAGTTTTAGAGTCAAGTTTGCATTAGCAGTCCTAATTTTATGGTTTTCACTTTTTTAGGGATTTTTCTGAATAGAAGACAACGCCTAACGAATATTCCGATCTCCTGGTTATTTAAGGTCCAATAAAACGAGGGAGGAAGTCGGAAAAGCCAATGCATGATCAAACACGATGATGCATGCAGAGATAGGAATGTGTACCTTGCTCCAGCACTCTACATGTAGGGTGATCCGCGCATAAATTTAAAGACAACAAAACTACCTATATGATGTACGAAGAAAACCGTCCCTAGATGTGCTACTTCTGTTAATCGTGAAGAACAGATAGCTAAGAATCGGAAGAGAGATTGGAGTCCGGTCTTGAGAGCCGATCGGTGTCCACCACAATGGATCCTGCACGCGGTGTATACGACTCCTCTCGGTACGTGGTCTATAGTCCAAGTCAATAGCTTTTTTAGTTAATTTTTAGCTATGTCCAATTACGATCTATAGGCACAGGCAAGATATTAGGTGTTGGGCCTTAGATATTTACGTCACAATCAATAAAAATTCCTAAAACTAGGGGCTAAATCTGCGTGAAACAAGCAGGTAATTAAATCGATGAAAACTGCGAGAAAAACCGTGAAAAACCGACGAGGCCTCCAAGGAAACAATCCCTCGGGCACTGGACCTCGTGAAGTGTCGAAGTGTCCAAGTCCTGTTTAAGTTACAAATTTGGAGTCACTCTCTCACAAATAATTACAAAAGGATATATACAGGAAATAAAATAGAGCTACACTACAAAAACACTAAGTCCTCCTCATGTAGGGGTGGCACGTGAAGCCGGCTTCACGTGGGTGCTCAGGCGCCTATGAAAACACGCCTCTCTCGATCCGTGGTGCCTAGCACAAAGACAACAAAGAAGGTGGTCAGATAGCTCAAAAATCAAATACAAGGGAAATAAATGAAGAAATAGTGGCAAAAAAATCACAATCAATCACAACGAAAGGATCTATACACTGTTGCTCCTCGGCAACGATGCCATTTGATTAGCCCAAAAATCGAGCGGTCGTATTGATCCACAAGGCGGATCAACAGTCGATGCGTTGACCACTCAAAAATCCAAATTAAGTCAACAAATAACCCACAATGAAATCTAATAATGAGAAGCAAGTGTGGAGTTAAGATTTATTATAACTCTGCAACAAGCGTGTATAGTGTGCAAGTATGTGTAGAGTGTTAAACTCAGGGAGCAAGCAAGATAGATCAAGTCAATGATGAGCAAAAATGTGAAAGTGTGATCAAATGCCTACAAACAAGCAATTTTTTTGTGGGTTTTTAATTTTATATATTTTTAAAATTTTTTTGGATTTTGTATTTTTGTATTTTGACTTTTAATTTACTGGATTTATATTTCCTTTTTTATATTTTATATTTTTTATTATTTTCTTTTTCTTTAAATAAATTATAAACACAAAATAAGAAAGAAGAGGAATAAGGAATTTACAAAAATAAGTGAAAATAAGTAAAAATCAGTAAATAAAATATTTTTAGTCTTTTTATGATTTTCTAATGTTTTTATGATTTTTCTAGTTTTTTCCTATTTTTTGGTATTTTTAAAGTCAAAAATACTGAAAACAGTGAATAAATTAAAAGGGCTGGAACTAAAATGGAGAAATAAAATATCAAACATTAACAAAATTTCTCCAAATTAATTTTAAATAAAAGCTAATAAAATAAAGAAAATTCAGAAATGAAGATTATATTTTTAGTGTTTTTCTGTAATTTTTAGGATTTTTATGAAGATTTTAAGGGTTTTGTAATTTTTAGGAGTTCTCTTTTGAGATTTTTAATGATTTTTGGACAGAAGTTAAAACACACGAAAATACATCAAAGGTACTTTTTTGGAAATTTTTAAAGGGGTTTTACTATTTTTTGGTATTTTCTAATGCAGACATTAGTAAAAATGCATGTTTTTGCATTTTTATAAATACTAAAATGCAATAAAAATGCAAAACAAAAATATGGTGTGAAAGAACAACTAAACAGGAGCTTAACTTGAATTTTTGGTGATTTTTAGAACTTTATAGATGCATGTAAACAAAGAGAAATTACACTACTAGCAAGGGCATATATGTAAATATCCGAACATCCATTGGCCAACGTGCAATTTTCCACAAAAATTATAACTAATAAATATAATTCCAGGACCAAATACAAATAGCAAAACCCGCAAGGGGACGCCTGCAATATTCCCAACCCCGCACGTGACTGGCACGCGCCTGGCAAGGACCTATATGGAATATACAAAACTCCCAAGGGCTGACATGCAAATGTTCCAAAAATATTACACGCTACAAAATATTTCTTGGACTAAAACGAAATAACTAAACCCACAGGGGGTCCTGTGCAAAATCACCACCCCCTCACATGCACGGGTCACGTGAGGTGGCGTGGACAGGACCTAGATGTAAATAATAAAAGTTCGGGGGACTAGACGCAAATATTACAAAAATATATGAACTACAGATGAAAGTTACTTGACTAAATAGAAATACAAAAATGCTCAGGGTAGAAGATGCAAAATACCCAAGCTAAGTGATCCAACAGCGGAGGAGATGCCACTTGACACGTGGCACGATACGAACGACCGATGATGCTTCGGCGATGAGCTGCCACACTCAGATCTGGTGAGACGATCGACGGTCGGAGCTGGCCAAGATCGAACGGCTGTTGTGCACCTGGAGCCCCGATGTTGATCCGACGGTGTTGGGGGGTGGAGCAAGAACAGGGAAGCAACACCAGCGAGGCGAACTTCCTCGAGCTCGAGCTCCGTCCTCCGGTTGTCTCTGGGCTCAAAAATCGGTCGGGCGACTCCTGCGGTCTTCCTCTCCCTTCTGGTGGCTCCAGAACACCTCGGCGACGGTTGAGGTTCTCGCGTGGAGGTGGCGGAGCTGGGTGGCTTCGCGGATGTCTGGCGAGAGTCAAAACGAGCCCCAAGCTCGTGTCAAAGTCCTTTGACCTGCAACAGGGGGTGAAAGGGTCCAGGGCAAATTACCTGGACCCCGCGGCGGTGAAATGGGTGCGAGAGGCGATGGCGCAAGGTGGTGGCCGGAGGTGCACTCCGGTGGCGTATGTGTGTAGGGTGATTCGATGGACGAAACATGGCGATTCTTGAAGGGAAATGATCCTAAGGGTACGAGTAATAAAATGCGAACGAAAAGGGGGAAAGAAGGTGGTTGCCTTGATGGTCAGAACCAGAGGGAAGTACCTCGACGTCGGCAAAAGGCGGAGATGATTGGAGCCGCCTCGATGCTCGCTCGACCAGCCCGGAGCTCGGCGAAGGAAGCTGTCACCTTCCTCTGTCGATTGGGCACGAAAAGGGGAGCGAAGCTTGTGCAAGAGGGGTTCAAACTTGGCTCGAAAGTCGGAGGGCCGATTAAGTAGGTGTTGACGGGTGGCTCAGGTGCTCCAAAGATCGAGAGAGATGGCTCGAATCATCGACCCTCGACCCTAGGAGAGATGGGGGCATGAAAGAGCAATGATCGAGGTAGAAAAGTCATGAAGGGATCGACATGGAAGGGTGCAAGGTTTGACCTCGAAAAAATCGAGAAAGAGGGGGTGAAATGAGGTCTGACACGGGTACATGGGGGGAGGACAGCCAGTTCACCGCGGTCAACGTGGACAGTCTCCTGGTTGGTCCACGTGGACCAACCAGGAAAAATCCCTAAAAAAGTTTTATAAATTCAATTAAAAATAGAAAATGAATTAGTTAATTTATTATTATAAAATTAAAAATATTTGTTATTTTATAAAGTATTTTATGGTGATTTTTAATTATTTTTTAGAGGTATAAAAATAAAAGAACCCTTTTATACCCTTTATTGGTATCTTTATCTATATATTTTATTATTTTATTTTTATTTTGTATATTTAATTTATTTATTTATTTTAATATTTTATATATTTATAAAATATTTTTATACACTTAAAAATATTTTTATTTTATTTTTTTGAAGTATTTTGTACACTTAATAAAATAAAAGTGTTAATTATATATGTGTGTGTATTGGTGTTATACCTAGGTATGCTATTAAAACAAATATTTTATTTTGTGTTTTCTTTGAGTTTTTATTTTAATTTTAACGTAAAAATATATTATGAATAATATTTACAAAATTATAAAATTATAAAAATAAGGAATAAACAATAAAATGAATATTTTAAGCTATGCAAGTATACTATAGGGGTCCAAAACTCAACTTTCAAACCGTAGCTCCACCAAATGCGAAACCACCTTCATTAAATAGCTTATTTAAAATTATATACAATTAAAGGTGATTTTGATGCGTTTCGAGTTTTTATTTGAGAGATATATGTCTGGGAAGTTGGGATTCTAGAATCTTATTCAGATCATAACTTTTTATCTGTACAATATTTTTGAGTGAAATCAATTTTGTATTTTTACTTAATTAAGTATCTACAACTTTCATGTACAATGTTTCTTTATTTGAGGTGTAAAAAGTGGAACCAAAAATAGGTCCCAAAATGAATAAAGAATGAAGGAAATCTTTATTGGTATCTGGCCCTTATCTCCCCCTATTTTATTCCTGGTCAACCTATTCATCAAGATGCCTATGTCTCGGGGTTTCGCGTCATAAAATATTTACAATATTTATTCCTTTTATTTTCTTTATTCTATTATTTTGGCTTTAAAAACAGTATTTTATACATTATTTACACACACAAGCATGGATGCTAAGATGCAGGAATTAAGGGTATTTACATGCATTTGCCAGGATTTTTGAGGCCAAAATGATAGAATAAAGATGATGAAGTGTGGATTCATCAATCACCCAAGCTTTCATCCTCCATCCTCCAGATTGGTCTATACTATTTGAGATCATGACAGATGTAAATCCTTAAACTTAGCATCTCTCGGATCCTATATAATAAGATACGGCTCGTCAAGAGGAAATCAACGGAATTTGTTTCATGTGAATCGAACTTCATTTCGATTTGTTATGATTTCGGAAGAAAGAGAAGTAAGGAGGTTTAAAATGCCATTAACCAGTAATGACCGTCATTAAGACTTATTAAGCACGATTAAAGAATGACAAATTGAAAACCCCTAATGACCATTAGTAAACACTAATCAATAGTTAGCAAAAGATAAATGTAAGCCACGAAAGTTAAATCGTGATTACTGAAAGTTAATCATGATTATCGTTAATTAAGTGTCATTAGCGAATCTAGAATCCTCTGTAATGTTCTAACTTAAGCCCTAAGTTTCGGATAAGTTTTGGCCAAAATCATGGGCTGCTAACCACAGTTAAGGTCTAAACCAAGGTTTGCTAACCATGATTAGTGGTTTTCTAGAGCCTATAAATAGCCCCCACTACCCATTCATTCTCTACGATTTTCACTACCTCCACTACCCAGAGGGCTAGGGTCGAGAGGTCAGGAGGAGGAGAGGGAGGCGAGAAAGGAGCGCTATCGAAGCGTTATCGAAAGAACGAGGAGGAGGAAGGTACGATCCTCTCTTAGTTTGCTTTGTGAGCAAGGTTTTCAATTCATGTTCAGTTTCCTTACGGTTTTCCTTTTGGTGATTTGATAGAGGAAATTCTTTTTTTCTTTTAAAATATGTCCCGATATAAGGGGAAACTCTGCTGAAATTTTTATAGAAATATGTCCCAATATAAGGGGAAACTCTGCCGAAATTTTCTTAGAAATATCACCCCGTATAAGGGGAAGCTCTGATGAAATTTCAAGAGAAAATATGTTCTTCATGTTCTTCGTGTGTTCTTCGCATTATTCGTGTTCTTCATTCGTTCTTTGTATTCTTGGCATGTTCTTAGCATTTTTGATACGAAAATGAAATTCGATCATTTCATGAGCCATAAATCATCCTTTTGAAAAAGAATCACGCTAAAGCACTACATGCAAGAGAGAAAGCTTGATTTGGTAACGAAATCCTTCCTTTTGTTGTTGGGTTTTCATATAAGATCGGTGTGATTTCTGTATTTATGCTCCTTATTACAAGGAACTTTAATTTGGCTACTTTTGAGAAAGTATGAAAAGTTCCTTTGCGATTTCAACTAAAATAAGGTCTAATCATCGAATGGATGCAATGGTTTGGAAAGTTAGGGTTTGGAAGTTAAAAAGAGCATAATTGAGTATATAAATATTTGAATTAATATATGTGTGAGTCTATACTCAGTATTTATGGCTATGCTAATCAAAGGCTTAACGGAAGAATTACATCATGGGAGTTGATGTGTTTTGAGTTGGATCCTTAAAAGAATTGTGTCTTACGTTAAGAATGATTGGGATTAGAACTACAGGTCGGGAATGCAACATGTAGGTTTGTCGGAAGGAACCCGTATTGATGTTGCCCTACCTAGGTGGTACATGATTGCCCTGTTATGATAAGTGCGCACGAAATGAATGATTTACAACGCGTGGTACCAGGAGCCAATATATTTGAGTTGAATGACGGAAGATGTAGTCATGCCATGTGGAGGCACGGGTGGTACAACATGGGCTGGGTCATGATAACATGTATTTAAAGCCGCTAGGTTATGTGATTAAAGACTAGCCTGAGATTTTAAGCAACCGGGTCATCGAGGATGGTATGCTCCTTTGTTTGTCAGGCTGAGGGTTTGAGACCCTGATTAATCAAAGAAAAGGAAATTATCATGGTACTATTAGAGGATTGGTTGAGGTGGCGTGCAGCGGCATAAGCTTACAAGATCAACGCAATCTCCAATCCCGAAGTGTCCACAGCTTTGGAGTCCATATAGTGGTGAGGTAATTCCCTGGACTAATCCCTGACATGGAATAGAAAGGAATAGGACTTAAATTAATGATAATGGATGAAACTTTTTGTGATAACAAGTTTTGAGAAATTACACATTTTTTTGCTTTTCTCTTCTTTGTTACTTAGCATTCGCTAATTGTTATCCTATGATTTATGGAAAACCCAACAGGTATCGGTGAGCCATCGCAAGGACTTTAGTAATCCAGCCAACTAACATTGTAGCCACCCAGTCAGCCATAGTAGCTTTACTCTATAAGGTAATTGGTAATCTTTTGTGTATTTCTTTTCGAGTTGATGTACATGTAAATGGTTATAGTGGGGCAATATATCATGTGAACTTTATATTGTGAATGGAAGAGTGTTGAAATACTTCCTTCTGAGTAATTTTAATTGCAGTCTGTTTCTGAATGGTAGTTGTGATTGTTGAATAAATTATTGCTGAGTAAACAGATCCGGATATGGGAGGATCTGGCGACCCGGAATTGGGGTCGTGACAACAGATGCATCAGACTGTGCCATTGGATCGGTTCTAGGATAGAAAAGAGACAATGTACCATTTGCTATAAACTATGCAAGCAGAACTCTAGACGAAACTTAGAAAAACTACACTGTCACTAAAAAAAAGCTACTAGCAGCCATCTTTACCTTGGATAAATTCAGATCCCATCTCCTGAGATCCAAAGTTATAGTGTATACAGACCACTCGTCCATCAAGTACTTGCAAGCCAAAAAGGATGCCAAACTAAGACTCATCAGATGGATCCTTCTGCTCTATGAGTTCTATCTTGAAATCTGTGATAAACTTAGAGATAAAAATGTGGTTGTCGATCATTTGTCAAGATTTCCAGAGCCATACACTCCATGTGGTGGTCGATCATTTGTGAAGAACCAGATACGTGAATTTTATATCGAACATGGAGTAGCTTCTTCATGCCACCCACAATCTAATGGCTTGGTCGAATGCTAAAATATGGAGATAAGTACAATTCTATAGAAGCTCATACGTACCAACAGGAAGAACTAGTCTTAGTTACTTGATTCAGTCCTTTGGGCCTATCAGACTGTGTGCAAGTCACCTTTGGGAATGTCTCTTACCGCCTCGTATACAAAAGCCATGCCATCTGCCTATTGAGATCATTCATAAATCTTTGTGGTCAATTAATGTATCTAATTTGGATTCCAAGAAGGATGGAAGGAATAGAAAGTTGGATTTGAATCAACTTCTCGAATTTCACGACTATGCATATGACAACAGCCTAATGTACAAGGAGAAGGTCAAGAAGTAACACAACAAGCATATTCACCGCAATATTTTGAACATGATAAGAAGGTCTGGTTGTTCGACGCAAATCTCAAATTTTCCCAAGGAAGTTGAAGAGTGAATGGACCAGGCCTTTTATAGTGAAGCACGTGCGTGACATTGTAAGTCTCATCATTTCCAGATTGTCGGCTGATGTACATCTATTTGTGATAAACGTACAACTACTTAAGCCTTATCTTGAGCATGATACCTTTATGTCTGTAGTTGACTCAATCAAGGTGGTCTATGATGATGAGCTCGAAATCGCACCATCAGCAAAATCAGACAAGGCATCCAAAAATATTTTTAAACGATTAATCACTTTCTTCTTTTCTTCTTTTCCTCTTTCCATTTTCTATTCTTTCATTCTACCGAAAAGTGGCACTCATCCCATTCATTGTTTCTATACTTAGGATAGACTTCATCCTAAATATAGGGGGGATAAGGGTATACGGGTGCTTATTCTTCAATCCCTCACATGTATCATCAACTCTTGATATTCTGTCTATATTTAGAGATATTTTACCCTAAGTATATGGCAAGACAGTTTGAGCCAATGAGTTTGTTCATTCACCCATCGTATTTTTTTCTTTTTATCGAGATATCTATCCTGTATCTTTTTTATACCCAACCTCGACCATCACTGCAGTATGTACAATCTATTAAACTTGAGATAATTTGATCCTAAATGGGGGACGATCAACATCTCATTCTTTAGTCGTTGTAGCATAGACTTTTCTATACTTAATACAAGTTATGCCTTCCTTTCTCTACGATCTACGAGGACATAGCTCAAGCTAGGTATGGGGGGGTCATATATACATTGTATATATTTTAGCCATAACTCGTACTTGCATATTTTTTTAATAATATGGTTAATCAATAAAAAAATTTAAAACATACACTAAAATCATTTGTATATACTGATTAATAAATCAAGTTAAAAATGTTTTGCAAAACATTTGAAAAGCGATTGGAAAATTATTTTGACAAATCTTTAGAAAAATATTTGGAAAATATTTTGTAAAACATTTTTAAACCTTTGTAAAAATGTTTTGACTGAAATAATTTCTTTTTTGTGTTTGAATATAATGTTTTAAAAATCTATTTGCAAATGGTTAGGAAAATGGTTGCAAAAATAATTTAAAAAATTTATACATAATATTTGGAAAATCTTTACAAAATGGTTTTCAAAATTTGAAAATGTATGTAAAAATAATTTGTCAAACAATTTTAAAATATTTTGAAATCATTTTAAGAACCTCGTACATAATTCAAGCAAATAAAAATTCTTTACAAAATTTGTACATAAACTTGTAAATATTAACTAACTGATGTACATTCTTGAACATTAATGCTTGTAAATAACAAGATGCACTCCCATCTAAATATCTACACACAACTCTTTTCTATTTTTCTGATATTCAAAAATCATTAAATTTGCAAAATCAAAAATCTATAAAAATTCAAAAAATGTTTTCAAAAACTTGCATAAAAATTTGCAAAACTCTTTCAAAAGTACATAAAAAGTTCAAAATCAGAAAATTGCTTCACAAAAATATGTTCATGCATTGTACATAGTATATGCATTTTTCGAAATAATCAAGATAATTGAACAAGTTTAAAATAGAGTTTGAAGATTGGAGCTTAGAATAGACATTAATACATTTAATTTCAGAGGAACCCATTTAGAACTCGAATTGGATTTACTTCAGGTTGCCTTGACTTAATTCTTTACGTTCCGTGAGATTATGTTCATGAATCAATTCATTGTATCTAAATAGGACCCTTCATATCATCCGTAAGATTCTTGAGATAGTGACTTGATTGGAAACCTCACACCTAACACTTAGCTCAACTTAGATGGACTGATGAAAAATCTTGGAGTCTAAGTCGGGATGATGCAAGGCCTCTTCGTCAAGGGTAGCTTAGGAACCATTCTTGAGGATTGCCAACACCAGTATTCTAACCCACTTCTTTTGATCAGAATGATATCTAAAGACCAAAAATGGATTGAGATAATGCTTAGGAACAAGAATGGTCCACCCGCGCAACTTTTTCCATGACTCAAAAAAATGAGCAGACCAAAAGATGTTATATCCATAGGGGCACAAACAAGAATGAAGAAGCTATGCAAAGTCAAAAAAATATCCAAAGAAGCCTACATCAAAAAGTCTACCAAAAACTTAAAGCTTCAGAAAAACCTACTTCTTTGTGAAGAATCGGTTACACTGACCGACTTCACAAGGGAATGAAGACTACACCGGTCCATTCCCACTTCTTTCCTCATTCTTTTAACTTCCTTCTTTATTCGGTTGTAAAGACTGGGAGCACCTGAACTTACAAGGAAATATATGTATCCACGAGGATGAGTTACCAGAAGAGCAATCACATTGATAGTTCAATGGTTTGGTCTGGGGAGAGCTAACATATTCACACACATGGTTCTATCACTTTAAGGTAACACGAGTCTATGATTGAAAGGATGGTTCTGATATGGCTATGAATTGGACTGATTAATAGGATTATGGAACCTAAGGGTTGTTGTGTCATACGTCCTAACATGAAAAGTGATTCAGAACACACAAATTATACAAAGGCCTTCTTTGAGCTCCAAACTTTGACTTTATTAAGGCAAGTTTAAAAGTCAAAGATTATTCTGAGTTCTTTCTTTTTCTTTTCTTTTTTTCTTTAAGGCAAGTATATGGGGGTGATGAATTCTCATTCATTACTCTATTATTTCATTTTGGCCTTAAATCCCTCGCTAAATTCATGTATATGTCATTAATTTACCAAAATAAACACTCTAAAGTTGTATAAAATACTGTGTAAAATATTATATAAGTATTGTATTTAACCAAAACAAAAGAATAAAGGAAGAAAAGAAAAGATGAGACACCATAGGTGCTGAGTGATCCTAGACCCCGAGATCCAATCATCATGATGACTTGATCGACAAGGAAAAAGTAGGGGGAGATAGGATAGAAGAATTATGCAGAAAATACACATAAATCCACATAGAAAACCCTAATTTAATTGCAAATATTGCTTTTTGGGATTTATTTTATTTCATTATTTTGACACCTCAAATAAAAAAAACCCTCAACATCAATATTGTAGAAAAAAAATAAAAGAAAAATATAAAATTGATTTCACAGAAAAATAATGCACAATGTGCCTAGGGCACACAAAATAAAAAAACACAAAGAAAACTATGCAGATATGTATCTCCTCCATACTACATCAAAATAGACCAAAACCACTTTAATTGTATATAAATTTTCATAAGCTTTTTAATGAAGGTGGTTTTATTCAATTTAGAGCTAAGTTGCAAAAGTTAGGTTCTGGACCCCTATTGTGCAATATACATGTTTATTTTAATCATTCTATTTATTCTTTGTATTTTCCAAGTTCTTATATATTTACAAAATTGTATATTTTATTTAAAACACATGTACATGGTTAAATTAAAATGAAACTATAAAAATAAAATTTAAATAAATAATGCATACAAACACATGGATTTTATGTACCTATGTATACATGTAAAGAATATGTACATAATGATTTAAGTGAACCAATAAACTCTTAAAATGACCACAAAAATACCTAAATATGTACTTAAATAAATTAAAAATATATAAAATACCTATACATTTCAACAAAATATAAATATAAACTAATCAAATACCTCATATACAGGTATATTTGCCTTTTAATATACATGTAAATATAAATCTCTAATAAACACCTCAAAAAATAAATAAAAATATGTATAAACTAAATTTTTAATTCATTTATTAATTTATATTCATTATCTAAGGCATTTTTGCCTTGCAATTTCATGGTTGGTCCACATGGACCAACCATGAGCCTTCAAATGTTGACAGCATGTCAACTGTCCTGTCTAACTTGCAACCCTTGTAAAAACTCATGAGAGACCCTCGTTTCTCCAATTTATCATGCCATCTCCCTCATTACTCTCGCCTCGAGCTCTCCACCTCTGCACAGTCCCCATATCAGTCCTCCTCGTTGGCCATCCTTCCCTCACCTACCACATCCTCCATCCACGCAATCCTCCCTTAAAATCTCTACTCCACCAGCATATAAAACTGCACCCTTTTCAGTATTTTGGTGTTTGATCTCTTTTTCACGTTTCTTAGCCCCACAATTCATGCCTAGGACCCATGCTTGGTGTGAGACGCTTTGCCTTGAGTATCCTGGTATTTTTGTCCAGGTCCCGTGAGCGGAGAAGGCACTTGGAATCGAGATCTAACGCCTGGAGCTGCTCCAGTCTGTCTAGAACTAAATGAACCCCATGTCCAATTTGAGGGACCTGGGCCTCATTTGTGATTACATGCTAATGTGGGAGTCCCCAGTAAGCTAAAGAACCAATCGACGGGGCGATTCATGGCTGGAGCTTATAGTATTCAAAGTTTGAAGCCAAGACACACTAGTGTTCTTGGTGTTCTTCCAGAGGCCTCCAGTACCGTTGGATCAAGGTTGCCTCCTATATCTAATCTCCACCATCGAGTTTGAAGCGAAACGGTGCGGTCCCCAGCAACACGATCTGACTAAAAAGGTGACGTGGAGTGCTCCCAGCCGTTCTTTCGTGCGTTGATGATGGGAATAATTCACTGGACCTCATCGACTTTTGTATATTATTTAAGCATTTAAATATTATGCCTGTAAGTAAATTAAATCAACTATTTTGCATATAGAACCTTGTTTGTTTTATTTACAATCTAGTCCCTGCATGTCTCACGTGCACACAGAATCTAATTTTATAAAAAGTGCACTGATGCCCTTAAACTCCTCGGATCTATTATTCTTTAAGTTAATATTTATTTTTAATTGTATTTAGGTCCTTGTACTTGCTGGAGTTTTTATTTATTTTGTTCTATTTATTAAAAATAGCTCCAGGTGTCTTTTCATTTTGGAAAATTAATGAAAATGCTTGATCAACTACCCTTTCACGCTATATGCTTGGATTTTGGGATTGATCCCTTTTTCCATTTATCAAAATTTATTTAGGATCATTTTATTCCTTATCTATTTTAAAAAAAATCCCAAAAAATTAGAAAAAGCCTCAAAAAATTCCAAAATTTGTTGTAGTTGCCTTTCATTACCTTCTATCATATCAAAAATCAAATAAAAATCCCAAAAGAAAATCGAAAAAAATCAGAAAACTCTAAAAAAACTCATAAAAATTATAAAGACTTTTATAAAAATCTAAAAATAGTGTTTTCTTCTATGTTTAGTCAGTTATTATATATAGTAAATATCAAAAATAGTTTTGGGATTTTTTGAAACATATATCTATTTATTATACCCAAAACAATTTAAATAATATAATATATATATATATATTAAATATAAGTCATCTAAAAACCCTTAAAATTTAATAGAAATCGCCAAAAAATTACAAAAATAGAAGGAAAATATTTAAAAACACCAATACATTTTACTTTACAGAATTTTGATTATTTTTAGCGATCTTTATAATTATATTACCTTATATTGTGTTATATATCTATATATAGTTATATATAGTTTATACTATAAATTATTATAAATACCTTACAAATATTTTAAAACCATTTAAAAATAAAAAGGACTGTTCTTATTTATATTTTTGATTTTATTTATATTATTATATTATATATATCCCTTGTATTATATATTACATATATATCTATGTATGTATACCTTTGTTATATATTAAAAAGAAAAAGAATTAAAAATCAGAAAAATATAAAAAATTATAGAATAAAAAATAAAAAAATAAATTATTTAAAACCCACAAAAACCAAAGTAAATAGTGTGCATACATAAATACATCTATACCTATATTATTTATTTGTAAATAATATTAGTGTTACCACGTATTGTTCCTTGCATTCGACTCCTACCTACTTGTCAACTATACACATTCATCGTAGGGTATAATAAATTTTGATCCATTAAAACTTGCTCATTGATCGATTCTTATATTGTGTGGGCTAATTGTTAATTTGATCATTTGGTTTTGGTGTCGGTCGCCTCAGTGATTTTTATCCTTTCTTGTGTGGACCACAAGACTGCTCCAACTGACATTAGATTATTAAACAGTAGATCGGGTCGTTCATATTGAAGCATGTGTGTGACAATGGAAGTATCATGATATCCGGTTATCAGCTAACACACAACCCTTCGTCATCAACGGACAATTACTGAAGCCTTATCTCGAGCATGATACTTTCTTGTTTGTGGTTGATTTTATCCATGTGGTCTACGATGGAGAGCTTCAAGTTGCAGCATCATCAGATTCAAATAGCGCAGCCTAAATCATTTTTTATTAGTTAATCTTTTTCTTTCTTCTTTTATTCTTTTCTTTTTGCATTATGTCATTCTTCCGAAAAGTCACTCATACCATTCATCATTGTTATACTTAGGATATACTTCGTCCTAAGTATAAGGGGATGAGTGTATACGGATGTTCATTCTTTGATCCCTCGCATGTCTCCTCCACTCTTGATATTCTGCCTATACATAGGGATATTTTACCATAAGTATAGGGGGAGAAAGGCCGAGACGATGATTTGTTTATTCCCACCCTTAACCCTCCCTACTTTGTGTACAACCTGATATACTTAGGATTAATTAATCTTATGTATGGGGGACAGTCAACTATCTGTTCTTTATTGATTTGTTGTAGTATAGACTTTCCTATACTTAGTATGAGTTATGTCTTCCTTTTCTCTCCTATTTATGAAGACATAGCTCAAGCTAAGTAAAGGGGGTCATATATATGTTGTATATATTATAGCATAACTCGTACTTACGTATTTTCAATATTATGGATATTTAATAAAAATAAGAATTCACATCAAAATTCTTTGTGAATATGGTTAATAAAACAGCTCGAAATATTTTGCAAAATGTTTAACAATGGTGGGAAACTCTCTTTTAAAATATTTTGAAAAAAAATTGGAAAATACTTTGTAAAATATTTCAAAGCTTTGTAAAAATATTTTGTTAGTAAAATTTTCTTTTATTTGTTTAAATAAAATATTTTGAAAATCCATTTGCAAATGATTTGGAAAATGGTTGTAAAAATACTTTGAAAAATCTTTACAAATTGTTTGAAAAATCTTTGCAAAATGATTTTCAAATTTTGTAAATATTTGTAAAATTATATGCCAATTTTTTTTCAAAATAAAATTTTCAAAAGGTTTGTGAAAATATTTTCAAATTATTTCGAGGATCCTGTACATATTTAAAGCAAAAATTCTTTACAAACTCTGCATATACAAACCTATAAATAACCATTAACTAAAATTCTATAAATATCTAGTGTAAATTCTTTCATCAAATTCTCATAAATAATAGATGCAATCATGTATAAATAGCTATACTTATTAACCCTTTTGTTTTTCAAAAAAACACTAAAAATTGCAAAACCAAAAATCCATAAAAAATACAAAATGTTTTCAAAATGTTGAATAAAAATACAAAAATTTTTAAAAATCCCATAATGTTCAAAATTAGAAAATTGTATTATATAAATATTTTTTGCAGTATACATAGCACCTGCATTTTTTGGATTGATAATGACAATTGAACTAGTCTAAATAAAATCTGAAGATTGGAGCTTGGTTGGACCTTAATCTACTTAATCACATGAACCTAATAGAAACCAGAATTAAGGCGCTTGAGGTCTGCTAGACTTAATTCTTTGAGACCACGGATCTAGGTTCAATGTCGTCTTAATTGCCTAAGTAGAGTAGTTTGGAAAACACGCATGACTCTTGTTGGTAATGACCTAGCTTGCACACATACACCTTGCTCAGCTCAGTTGAAGTGGTAGAGGGTCGGATTTGCTGGCATGGGACACAAGCCAATGGAAACATCGAAAGCCACAAATTTGTGGCCATTGTACCCCAACCCGATCTAGTAGCGATGAGGTCTGAGGACGGAATGCCACGGGTTGTGATAATGCTTCAAAAGAGGGATAGTTTACTGGCTCAAGAGGAAAAAGTCCTTATGTAAATGTTGTCGTATATAGTTCTCAAAAAATGCAAAAATCAAAAACTTCAAAAAAAAATAGATAAGAAAAAATCTATTCCTATCGGAGCATGTATGTATTTAATAAGCAAGCCTGAGTCTCAAAGTCAAAGATACATGCCAGCCTGCAGATGGAAGACTTGGCTACACTGATCAAGCATCCTAGGATAGGTAGCTACACTGGCTACCATCAATTCTCTTCTCCACCTCCTCTTCTTGAGTCGGTTATACATGAACTTAGAAGGGAGTACCCCGCTTCTCAATAAAAAAACTATTGATTGGGGAATTAGGATCACCGTGTTGAAGAAGCCTAACTTTTACCGATTCAGCCGAGAGGATTCATATATCAATGCCAACATACAAGATAGATTCGTGGTCATAAGGGACTACGTATAACATCAACTTGTTCTGACCTAGCTTTTGAGGAGACTTGGGTAGATTTTTATGATTCTCAGAGGCGGTTATGTTTCAAGTTTGGTTCCCAATAAAGGTTCCTACCAAATAAAAAATCTAAAGGTCTGACTAAGCTCCAAACTTTGACATTATGAAGGCAAGTTCAAAAGTTCAAATCAATCCAAGTTCTTTCTTTTACTTTTCTTTATTTTCTTTTATGCACTTATAAGAGTAAGTGTTTGCTAGGGACTAGCAAAGGCAAGTATAGGGGGTGATGAATCTCCATTTTTATCATCTTTATTCTTTTATTTTGGCCTTCTATCCCTAGCTCAATGCATGTGTATATCCTTAATTTGTCAAAATAAACACCATGTAATTTGTACAAAATGTTGTATAACATAATGCATATTTAATGTATTTTATTACAAAATAAAAGAATAAAGGAAGAAAAGAAAAGAAACGAGACACCATAGGTGTTGAGTGATCCCAGAACTCGATACCCAGTCATCATGATGACTTGCTTGACAAGGAATAATGTAAGGGGAGATAGGGAAGATGCATTGTATAGAAAAGACATCAAAACCCTAACTTTTAATTCATCAATAATTGCATTTTAACACCTATTTTATTTTATTATTTTTACACATCAAATAAAAAAACACTAAACATGAATAATGTAGATAAAAATACAAAGAAAAATATAAATTGATTTCACAGAAAAATAATGCATAGTGTGCCTAGACACATAAAATAAATACCCAAAATAAATCTTGACAGACCTGTATCTTCTCCATAATGTATCAAAATGGATCAAAATCATATTTACTTATATATAACCTTTAATAAGCTACTTAATGAAGGTGCTTTATTTAATTTAGAGTTAAGATGTAAAATTTAGTTTTTTGGCACCTATGGTGCAATAAATTGTATATAATATTCAATATAATGATTCTTTAGATTTTTCAAATTCTTTTATATTTTATAAAATTGTATATATTATTCAAAACACATTTACATAATTAAAATAAAATAAAACCATCAAAATAAAATCAAAATAAACAAAACATCTCAATACGTTGGTAAAGTATACCTCTATTCCCATAATATTATATATGTGCATAATTAATTATGTATACAAATAAAGTCAGAAAAATACAATAAAAATATCCTAATGTGTATTTATATAAATTAAAATTATTAAAATACATGTATACAATAATAAAATGTAAAATACAAAATAAAAAATACCCAAATACATATATAAATAAGTATTTATTTATACTCGTAAATATCATCTTATAATAAAAAGACTCAAAAAATAAATTAGGAATAAAATACCACATTAAATTACAAAAATTTTCGTGTTTTAATAAAAATTTAATTAATTCATTTATTATTTATATCTGATTTTACAAAGAATTTTAGCTAGGGAATTTCGTTGTTGGTCCACGTGGACCAACCAGGTTCTTTCCCACGTTGACCTCGGTTCAATTGGCCCCCTTCTCTCTTCCTCGAGCATGAGCCTATCAGAACCCAATTTTCCTCCATTTTTTCCCGCTGATCTCAATCATCTTCTGCTTGGCTTGCCAACCATTTCCTAGAGATCTGATGTTCATGAATTCCGCCCATGCTTTAGATCGAGTCAATCTTCCTTGATCTGATCAATCTTCTTGATTGAAGTCACCTTCTCCAGCGGCCTATAAGTATACCTCCTCTGCCACTCTTCCAATTTCGATCCCTCTATCTCAATTCTTAGCCCCTTAGATCAATCTCATTGGATTGTTGCTGGTGACACCAGCACAATCCCTTGATTTGCTGAGATGAGGAGTTGTGGAAGAGGAGATCCAAGTCAATCGAAGGAGGTTGTCGCTGCAGTTCAGCCTCCTGGGTTTCGAGCCCAGTTGAGGCCACTTTCTCGCTCATTCTATGTAATTTTGAGTTAATATTTCCCCTTCCTAGCTTTAATTTCATAGTTAATAGCTTAGTTTAGTGTTAATCAAAGTTCCCTAATTTGACTTGGAGTTAGAGCTCCAGGCCAAAATGATATGTTCCTGAATGTATCCTCATTCCCTTTTCATCCCATCTCATGTCCCATCGAGTTCTCCATCGATTCCACTCATCCTCCAACCCAGATCCATCGTGGATCTGGGATCTGAGCTCCAGTCTGACACCCTTCATCGGAGTAGCATCCTCATCCACCCTCCTTGTGCTTCCAGCTTTATTACTCGGTCGTGGCGACTCGCCGCGAACCAAGGATCTTTTTAGTGTAGGACATCAACTAAGGGAGCACCTAGAGTCTTGAATCCAAGCCCAACAACAGCTCCAGATCACCTGCCAAAACCCTGAGCCCTATACGCCTCATCTGGAACTATGGGCCTCAATGGAGGCCACCTGCACATGCAGAAGAGCAGCATGAACACGTAGCCACCGTCAGACCTCAAATCCACCGCCGAAGACCGGAGAACAAGATCGAAGCCAGCCCCTATCGGTGTTCTTGGAGTTCCTCCAAGGGCCGCGACTGCCGTTGGATCCATGACGAAGCCCAGATCTAATCTCCACCATTCATTCTGAGCAAAGCGGTGCACATTGAAGATCGTATGATCGTCCATGTGGCACAAGAATAGCAGCTTGATCCAGCGAGCGTACATTGAAAAATTCCAAAGACCCCTCTATATTTTGGTATTATGTAAATTGTTATGTAAATACTTAATTTTGTTGAAAACTTTTGGGATATTTTGTATGTATGCACCTGAAACTTTTTTAATATTACATTTAAGTCCAAGGCTAAGTCACCTCATGTAGGCCCTACGTGAGTAGAAATTTTGCAGGCACAACCCCCAGCTTTTGTATTTACTATTTAGTCTATAAAAATCAAGTTGCAGGTCTAATTTTGTGTTTATTTTACACGTGTCTCCTAGATTACTTTTTATTTGCAATTATGCCCTTGCCAACTTGATTTATTTTTTATTTGTGCATTTCTATTTTCCAAAAATAGCTCATGTGCTTTAAAAAATTTACAAAAATATGTATAAAAGCATGGTTGGTTACTTGCTCATTCTATGTATTTATTAGCATGTTGCATGGACTTGATATTTATTAAAAATAAAAAGAGCTATTTTTATTCCATGTTTGACTTAGAAAATACAAAAAAAATATAAAACCATTAATAAAAATCCCCCCAAAAAAGTATCTGCTATTTATTAGTTTATTTTGTCACTTCAGACCCAAAATCACAAAAAATATCAAAAGAAAGCCATAAAAAACATTTGCTAACCCTAAAAAAATTATAAAAAAATCCCAAAATTCCAAAAAATAGTTTTTTGTCTAATATTCTTATGCATACTATTTGCCATATATAAAAATTATTTTTTATAAATTTTCGACCTATTTAAAATTTTTAAATCTCAACATAATTCAGCCTATTTATTAAGTCCTTGATTTTGTATATTTTGTACTTTAAAAGTACTTAAAAATTAGTGAAAATTCTTGAAAAATCATAAAAATAGAAGCAAAAGATAAAAAACAAAAACATTTTATGTACTAGTTTTTAACAATTTATAGCTATACTTATAATTTTATTACCTTATATAGCCTTTATATATCTATATAGTATTATATATACTTTTTATTTATATTTATTATTATAAATACCTTATAAATATTTTAAAACTTTAAAAAAATAAAAAGTACTATTCTTTTTGGATATTTTTTGATTTGTGTACATTTATTATATATACTATTAAATATTATACATATTATATATAAATGACCTTATATACTCATATATAAGCTCTTAGTATATTATTTATTAAAAGAAAGGGGGAATCAAAATTTTAAAAATATAACAGTAAATGTAGTTTATAAAAAGAATTAATTAAAACACATAACACATTGAGTACATATTGTGCATACATATATGCACATACATACATATTCTTTATTTATAAATAATATACCTGCTACCACACTTGTTCCATGTGTTCAACACCCTACACTACTTGTCACTGTACATACTTGTTTTGTAGGTTTATAATAAAATTTGATTCACACTTTCTTTTGATTGCTTTATATTATTGTGTGGACTGATTGTTGCTTAGCCTAGGGATCTTAGTGTGAGTTCACTTCGAGGACTACGTCCCTCCTTGTGCGGATCGTGCGATCCTCTCCTTAGATTTCTGGGTTAAACAAGTAATATTTTCGACAATCCCCAAAAATGATTCCTGAGCCACCCTTGACGAAGCGGCATAGCATCGTCCCGACTTAGACTCCAATATTTTTCAACAATCCATCTAGGTTGAGCTGTGTTAAGTGTGAGGTTTCTAGTCAATCCATTTTCTCAAGAGTCGTACAGATGATATGAAGTGTTCTATTTAGACACATTGAATTGACCCATGAACATAATCTCATGGAACTTAAAGAACTAAGGCAAGCCGGCCTGAAGTGTCTCAGATCCAATCCTTAATCGGTTCCTATGAAGTTAAGTATATTGCGGTCTATATCAAGCTCCAATCTTCAGATTTTATTTAGACGTGTTCAATTGTCATTGTCATACCGACAAATGCAAATGCTATGTACAGATGCAAGAAAAAAATTATAATGCACTTTCTGATTTTGAACTTTATATGGATTTTGAAAAATTTTGCAAATTTTTATGCAGTTTTGAAAACATTTTGCAAATTTTTAGGGATTTTGGAATTTACAAAATTTTAAGGATTTTTTTTGAAAAAAAAGAGTTAGTGCTAGAATTATATGTAGATATTTACATATGAGTGCTTATGCTATTTACAAAAATTAGGTTTAAGAATTTACATTGGAAATTTACAGAAATTAAGTTAGTGGTTATTTATAGGTTTTTATATACGTAGTATACAAAGAATTTTTATTTCTTCAATTATGTATATGGTTCTCAAAATGATTTGAAAAGATTTCCACAAAAATTTTGAAAACTTTATTGTAAGAATAATTTGAAAAATAATTTCTACAAATATTTACAAAATTTGAAATCATATTAAAAAGATTTTTTAAATAGTATGTATATATTTTTATCAAACTATTTTGCAACTATTTTTCAAACCGCTTGCAGATAGAATTTCAAAACATTTTACAAGATTTTTCAAGATATTTTACAACCATTTTCAAAATATTTTACAAAATATTTTTAATCGGTTTATTAACCATAGTTATAAAGAATTTGATATGCGTGTTAATTTTATTAATTAGCTATATTAATGAAAAATATGAAAATACGAGTTATTGCTAAAGTATATACAACATATATACGACCTCCCTATACTTTAGCTTGAACTATGTCCTCATAGGTCAGAGAGAAAAAGTAAGACAAAACTCATGCTAAATATGAAAACTATATACTATAATGACTTAATAATAAACAATGAGAAATCGACTATCACCCTATACTTAGGATCAAATAATCCTAAGTATAGCAGATTGTATACAACATGCAAGGAGGATCAAATGTGGGAATGAACAAATCATCGACTTGGCATGTCTTACCCTATACTTAGGGTAAATTATCCTATAGACTGAATATCAAGAGTTGAGGAGACAGGCGAGGGATAAAAGAATGAGCACCCATATACAGTCATCCCCCATACACCTAAGATGAATCATGTCCTATGTATATCAATGATGAACAGGATGAATGAAACTCGAAAGAATGAAAGAATGAAATTTGAAAAGAAGAAAAGATCAATTAATAAAAAATGTTTTTGTGAGCCTTGTTTGATTGTGTTGATTTTGCAGCTTTGAATTATTATTGAAAAACCACATGTATTGTATCAACAATGGATAGGAATGTATCGTGCTCTAAGTATGGAATTAGCAACTGTCAGTTGATCACGAAGGGTTGTGCCTCAACTGACAAAGCAGGTATCATAATACTTCCACTGTCACATACATGTTTCACTACAAACGGCCCTGTCTATTTTCTCTTCAACTTTCCTAGAAAAAGTTCCAACTTCGCATCAAACAACCAAACCTTCTGACCATGCTCGAAAGTCTTCCTGCGGATATGCCTTGCATGCCACTTCTTGACTTTCTCCTTGTACATTAGGCTACTGCCGTATGCATAGTCTCTAAATTCAAGAAATTGGTTCAGATCAAGCTTTCTATTCTTGCCAACTTTCTTGGAATCCAAATTGCATACATTGATCGCCCACAAATATTTGTGAATTAAATCCATGGACAGATGGCATGGCTGTTGGACATGTGAACCCACGACGAGCCATTATGCAATAAATGTTATTGTGAATATCATAACCTGATCTGAAATGAAGAATAACTAATTTGCATGATAGGTCCCTTAGTACAATTAGCATTATGTACCATGGCCATCTTGATGATCATACATATGTTGATTCAATTATTGAATCATAGAGGCTGGTGCTTGGATGAATATCTAAAGAGTTAGATTGAGGAATCATCAGGCACCGTCAAATATTTATTAAGAGATGATCTCCATCCTAAGTAGGAGATGGCAATCCTTTCTCACATAGGCTGATATATGATCGACCTCTTATGCAGGTCCTCTGCATAGGAATAGAGATTCGGAGGTATCGGATTAGTTAGTTCAAAGAGTTGACTTGACGAGATCGAGATAACCAAAGTCCTATGTTGTATGCTGTCACGATATAGGCACACATCCTTTGACCGGAGACAGATGTGTTACTATATATCTGAGTATGTACATTTGGCGGATCAATAGGTTGATGACCTTATGAAGGTCTATACACCGGCACGCTGGTGTTCATATAAGGGCATATTAGTAATACGATCTCTCAAAGGGATCATATAGGTTCATTACTGAACGAGAAGATATGAGCTCACTCATGAGATATTGGGAAAATCAAATTCCGTGCACAGTCGTCTCACTTTGGAAGCTTGACTGAATTTGTAGGTTTGATATATACTTTTGGAAAGTGTATGATCAAGACCTAAGTATGATATATGCTTTTGGAAAGTATACGATCGATACCAACTCCCAATGATCGTATGAGAAACTTAATGATAAAACCATGAAGTAGACAATAAAAAGAGATCTAATATTTCAGGTTTATTCTGGGTCTTCCAGAATGCAGGATGTACAGGTATTGGGAATACCCGAGGGTGTGATCATAAACGATTGTATAACCATGACGCTTCCATTCCTAGGGAGTGATGAAACGGGTCTGGATTTTAGTGACTCCTCTCAGTAGAGAAGTGATCTAATCTTTATCCAAGTGTTGGACAATGATCTGAATGTGATTCAGATGCAATGAGAAGATTGGATCTACGGCATTGATTTAATCAAGCATCTATGGGAGGTCCGCAATATCTAGATTTGAGATGTGATCTCAATATCCATGTCACTATACGTGGAACAATACAATCGCCCTGTCCTTATCTCCAAGTATCCGCGGAGAAAGCGCATTATCCTTGAAAGGGATCAGGATAATTTCATTGTTGATATATGTATCCGAGCACTGAGAAAATAGATAATTAAATGTGATTTAATTATCATGAATAATATGAATTTGATTCATATTATAAGGAGAGTTGTCTAAGATAATGAAATGTGATTTAACTATCAAAGATGTGAATAATGTGAATGTGATTCATATTATTTGGGTACATGAGAATAGAGATCCAAGATGATTAAATGTGATTTAATTATCATGGATATGAATAATGTGGATAGCACTATCCATATTAATCATATATATTATAAATGTGATTTATAATATATTAGAGAGAGCTATTTGTAATTTACATTTGTTAATTAAATGTTGATGTGAATTGGATTCACAATGGACATTAAATTGAAAATGTAATTTACATTTTATTTTGGGTTGTGAATGTGATCCACAAATTTTCCAATGGCAAGATTACAATATTCACAAAATAATTATGAGTTATTTTTGTTGAATAATTTACAACAAGTGTTGTTGTAAATATTGGAGATTTCCATGGAATAATGTAATCTTATGAGATTACATAAGATTCCCACCAACTCCCATTAGGAAAGGGTGAGGCAATCTCCTTTCCAATATCTCCAAAATTGATTGAGTTTATTTTAGGATGAAATTATATTGATTTATCAATATATATTTAATCTAAATTAAATTAATTGTTGTTGGTTTTTACCAACAAAATCTTAGCCAATAAAAAAAACACAAATCAATGTGAACCATTGGATTTGTGTTGTCCATGGATTGAGATCCATGGATCCCAAAATATTATAAAAGGAGAGGCACCCATTGCTCTTCTAATTACACATGCCAATGAGAAACAAAAGGCTCTCTCTCTCTCTCTTTCTACATGCCATCTCTTCATCTCTCCCTCTCATGGTCGTTCACCATGGATGCCATAAAGAGACTCTCCATCGACACAGCGTTGTCATTATGTTGCCCGATCGTTTGCTCGTGGATCTCCGTCTCCTCGGCGTGCCTTGCTCGTGAAGAAAACATCAGATCTCATGTATCGAGATCAGGAGATTTGTCGCTTGGATCATCAACATGGATTGCGAGAAGCCCGTGTTTCATTAAAACGCTCGAAAGCGTCTCCTGCGTCGGATCGGACTCGAGACAAGAGGTCTCTTCGTTTAGAGACTCGATCGCAACAACCACGCTTCAAGAGGTAACTCTAATACTTGTTTGTGGTTTAGATGAAACGATCCGAGAAGTGTTCTTGGATCATTTGATTTCATCGCATGAGAAATAATTTTAATTTCCACTGCATAGAACAACTAGTTCGAATAGTCGTTCCTCGTCGTATTCGATATGACGCTCACGCTTCCGTTATACGCTTGAGGATTATACCATATCCTTCAATGGCTTGCCAAAAACTAAGCGGTAGGTGATGAATCTACATTTCATCATCTTTATTCTATCATTTTGGCCTTAAAAACCGTAGTAAATGCGTGTAAATAGCATTAATTCATGCATTTTAGCATTCATGCATATGTGTGTAAATACTGTATAAAATACGGTTTTTTCTGCCAAAATTATAGAATAAAGAAAAGAAAAGAAAAAGAATAAAATATTGTAAATATTTTATGACCCGAAACCCTGAGACCTAGGCATCTTGATGACTAGGTCGACAAGGAATAAAGTAGGGGGAGATAAGGTCAGAAATACACATAAAATACCTATACCTTTTATTCATTCTTTATTCATTTTGGGACCTATTTTTGGTTCCACTTTTTATACATCAAATAAAGAAACTTTGTACATGAAAGTTGTATATAATTAAATAAACAAAAATACAAAATTGATTTCACAGAAAAATAATGTACAGATAAAAAGTTATGGTCGGAATAAAAATCCATAATCCCAACTTCCCAGACCCGTATCTCACAAATGACAACTCCAAATGCAGCATACTCACCTTTAATTGTATATAGAAGAAAATAAGCCATTTAATGGCAGTGGTTTTGCATTTGGCGGAGCTACGGTTTGAAAGATGAGTTTTGGACCTCCGTTGTATACTTGTACTGATTAAAATATTCAATTTATTATTTATTTATTATTTTTATAATTTTATATTTTTATAATGTTGTAAATAATACTTATAATAATTATGTACATTAAAATTGGAATAAAAACCTAAATAAAACATAAAATAAAATACATGTATACACAATACATAGATACAATACCTATATACATACCTATAATATTACTACTTCTATTTTATTAAATATACAAAACACATCCATAAAATAAAATAAAAATATAATTATGTGTATAAAAGTATGTTATAATTATATAAATTAATAATAAAAAATAAATAAACTAAATACATACAATAAAAATAAAAGAATACAATATATAGAATAATATACCTATAAAGGGCATAAATGCAAACTTTTAAAAATATACTTCATAAAAAAAATAAAAATCACTATAAAATACTTTATAAAAAAATAAACATTTTTCATTTTATAATTAAAAATCAATAAAATCATCTTCTATTTTTAATAGATTTTATAAGCATTATTTCCAGGGATTTTCCTGGTTGGTCCACGTGGACCAACCAGGTGGCTAGGAAAGTTGACCCGCTGGTCAACTCTCCTGCCTCCTCCCTGCTATGTGTCAGACTGCCCGTGACCCCTACTTTCTCGATTTTTTCGTCGTTGATGCGTTGATCGAGGGAGGATGCTTCCTTCACGAAAGTTATACCTGGTACAACTGTGATCCACGCCTAGGCCTTGGTTTGGCGGTTGAATCGAAGGCACACCTGTGATCCCTCCTTGAAAGTCACGTCTCCACCATGTTTCAAAAGGAGTCCCCAAACCTCCATTTTGATTTTGAACCCTCTTTTGACCCTTGTCTTGCTTCAACCTTGCGACGCTCAGGACTGGAGGCATGACAGGCCTCCTCCAGCGAGCAGGAGGAGCCCAGGCGAGGATCGAGAGGCGGCTCCACCACCCCCATCTCCGTCTTCGCCGTCGAGGTATTATCTCAGGTTTTTAAAACCTTGGAGGTATGTTTTGTCTTGCTTTTTCTCCATCTTTCATGACTTTTTCACTTCCCAGAAGTTGCAGAGATCATTCGCCTTTATCCATTTCGAGTTACGCTCACCCTTTTACCTAATCTACCCCTCACCGAAGCAAGCTCCGTCAAGCTCTCTCTCTCTACCATCATCACCCATCCACCGTTACCAATAGGCCTCCAGTTCTCTGTTTTGTGTTGTGCGCTAATCTCTGCAGGTTCTGGAGACCACGGGCGTCTCTTGACACCGATTTTTGTGATGCCCAACCTTCCTGGAGCCACCCCCGCTCGTCGACGTCGCGGCGGCGTGCTGGCGGTCCAACCGCCATTTTGAGGCTGTCGCCCTTCAAAGGGAGCTTCCAGGAGGCGGCGGCAGCCATCGGAGGAGCTTCTGGTTGCCGGAGGGACTCGAAACATCGAGTCGAATCTCGCCGGAGGTCGGGTCATACCACGTTCATCCAAGCACCTTCAGGGCCGTCGATCTGGCCGTGTTCATCACGAAGAGCAGCCGCCGTTAGATTCGAAGCTCGGCCAGCCGTTGATCGCCCTCCAGCCGATCTAATCAAGAACGTCCGTGCCCAAGGGGTATCGCCTTCTGTGCGCGTGCCACGTGTTTAAGTCGTGTTGCATCCGTCGTTCATCCGTGCCTTAGCCTTGGGTAATTTTGCTTTAATACCCTGGGTGTTTTTGTATTTTGTAATAACTGCTAAAACTTTCATTTGCCGCTTTTTAATTTTGTAAATTTTGCTAAACACTCCCTGAGGTTTTCGTATCTACACTTCGACCCTTGCCAGCCCGACGCACGTGCGTGGGCACGTGCGCGTGGTCATTTTGCGGGCAAGGCCCTTGCGGGTTTTGTTATTAACTTTTTAGTCCAGAGAATATTTTATTCAGTATATATTTTGTGGAAGAATTGCCTGTTCAACCCTGGACTTTTGAATATTTGCGTATATGCCCCTGCTAGGACTTTCACTTTTTGCTTGCTTGTAGTAATTATTTGGAGCCTCATTCCAAGTCCAAAAATTCTCAAATTTTGAACTTAAGCTCCTGTCTACTTGTATTTTGACGCCCTAATTTTAGTTTTTGATTTTATTTTATTTTTATATTTATTAAAAATCAAAAGCATGCTTTTTGTGCACTGTCTAGCTTATAAAATCCATAAAAAATATAAAAGCTCATTAGAAAAAATCCCAAAAAAATATATTTTGTTGCTTTTAGTGTGTTCTAACTTCAGTCCAAAAATCATTAAAAAATACAAAAGAAAACTCCAAAAAATCACAAAACTCTAAAAACCTCTATAAAAATATTAAAAATTCTACAAAATCCCTAAAAATACAAACTTTATGCCTAAAGTTTCCTTATTTCATTATCTTTCGTTGAAAATTAACTTGGAGAATTTTTGTTACTGTTTTCTATTTTATTTCTCCATTTTAAGTTTCAGCCTTGCATTTTATTCACTGTTTGCTTTATTTTGCTAATTAAAAATACCAAAAACATTCTGAAACTTCCCCAAAAATCACAAAAACAGTAGAAAATTATAAAAAGACCAAAAAGACTTTATTTCCTAATTTTTTTAGCATTTTTAACTATTTTTATAAGTACCCTCTTTCCTCTTTTCTTATATTATATATACATTCCAATATTGAAAAAGAAAATATAAAAATATAAAAGAAAAAAAAGAAAATATAAAATCAGAAAATTAAAAATCAAAATACAAAAATATAAAACCAAAAATTAAATAAAAAAATATATAAAATTAAAAATCCCACAAAAAATTAGCATAGTAGACACTTGATCACATACACACACATTTTGAGCATTCGTGCCCCGATCTAGCCTTTCTGCTCCCTGTGTTTGACCTCTACACATACTTGCACTATACACATCTTTGTTGTAGAGTTATAATAAATTTTAACTCCACACACTTTCACTGCTTTACTTGATTGTCGTGGGTTAATTGTTGATTAATTCGGGTTTCGTGAGGGGTCGCTCAGCGACACTGTAGTCCCGCCTTGTGTGGACTATTTTGACCCTCGCAAAATCCGAGTTTTCAAATGGCGCCGTTGCCGGGGAGCAACAGCGCTTAGTTCGGGTCTTGTTTGTGTTTGTGATTTATTGTTTATTTCGCGGTTTTTATTTTTTGCTTATTTTTGCTTATTTTTGCTCTTTTATTTTGATATATCATTTGAATTGTCTGACCACCCTCTTGTTTGGCTTTGTGCGAGGTACGCGAATCGAGGGAGGCACTCCTTTCTAGGAGCGCTCGTGCAACCACGTGAGGCGGCTTTGGCTTCGCACTAAGGCGGACTTGGAGGGAATTTTGATGACCATTCTGAGCTTTTATTTTATTGCATTTATTTTTTGTAATTCAAGTGAGAGAGAGACCACTATTATTGTAATAATACAGGTACATCGGACTTGGACTCTTGAGCCTAACTTCCAGGTGTCTGATCACCTGGGGGCTCACCGCGGCTTTTTACGATTTTCTTCGCATTTTTTTATTTTGTTTTGTTTTCCGATTTTATTTCTTTTGTGTGATTGAACCCTTAGCTTTTAGGATTGCTTGAGATAGACTAAGGCCAAACACCTAATATCTTGCATGCACCTATAGTCTCGTTTGGACTTAGTCAAATCTTAAAGAGTTGATCATTAGCTTTCGATCCACGCGCCGCGAGCTCATTCCCACACAAGCGCTTTCTCCTAACTCAAATGTGTTGAGCAGAGGAGGGGTGAGCCTAGACCGGACATTAGGGTTGAGGGTTGGTGGCCAGCTTGTGGTTCTTCACGATAATAGCAATTTCTGAAACTTAGGGTGATTTCATCGGCTTTTGCATTTGCATATAGATAGGTTTCAATTCTGTTGAGCATCCTTGCATGTAGAGTGCTGGAGGCAAGGTGAGCATTTATGCTTTAGCATTCATCATCGTTTTTGCCGCTTGCATTGCTTTTCCGACTCTCCCTCTGATTTTGCCAACCTAGGATCTTAAAGGAATTGAATCCTCGTTAGGCGCGTGCATTTTTACTAAAAATCCAAAAAAAGTGATAACCAAATAAAATTGGGACTGCTAATATTACTTGGCCCTAAAATCCACCAAAAAGAAAATCTTGTATTGGGGCGAGTAATCCCCTCATTGTCTTCGTTTTACTTGCTCGCGCACAAACTAAGGTTAGTGCCCAAATCCCATATTCAGCCCCCTAAGTGTTTGTGCAATTTTGGACTTCTCGCCTAACTCAAAAACAGACAAGATAAAAAGACCGCATTTGTGGTCTTCACCGAGTTGAGTAGGTGAATTGAGGGTTTGACTTGTTTTCATTTTTGCTTGTGATTGTTTTGTGTGTGTCCTAGATCGCTCCTGCGCACTTGCGCCTTTCTTCTCACTTCTCTTGACTTGACCATCGTGCTCTCCCGATCATTCTTCCTTTGTTTCGAGATGGCCGACTGGAGCGTATTTTATCCGGACTTTGCGGATCATTCGTTCACTCCAGCCGGTCCACCTCCTTTTTTCCAGGAGGACTTTGCTCCTGACTTTTGCACATATCCGCCTCAGCCACAGTATCAGACCTCGGATTTCTACCCACACCCACCTCCACTTCCATATTATCCACCTTCACATCCACCCGAGGCCGAGCTGTTGGAGTCACCTTTCATGGAGTCCACCCTTGAGCACTTGACCCAAATGATGGATCATATGAGACAGAGGATTGACCACCTCACTAGTACCAATAAGAGCGACCATGATATACCACCATTTGATGATATGGGTTCACTCGAGGATTTCCATGAGATCTTGCAATCGCCCAAAATACAAAAAAATGAGAAAAATTTAAAAACACAAAAAGAGATTGGGAGACTTTTGGTCGAGTCAGACTATGAGGAGAGCGCTCACTTGCCAGATCCTTTGTCCACACATTCATTCACACCTTGTCCCACCTTTGACCCCGAGGATGCCGCTGTACAGACTGCTCTTGGCAAGCCTCGTGTACATGCTGATTCCGACCTTCTCCCTTGTATGGAGGAGGTCCAAAAATTCAAATAAATGTTATCTGAACCCGAAGTGGTGGCTACTATTCATGAGATCATCTGTACCCAACTTCAGCAGGCCATGACCCATATGTCTTCTCCTCTTCCCAAAAAGAGAAAGCGGAGGAGCAGATCTGAGCGTCACATCTTGACCATGGCCACTGCCCACGCCATCACTCATCGTTCCATTCCTCGGAAGAGGAACACTGCCACACCTTTCATTAGCTGCACAATCTCTGACCACACATGTGATCACACTCTCCTAGACGGCGGTGCATCGATCAGTATCATACCCTTCTCGCTGGTACATTCTCTTCACTTAGGGCCTCTCAAGAAGACCAGGATGATCGTACAGTATGCTGATGGATCAATAAAGAGGCCGAAGGGTATCCTCGAAAACGCCGTCATTTCGATTCAGGGCACGAGCTACACTGTTGATTTTGTCGTATTGCCCATGGAGACCTACACAGGGGAGCATTCTCCAATCATCCTGGGACGACCATTCCTCGCCTCTGCGAGAGTCGTTATTGACTACAGATCAGGAGAAATTCGCTTCCGTCCTGCTGACGAGGGCGAAGCAGTGATCACCGCACCCACTGCTGACCAGAGACCCGCACCTGATGTGACTTCACCTATCTTGGTTGACCCCGAGGACTATGATCTATATGAGGATATCAGAGAGACCTTCTTCATGACCGATGATGAGACCCGAGAATTCCTCTCCAAGGAGGAAAGCTCGGAAAGCATAGACCTTGGTGTTTCCGCTTCCTGTGATTGGCGATGTGTTGATGACATCCACGGGATCTACACGATTGACACCATTGAGCGGAGGGCGGATTTAGAGACTATACAGGACGGACATACTCTGACTACTTCCACTGATGAGTCCGCTCCTGTCCATGTAGATACTGATGAGACTAAGGCCGAATTTGATTTAGTTGCTTTTCTTCAGAAATTCGGGCCTTTTGATGAGAAAGATGATCCAGTTGAAATTATAGAGGACGACCAGAGTTCGACTACTTCTACCGATGAGTTCGTGCCTTTTGGTTTTGACCTGGATGACTCCTCGCAGGACGACTCTGAGTACACTACTTCCGATGATGATGAGTTCGTCCCATTCCACTTTGATATCAGCGAGACTCCCAAGGTCGGACCTAGCCGCACATCTTTCACTACACCGTCTGTGCCTTCACACCCTAGGGCCCCTGAGGACCTTCACTCTGTCGACCCTGATCGGCTTCCGTCCACTGTGGACCCCGATGTCGACCTGCATCACACCAGATCCATTCTGCAGCGGTCCCGCAAGAAGGTTCGCTTTCAACCTTCTTGATCATGTGTACATCCATCTCTGTTGTATATTCACTTTTGTGTGCCTCTGTTCTCTCTACCATTTTGCTCGTCCACCCATTCTCGTGTTTGCCTTACTTAGGACGTATTTTGTCCTAAGTATAGGGGGTGGACGAACCGAGTGTTCTTTCATCGTTTCGTGTCATCACTCCAGTTGTTGCCTATACTTAGGGCTTCTTTCACCCTAAGTATAGGGGGAGTGGTGTGTACATTCTCACGATCTTTCCTTCCATCTTCAGATCTCTTTTCTTCTTTTCTTCTTTTCATTTTCTATCTTCTTCATCTACCGAAAAGGCGACGCCCTTTTTGTCAGTTTTCCATACTTAGGACGTACTCTGTCCTAAGTATAGGGGGGTGTGCACCTAGAGTATTTCCATTCTTTGATCCTCTTTATTGTCTCCTCTTCTTGTCTATACTTAGGGATATCTTACCCTAAGTATTGGGGAAACAATCTGAGTATGATCTGTTCATTCCCAGTATGATCTGTTCATTCCCACCCTTGACCCTCCCTGCTTTGTGTACAGTCTGCTATACTTAGGATTATTTGATCCTAAGTATGGGGGGACGGTCAACTTCTCATTCGTTTGATTCATCCATTTATTTATTCTTTAGACGTGTCTATACTTAGTACGAGTTATGTCTTCTCTTTTCTCTCCGATCTATGAGGACATAGCTCAAGCTAAGTATAGGGGGGTCGTATATACTACGTATATACTTTAGCCATAACTCGTACTTTCGTATTTTCCTAATAAATATGGCCAATAATTCATCAAAATTCATTAAAATTCCTTGATAAAAAGGTGTTTTATTTCTCAGATTCTTTTTGTATTTACTGATTAATAAATCAGGTGAAAATGTTTTTTGCAAAATGTTTGAAAAATAGTTTGAAAATCTTTGTGAACATCTATTGAAAACTATTTTGAAAATATTTTGTTACATGTTTTCAACCTGTGTAAAAATGTGTGGTTTGCAAAATTTATTTTCTTTGTGTGAAATAAAATTTTTGAAAAATGATTTGCAAATGGTTTGAAAAATGGTTGCAAAAATATTTTGAAAAATCTATCTATACTGTTTTGAAAGCCTTTGCAAAATGATTTTTAAATGTGTGTACATGTTTGTAAAATGTTTGTAAAAACTATTTTGGACTATAGTTTTCAAAAATTGTGTGAAAAGCTTGTGTCAAATAAGTTTGAGGAATACTAACATCACACCAAAATCCACTATGTATATATGTATAAAATCGGTCACTTACCTGTGTAAATTCTCAAAATCCACTTCTTGTAAATATGAGAAGCACTCCCGTGTACATATTTTAACCTAGTTTTTAGCCAAAATCTTTTCGTTTTCAAAAATCCCAAAAACATTTGCAAAATTAAAATCCAAAAACATCTGAAAAATCTTTTTGAAAAATACAAAAAAAAAGCATATGCATACATGCATCATCTTTTCAAAAATCCATAAAAAGTTCAAAATTCTTGAAAATTGCATCACAAAAATATCTTCTGCATTGCATTGCATAGCATTCGCATTTTTCGAATTGAGTTTGATAGTTGAACAAATCTAAGTAAAATCCGGAGATTGGAGCTTGACTGGACCTTAAAATCTACCTAATAACAGGAACCTTATAGGAACTGGGTTTGAGGTACTTCAGGTCTAGTTGACTTAATTCTTTGAGGATCACGGGACTTGGTTCAATGGATTCTTGACTGCCTAAGTAGAGTATTTCGGAGCACACGCACGATTCTTGTTGATAATGACCTTACTTGGACACCCGCACCTTTCACATGGCTCAACTCAGTTGGAGTGGTGAGGGGATTGGATTTGCCGGTATGAGACGCACACAAGTGGAAACACTTGTCCTCCTCTAGGGAGGGAAGTGCACCCCAACCATCCAGTGATTAGGAAGTCTAAAGACAGGAGGCTGTGGGTTGCGATAAAGCTTCAAAAGAGGGATAGTCTACTATCTCAAGAGGAAAAAATCCTTATGTAAATGCTGCTGTGAATAGTATTTCAAAAAAAAAGAAAAAAAAAGAAAAAAAAAGTTCAGGCATGTACAAAAATAAAAAGCCTGCAAAGTATGTACATATGTTGTAAAGTCAATAAGCAAGCTTGAGTTCCAAAGTCATATCATGTGAGCATGTAGCTGGATGACTTGACTACACTGGTCTTGCATCCCAGGATAGGTAGCTACACTGGCTACCGTCCATTCTTCTCTTCACCCCCTCTTCTTGAGATGGTTGCCACTTGAACTTAGAAGGGAATACTCCGCTCCTCGAGGATGGAGTTATTGGATTGGGGAATCATTGGGTTGTCGTACTGGAGAAGTCAGTTTCTTTGTCATTCTAGTTGGAGAGAGCCACCATCACTTACACTGTATGAGTCAGATTCATAGTTGTAAGGGTTTGCGTATGAATTGAGATATTTCTGACCTGGCTATTGAGGAGACTTGGACAGAGTTTTGAGATTCTCAGGGACTATTGGATTTCAAATTCGGTTCTCATTAAGGTTCCGACCGCACTAAAATTCCAAAGGTCCGACTTAAGCTCCAAACTTTGATTTTGTGAAGACAAGTTTGACAATTAAATTCAGTCCACCTTCTTCTTTTTCTTTTCTTTGTTTTTATTTTCTGCACTTATTGCATAAGTGTTTGCTAGGGACTAGCAAAGGCAAGTATAGGGGGATGATGAATCTACATTTCATCATCTTTATTCTATCATTTTGGCCTTAAAAACCCAAGTAAATGCATGTAAATAGCATTGATTCATGCATTTTAGCATTCATGCATATGTGTGTAAATACTGTATAAAATACGGTTTTTTCTGCCAAAATTATAGAATAAAGAAAAGAAAAGAAAAAGAATAAAATATTGTAAATATTTTATGACCCGAAACCCCGAGACCTAGGCATCTTGATGACTAGGTCGACAAGGAATAAAGTAGGGGGAGATAAGGTCAGAAATACAGATAAAATACATATACCTTTTATTCATTCTTTATTCGTTTTGGGACCTATTTTTGGTTCCGCTTTTTATACATCAAATAAGGAAACTTTGTACATGAAAGTTGTAGATAATTAAATAAACAAAAATACAAAATTGATTTCACAGAAAAATAATGTACAGATAAAAAGTTATGGTCGGAATAAAAATCCAGAATCCCAACTTCCCAGACCCGTATCTCACAACTGACAACTCCAAATGCAACATACTCACCTTTAATTGTATATAGAAGAAAATAAGCCATTTAATGGCGGTGGTTTCGCATTTGGCGGAGCTACGGTTTGAAAGTTGAGTTTTGGACCTCCGTTGTATACTTGTACAGATTAAAATATTCAATTTATTATTTATTTATTATTTTTATAATTTTATATTTTTATAATGGTGTAAATAATACTTATAATAATTATGTACATTAAAATTGGAATAAAAACCTAAATAAAACATAAAATAAAATACATGTATACACAATACATAGATACAATACCTATATACATACCTATAATATTACTACTTCTATTTTATTAAATATACAAAACACATCCATAAAATAAAATAAAAATATAATTATGTGTATAAAAGTATGTTATAATTATATAAATTAATAATAAAAAATAAATAAACTAAATACATACAATAAAAATAAAAGAATACAATATATAGAATAATATACCTATAAAGGGCATAAATGCAAACTTTTAAAAATATACTTCATAAAAATAAATAAAAATCACTATAAAATACTTTATAAAAAAATAAACATTTTTCATTTTATAATTAAAAATCAATAAAATCATCTTCTATTTTTAATAGATTTTATAAGCATTATTTCCAGGGATTTTCCTGGTTGGTCCACGTGGACCAACCAGGTGGCTAGGAAAGTTGACCCGCTGGTCAACTCTCCTGCCTCCTCCCTGCTGTGCGTCAGACTGCCCGTGACCCCTACTTTCTCGATTTTTTCGCCGTTGATCGAGGGAGGATGCTTCCTTCACGAAAGTTGTACCTGGTACAACTGTGATCCACGCCTAGGCCTTGGTTTGGCGGTTGAATCGAAGGCACACCCGTGATCCCTCCTTGAAAGTCACATCTCCACCATGTTTCAAAAGGAGTCCCCAAACCTCCATTTTGATTTTGAACCCTCTTTTGACCCTTGTCTTGCTTCAACCTTGCGACGCTCAAGACTGGAGGCGTGACAGGCCTCCTCCAGCGAGCAGGAGGAGCCTAGGCGAGGATCGAGAGGCGGCTCCACCACCCCCATCTCCGACTTCGCCGTCGAGGTATTATCTCAGGTTTTTAAAACCTTGGAGGTCTGTTTTGTCTTGCTTTTTCTTCATCTTTCATGACTTTTTCACTTCCCAGAAGTTGCAGAGATCATTCGCCTTTATCCATTTCGAGTTACGCTCACCCTTTTACCTAATCTACCCCTCGCCGGAGCAAGCTCCGGTGAGCTCTCTCTCTACCATCATCACCCATCCACCGTTACCAATAGGCCTCCAGTTCTTTGTTTTGTGTTGTGCGCTAATCTCTGCAGGTTCTGGAGACCACGGGCGTCTCTTGACGCCGATTTTTGTGACGCCCAACCTTCCTGGAGCCACCCCCGCTCGTCGACGTCGCGGCGGCGTGCTGGTGGTCCAACCGCCATTTTGAGGCCGTCTCCCTTCAAAGGGAGCTTCCAGGAGGCGGCGGCAGCCATCGGAGGAGCTTCTGGCCGCCGGAGGGACTCGAAACATCGAGTCGAATCTCGCCGGAGGCCGGGTCATACCACGTTCATCCAAGCACCTTCAGGGCAGTCGATCTGGCCGTGTTCATCACGAAGAGCAGCCGCCGTTAGATTCGAAGCCCGGCCAGCCGTTGATCGCCCTTCAGCCGATCTAATCAAGACTGTCCGTGCCCAAGGGGTATCGCCTTCTGTGCGCGCGCCACGTGTTTAAGTGGTGCTGCATCCGTCGTTCATCCGCGCCTTAGCCTTGGGTAATTTTGCTTTAATACCATGGACGTTTTTGTATTTTGTAATAACTGCTAAAACTTTCATTTGCCGCTTTTTAATTTTGTAAATTTTGCTAAACACTCCCTGGGGTTTTTGTATCTACACTTCGACCCTTGCCAGCCAGACGCACGTGCATGGGCACGTGCGCGTGGTCATTTTGCGGGCAAGGCCCTTGCGGGTTTTGTTATTAACTTTTTAGTCCAGAGAATATTTTATTCAGTATATATTTTGTGGAAGAATTGCATGTTCAGCCCTGGACTTTTGAATATTTGCGTATATGCCCCTGCTAGGCCTTTCACTTTTTGCTTGCTTGTAGTAATTATTTGGAGCCTCATTCCAAGTCCAAAAATTCTCAAATTTTGAACTTAAGCTCCTGTTTACTTGTATTTTGACGCCCTAATTTTAGTTTTTTATTTTAGTTTATTTTTATATTTATTAAAAATCAAAAACATGCTTTTTGTGCACTGTCTAGCTTATAAAATCCATAAAAAATATAAAAACTCATTAGAAAAATCCCAAAAAAATATATTTTGTTGCTTTTAGTGTGTTCTAACTTCAGTCCAAAAATCATTAAAAAATACAAAAGAAAACTCCAAAAATTCACAAAACTCTAAAAACCTCTATAAAAATATTAAATATTCTACAAAATCTCTAAAAATACAAACTTTGTGCCTAAATTTTCCTTATTTCATTATCTTTCGTTGAAAATTAACTTGGAGAATTTTTGTTACTGTTTTCTATTTTTTTTCTCCATTTTAAGGTTCAGCCTTGCATTTTATTCACTGTTTGCTTTATTTTGCTAATTAAAAATACCAAAAACATTCTGAAAATTCCCCAAAAATCACAAAAACAGTAGAAAATTATAAAAAGACCAAAAAGACTTTATTTCCTAATTTTTTGGCATTTTTCACTATTTTTATAAGTACCCTCTTTCCTCTTTTCTTATATTATATATACATTCCAATATTGAAAAAGAAAATATAAAAATATAAAAGAAAAAAAAGAAAATATAAAATCAGAAAATTAAAAATCAAAATACAAAAATATAAAACCAAAACTTAAATAAAAAAATATATAAAATTAAAAACCCACAAAAAATTAGCATAGTAGACACTTGATCACATACACACACATTTTGAGCATTCGTGCCCCGATCTAGCCTTTCTGCTCCCTGTGTTCGACCTCTACACATACTTGCACTATACACATCTTTGTTGTAGAGTTATAATAAATTTTTACTCCACACAATTTCACTGCTTTACTTGATTGTCGTGGGTTAATTGTTGATTAATTCGGGTTTCGTGAGCGGTCGCTCAGCGACACTGTAGTCCCGCCTTGTGTGGACTATTTTGACCCTCGCAAAATCCGAGTTTTCAGTAGGGAGACATTCCCAAAAGTGACTTGTATGTTGTTCGATAATCCTAAAGAACCGAGTCAAGTAATTACGACTTGTTCATCATATTAGGGTGTACAAGCTTCTGAAGAATAGTCTTAATCTCTTTATTTGAGCATTCGGCCAGGCCATTGGTCTGTAGGTCGTATGGAGAAGGGATAGATGTTCTATGCAATATTCTTGGGTCAGCTTCCTCACTTCCCTATTGATAAAAGGGCTAGCACCATCGAATATGAAAATTTTAGAAATCCTGAACCTTGCAATGATAGTCTATTTCAGGAATCGACAGACAGTACAATTGTTAGCAGTTCGGGTTAGGATAGCCTCCACCCAATGACTGACATAATCAACAACGAACATAATATATTCAAATCCCTGATTTTTCAGAAATGGGTCCATGAAGTCAATGCCTCACACAACAAATGCACATGAAATCTAAATGTATTTCAAGGGCATTATGTCTCTAAATCCATTAGTTCCACCCATCTTCTGAAAGTTAGTGCAGTATTTCACAACTTCTTCTGCATCTTTGAAAAGAGTCGGCCATCAGAGGCCACACTAAAGTACTTTCATTGTCGTTCTTTTCCTAGAGTGGTGACCTCCTGATTCACGATTGTGGCAATGCTTGAGGACATTTGATATTCCTCCTGAGGAATGCACCTTCTCTCGATGTAATCTACCCCCTCAAGAAAAAAATAAGGATCCTCACATTGGTAGAAATGGATATCTGACAAAAAATTGTCAACTTTCAACTTTGACCAATCTTGCGGAGTTCTCTTGAAAATAAGATAATTCACAATATTGGCAAACTAGGGGAGCGAGGTGACTGATAGAATTGCCTCGTCTGGAAAGGTGTCTGTAATGGGTAACATGCTCTGCTTAGGAGTTTCTGGCTCTAGTAATCTTGAAAGATGATATACCACCACATTTTCTATTTCCTGATTTGTTTAGATTTCAAGATTGAATTCCTAGAGCAGAAGTATCCATCTGTTGTGTCTTGGTTTTTTGTCCTTCTTTCTTTGCAAGTACTTGATGGAAAAATGATCTGTATACACAATGATTTTGGATCCCAGCAAAGGTGACCTGAATTTTTGCAGAGCGAAAACAACTGCTAGAAGCTCTTTCTCAGTGATGGTATAATTCTTCTGTGCTTCATCTAATGTCCTGCTATTGCGGGTGTTAGGATGTTGAGCATTATAAGAGCGAGTGCGGCCCAAAAAGTGTCGGAATGAGATTATCTGAAGGGATCTTAGTTTTTAATCTAAGCCTGAGAATGATCCAAGATAGATCTGAATGGAGGCAAAAGGATTTATTGTTGTTGTTGTATTTTAAATAGTATACAAAAAGAAAATAAAAATAAAATATTAAAACCCTTAAAAATAAAAAATATATAAAAATTTCTAAATATCATAACAAATTCATAAAAATCACAAAAGTGTGTATAATACCTTGTTTTAAAGGTATTTCACTATTCTATATAGCAAAAATAAAATCACATAATTTCCATACTATTTATTATTTTAGAAACATAAACACTTCACTATTTTACCTTTTTACATTGTAATCAATTCTAAAATCTATTTAAAAATCGAAATAAATTCTAAAATATACATGGAAATACCTGAAAATGGTAAAACAAATATAAATCATAAAAATATTAACAGATAAAATCAAGTAAAAAAATATAAAATCCATACATATAATTCTTTACATAGGTATATAAAAACAATCTAAAAATAATTCAAAACATTAAAACAGAATAAAAATCTTAAAATACTTAGAAAAATCATTAAAAATTCAGAAAATCCTAATCACCTAAATCACTCTACCTATTTACCCTAGTCTCTATAGTTTGCACCCCCAGAGTTCAACACTCATGTACTTCATCTTATACAAAAGTTTAGGAGTCTAAATGAAATCTACAAGTTTCCTGCAAATTTATTTTGGTTGACACAGCGATGCATTGTCTATCTTTTTAGACGATTAGACCGACTGGTGTTTCAATCCATCATTTCACTCCCTCTAAGTTCCATCTCTTCATTCCCTGTTGGTGACAGCAAGCTCGATCAAATCGAGGGAGGACGAGCCTTGATTGCAGTTGGTGTTATCCAATGTGCTTTTCAGCTACCTCATAGTAGTGATAATGTAAGTATTGGGGATGCAATATGAAGTAAGGGGAACTCAGGTGAGTTGCACGAACACCCGTCGCCTTTCTTTAGAGAGTGAAGTATCAAAATCCCTTTGGGCGTCCTAGGGTTCCCTTGCCTCTGAGTGCATGCAAGTGTCCTCTCACGAATGCGTGAGTCCGGCTTTCTCTGCTCTTTTTCCTTGGGGTCTGAGGTGGGGGGCAAATGGTGGAAGGACTTTTTCTCAGGCTATGTAGAGCTTCGTGTATCGCATTTCGAAGCCTTTTGAACCGCGACCAGTAGTTGTTCTGGAGCAACAATGTTAGGCCGTCATTGTACGTCTTCGTCCATGTACAACTTCATTATCTTATCTTTCTATTTCCCTTTCCCCCTCTTTTGCACCTTCTCATTCTTGTTGGCCACTATGTTGCTTGTTCCTCTAGCTTTTTTGTTCTTATTCTCTGTCACGTGTTCAAATTTATCTTGTTCAAATTCCTCTTTCTTCTCCCCATTCCGCATATTAGGCATCATTGAACCGACAAAAAGAGAGGTAACAGAGACATCACCATTTCTTAGATACGATCAAAACTCGATTATAAAAAAAAGATAAAGTCATTCCACAACAACACAAGACACACAATGAGAGAGAGAGTGAGGTAATAACTAATTTAATGTGAATCAAACTTAACTTGTAGGTATGAAGTTAGCTTAATATTTCTTGTTGCTACTGTGTATAATTTGAAGATAATAATATTGTATCTCGATGTGCCTTCACTCAGAACTGCTTTATACATCATTAATTAAGCTTATGACAACTGAATATCTCTCACGAGTGTGATGGGCTTGTCAAGAATATTATGCATCCGTCAGCAATAGAGTTAAATACATCTTTTTCCTAATAGACCCGCATTCCTAACTAATGGTGATGGATTAGTAGGAAATACAATTTTCACCCATTAGGAAGTGATGCTTTTCTTAATTAAATAACCTTAACAGAACCATCCTCATTTCTTCTTTCTTTCTCTCTCTTACTTTCTCTCCATCAGACGTCAACTTCATCCTTCCTCCCTCCACAACCACTTATATCTCAACCAATGATCATGCTCTAAGATCTGGTCAAATGACCAATGATCATGGTGGTTGCCATTCCTTTACGTACATCCACGATGCATCTCACAGTCGGACCCAACCTTGTCTAGATATGATCAAACAGAGTTAATTCATCTGAAATTATAAAGAGGGCACATATATACATAACAGCGTAGAGAAAAACCGCATAAGCGCGATTGAATACTTAGTTAACCCTAACATAGGATCGCACAGAAGTGAGGCATGTTTCAGCAATAGTTAAGTGCTACCAAGAAAAAAACACTATCCAGTGAGAATATAATAGAAGAGCAATCTTGGTAAGTCATGGCAAAAGAAAGCGACATTTCCCACCATCTTTTCTAATCACAAAATCTTATCAAAGATCTCCATGTGAATTCCAATTTTCTTAAAGAACATAGAAGTCAGCTTCTTAGATGATCCACCTTGTCTAAGTGTGACCTTTAGGAATTTACGACATTTATAATGCTCTTGGTTTAATATCAGCGTTTAACGTTCATATGCGTAGTGCCACAAATTCTGAAACAAAGCCACTTACTTTCTTGTGGCCTAGATTACCAATTTGTATTTGTAATTGCAAGTAGTTATGCTATTCATATGCTTCATTTTTTCCAATATTTCCCTTCGATAACATTGATGATAAAAACTATTACAGAGAGATTAATGGGAGCCGGGTAACAAGTTGCGCCGCCAATCCCTTTTGAATGGCAAATCCAATTCTTCGAAATACAACATCTATAGATGTGGGAACCATGACATTGTTGTGCATAAGTCTTTGGACCCTTTTGAGAAGCTCTACTGCTTCAGTAGCCAAAAATCCGAAGGTGTCAAAATCAAAAGGAATGAATATATGTTGATTGTTAATACATGCCTTCTCATGCTTAGCAACTTTAGCCGAGGCAGCTTTCTGTGCAGCGTGTCCCGCAATAAAATTACTCCTTATCGGACTCACCGATGGAGAAACTCCAGTCAGATCAACACATGCATGCTTCCCTCCAACCCATCAAAATATTAAAATATCTGCTGGTCTGAGTGTTGATCTCCTCTTTTGAGGATCCGTCAAAAAATTCACAGGTGCTTCTTTCTTTGAAGCAACTCCAGCATGTTTGAGTACATCATAAAGGACATCCCTTACAAAATTATGTCTATATTTAAAACCTGAAGTTCACGACAATGAACTGCATGCTCCCCAAAAGCGTCCAAGTATGATTTGTGGCATATTAGGAAAGGCTCATCAGATGGAAAAAGAGAAATCATAAAACGATACTTGAGGATAGTACAATACTCAATAGGTGACATATGCATCCCAAGGCCCTCAATAGGAGTAGCAAGGAGGAAGTCTTGAGCATGGTCAGCCTGTAAACAACGAAAAATTTCTTTTTGCGTAACAGTCATGTCAAACTTAATTTTCATTTCTTCAATAATTTTGCTAAAAAGATAACTCACCAAAGCATTCTGGGCGTTAGGGGGGATGGTATCCTTGTTAGCAAAACATGTAAGATCGAGAGATGGAAGTGTGGTACTAGGCCCTCCAAAGCGTATAAAAAGTCAGAATCCATACCATGTATTCCGCTATCTCGTAAAATGTGGTCTTGGAGCACCCATGATTGAGCTCTAGAGGCCATGAAAGCATACAAGGAAGCTTCAAGAGCTGAATGAAGACTGAAACCACCAAGTATGATGGTTAGTGATGCCACCCGCCATTGAAGATCACCAAAGAAAGGGCCTCCACAAACCACAATATCCTCAATAGCTTCGCGGAGCCCTTTGTCAAACCAAGTAGCAGCTTGTTCCATGTATGCAGGTTGACATGTCCTTAGGTCCAACATGAGCTTGGAAGTCCCCATACAAGTCCGTAATAAAAGAAGCTCACTTTGTGGATCTTCCAAGTGAGGGAGTAAATGCATTAAGTCAACAGCTTTTGTGGCCCTCATCATAGCCAAGTCTTCAACAAAGTCCTTGTCCCTACTCACTGCACCTCCTAGTAACCTCACTCCCAGCACATATCTTCCAATATCCACGGGAAACAACCCTTTGTGGATCTTCTGTCCATCACACGAAGGCCAAAAAAGTTTGATTTTTTTATATCCAGCATAAGTTCCATCTCTGGACCCTTGCGATGTATAATGTCAAGCACCTTGGCTACCTCCAAAGTATCCCTGATAGTCCCATCATCAAGATACCAAGCATGGAGAAGGAGCTTACAATTATCTCGTATCTCATGAATAAGGGGGTGCAAGGCAAGAGCAAAAAGAAGTGGACCTAATGGATCACCTTGCTGCACTCCGATAGTTGACCATAAATGATTATCTCCAATATATAATATGGCTGGTTGAGCATATATAAACTCCACCCATGAAGAAATAGATGGGCATCTCCTCCTAACTTCAGAAAGCATCAACGATCTATCTATCATGTTGAAGGCATTAGATAAATCAACAATAAGCATGGGGAGAGATCTGGCACCGTGAATCTTGCTCAAAAGTCGGTTGGAGCTGTGTAAGATGGCTTCTGCTCCTCCAGATACGCCAACACCAAATTGAAAGTCATTGAGATACTTAGACATCTCTTTTCCCACCCCCATCATGGCAACTTTGGATACAAGACGCCTCCAGATCGTACCTACAGCAGTAGAACGAATGACGTTGTCTGGTTTGAGCAATGGAGTAAGAGGTGTAGAGGCTACAAACTCAGCCATACTCAATGGACATCTCCCTCCTAACCATAGATTAACCACCATGGAGATAGCACGTAATAGATTAGTGGCAACTACCGATCCCTCCCTACAAAGGGCATCTAAAATATGTTGAGCTCTCAGTCCATCTCTGCCACAAGATGTCCCTTTGGAAAAGGATTTGATAGACCGTAAAATAGCATCTGCATCAGCTGTAAGAGGAGTCTCTGACGTCATGGTATCTGGTAGGGAAGGATGCGGCTTATATGGATGTTGAGCTTCTAAAGTCTTCATGGTGTGTTCATTAAACAGAGCACTCCTGAAGAGCACAAAACCTTTAAGGCTGCTGGAAAGTGCCCATCTGACACTTTATGAAGACACTGCTTGATGTTGGAACTTTGATATTTATTACCTTCCTCGAGTTATTCTGACTATGAAAAGCCTCAAGTAGATCGCTTTTCAAAAAATCACCCACCTACGTGGTGAAACCATCTGCACTGCCCCACTTAGCGATCAAGCTCATAATAAGTTGTTGTTGCAAGGACTTTCTATTATCAAATCTTCTATCTCGTCTATTCAAAGGCCTAAAAACCTACAGGGTGCAACGTGGAAGAAGTAGCAATCTCACCCAAGCATGAATGGAACCTGGCCCAGCAATAACTTGATATAATGTTGTTTTAAGAGCTTGAGAGAAAACAAGACGACAACTGTGAGGAATTCTCTTAACTGTGGTGATAGGAACTTTGAAAATACGATCAAGGAGCATAGCATCAATAACCAATACATCTGTGACATCAGCTACAACATGTAGAAGAGGTTTCAAGATGCCGATAATGTGCCCAGAAACCACCTCTGTGTCATCTGTGACTCGAGCAAGACCATTGTCATAATGGCAAGCACGACTCACTGCTTGTATCTTCATGCACCTCCCACACAACCACTGATCAAGGGTCTTCAAAGTCCTTTCTAAGGCAAGATAAAGATCAATATCATTCTTAATAGCATCCCGCAAAACAGTAACACGCTCGTCACTGCAAAGATGTATCTTCTTGATATGAGAGATTAAGCGCGAAGTCCCTTTACTCCCTTTCCTACCGTTCGGACAGCAGTGAAAGTTCCAAAATGGAAACAACAAACCATCTGTACGATGTGAACTTAAAGATCAAGATTGAGAGTTCTCACCATGTGTTTGAGCCGCTGAGGCACATGTAATAGGAGGAAACTCTTCTTCCACAATGTCATCCATCACGCTAGGAAGAGGAGGCACAGCCAGGAAGCCCGAATGCTAGATGTTGAAGGGGCAACCAGGAGATCCTGAGAGGACGTTGGGACGCTGAAGGAAGAGGTCGGAGTGAAGGTGAAGGTCGCAGGGAAAGAGAGGCAGGGAAGGAGGGTAGCAGGGAAGGGGCTGGGAAGGATGGGGGCAGGGCGTGGGATGGTCGCAGGGCGGAGGGAGGTCACTGGGCGCAGGGCAGGGCTGCTGGGCGAGGGCGCCGGTCGTTGGGTGAGGGCGCTGGGGAGGGGCGGGTGAAGGTCGGGAGCGAGGGAAGGTCCGGGGTGCGGGTGATAATCGAGATTTGGCGAGGGCCTAAAGTAGTCCACACAAGGCGGGACCACAATGTCGCTGAGCGACTGCTCACGAAACCTCAATTAATCAAAAATTAACCCACAACAGATAAATCAAGCAAAGAAAAAAAATGTGCGGAGTTAAAATTTATTATAACTCTACAACAAGATGTTTATAGGTGCAAGTATGTGTAGAGGTCGAACACAGGGAGCAGACAGGTAGAACGGGGCACTAAGGCACAAAATGTGTGAATGTGACAAGTTGTCTATCTGTGCTATATTTTCGTGGGTTTTTGGATTTTATATTTTTTATTTAATTTTTGATTTTAAATTTTTGTATTTTGATTTTTAATTTACTGATTTTTTTATTTTCTTTTTATAATTTATATTTTTTATATTTTCTTTTTCAATAATAGAATATATATACAATATGAGAGAGAGGAATAGAGTATTTATAAAAATAGGTAAAAATAAAGAAAAATCAGATAAAAAGTATTTTTGGTTTTTTTATATTTTTCTACTGTTTTTGTGATTTTGGGGGAATTTTCAGAATATTTTTGCTATTTTGAAATGTCAAAATACAAGAAAATAGTAAATATCAATGCTGGCCGAAATTAAAATGGGAATGAAAAATAGCAAACAGCAACAAAATTTTCCCAAATTAATTTTAAATTAAAGATAACAGAATAAAGAAAATTCAGAAAAAGAAAACACGATTTTTAGATTTTTTATGAATTTTATATATTTTTTGAAGGTTTTTAGAGTTTTATAATTTTTAGGAGTTTTCTTTTATATTTTTTAGTGATTTTTGGACTGGAGTTAGAACATACTAAAGGAAACAAAATATATTTTTTTGGAATTTTTCGAGGTATTTTAATAACTTTTATGGATTTTCTAATGTAAACAGTGTTGAAAATGGCTATTTTTTATTTTTAATAAATAATAAAAATACAATAAATATGTAAAATAAAAATATGATGTTAAACTACTATGCAACAGAGACTTAATGTGATTTTTGGAGATTTTTTGGGGTTTTATAGATGTATACAAAAAATAGACAAAACGAAAAGAAACTACTTGCATACCAAGGGCATTGATGTAAATATAGCACAGTATGAGGGCTGGCACGCAAATTCCACAAAAAGTTATAACTGAGATAAAAACTTCATGCACTAAACTAAAATAACAAGAGTAGCGAGGGCTCGCCTGCAAAAACGCCAAAGAGCACGTGATGTTCACGTGACCTGGCAGGGTTCTATATGTTATATGCGCAAAATTCAGGGGGGCCACACATAAATTTCACAGAAAATTGTAACAGAAATTGAATGTTTTGGCACTGATGCAAAATAATTAAAGATGCAAGGGGGTCCCTGCAAAAACGCCCAGGGTCACGTGGTGGACATGTGACCTGGCGGGGACCAACTTGCAAAGAGTTAAAAGTACGTCGGTTCTAAGGTAAATTATACAACTAAAGTTGAACTACCAATGAATGCTTTGATACTAAAGACCAATTACAAAAAGAAACGGGGGAGTTAACGCAAAATACCCCGCGCGCGATCGGACGGAGGAGGTGCGTCCACTTAGGACACGTCTCGACTTAATAGGGCCCGATGCCCCTTCGCTGCCTGCGGCCACGATTAGATCGAGCCAATGGAGATCAACGGTTGTGGGTGCACAACATCCGATGACAGCTGTAGCTTGGGATGAACTGCGAAGGATCCAACGACGACGACGCGTGAAGGAAGAACTGCCGACGAACTCGGCCTGGATGACTTCTAGGCTCCAAAATCTCCACGTGTGGCGCTTCTCCCTCCCTTCCGACAAGACCGAGAGGCTCCTGGGAGGCTTCTCCAATGATCAGCGGTGCCAAAATGGCTGGGGAGCAGCCAGTGTACCGCTGCGGGAACAGCCAGGGGGGATAGCTCCAGGTGCCTCCCGCCTCGCAAAAATCGACGCCAAACAGCGTCCCTTTGGCCTCCAGACCCTGCAATAAAACACGGACACGATAGAAGAGGGTCTGAGGCCTTATTGGTGAAGGTGTACGGTGGATAATTAGGTGGCGGTGGTGGCCGGAACTTGGGGCCCGACGAGGATGTTTGGCGGAGAATCTATGCTACGGTGGCTACTAAAAATCGCAAAAAAGTGCAAGGCTAAGACTAAACCTACTGCTAACTAGTAGCAAAGAGAGTAAAGAGGAAACGACCTCGAGTTGGCTTGAAAACCAACGAGATAGGACCGTCGGGAGCTGAGCTCCGGCGATGGTTGGAACCGGCCCTCCACTACTCGCCGCCGCACCTAGCTTGGCCGGAGGAGAAGCTGTCACCTTCTCTGGTCCAGGGCGCAAGTAAAGGGGACAAAACAAGCCATGAATGGGGTTCCAGGGGCAATGGAGGTGACAGGGGCTTATTTTGAAAGATGGTCGACGGGGCTCGCAAATCGAGTTGCACAGCTCGATGCAATGGTCCACACCCTAAGAAGAACCTTAGGCGTGTATGATGGATTGTCAATGCACAACTTTGCAGAAGAAAGCGATCAGATTCGGTGAAAGGGGCGACCTCGATAAAATCGAGAAAATGGGTCAAAACCCACTTACTGACACAACCCAGGTGTTGGGCAGAGAGTTGACCGAGGTCAACTCTCCAGCCCTCCTGGTGGTCCACGTGGACCAACAAGGAAAAAACCTGAGAAAAACATTTCTAAAATCAAAATAAAATAGCAAACTATTTTATTTAATTATGGTTACAAAATAAAAAATGCGTATAAATTTATAAAATATTTTATGGTAATTTTTATTTATTTTTATTAGGTATATTTTTACAAGTTTACTTTTATACCCCTATATAGGTATATTATTTATATACTTTATTACTTTATTTTTATTTTGTGTATTTTAATTTTATTATTTTTATTTCTTATTTTATATAATTATGAAATACTTTTATACACATAGATATATTTTTATTTTATTTTATTGATATATTTTGTATATTTAATAAAATATAAGTAGGTATTGTATAGGTATGTGTATAGGTATAATACTTATGTATTCTATATACAATTATTCTTATTTTGTATTTGATTTAGGTTTTTATTCTGATTTTAATGTACATAATTATCATAAGTAATATTTACATAATTATAAAAATATAAAAATAATGAATAAATAATAAATTGAATATTTTAATCTGTACAATTATACAATGTGGGTCCAAAACTCAACTTTCAAACCGTAGCTCCGCCAAATGCGAAACCAACCGCCATTAAATATCTTATTTTATTCTATATACAATTAAAGGTGAGTTTGCTGCATTTGGAGTTTTCATTTGTGAGATACGGGTCTAGGAAGTTGGAATTCTGAATTTTTATTCAGACCATAACTTTTTATCTGTACATTATTTTTCAGTGAAATCAATTTTGTATTTTTCTTTATAAAACTATCGACAACTTTCATGTAAAAAGTTTCTTTATTTGATGTATAAAAAGTAGAACCAAAAATAGGTCACAAAATGAATAAATAATGAATTGAAAAGTATAGGTATTTGGCCCTTATCTCCCCCTACTTTATTCCTTGTCGACCTATTCATCAAGATGCCTAGGTCTCGGGGTTTGGGTCATAAAATATTTACAATATTTTATTCTTTTTCTTTTCTTTTATTTATTCTATAATTTTGGCTTTAATTATAGTATTTTATACACTATTTACAGGTACATGCATGAATACTAATATGCTCTAATTAATGCTATTTTCAGGCATTTGCCAGGGTTTTTGAGGCCAAAATAATAGAATAAAAATGATGAAATGTGGATTCATCATCCCCCTATACATTACCTTTGCTAGTCCCTAGCAAACACTTATGCTATAAGTGCAAAAAGAAAAAGAAAGAAAAGAAAAAGAAGAACTTGGATTTAGTTTAATTATCAAACTTGTCTTCACAAAATCAAAGTTTGGAGCTTAAGTCGGACCTTTGGAATTTTAGTGCGGGCGGAACCTTTATGAGAATCGAATTTGAAATCCAACAGTCCTTGAGAATCCCAAAACTCTGCTCAAGTCTCCTCAATAGCCAGGTCAGAAATATCTCAATTCATATGCAAACCCTTACGACTATGAGTCTGACTCGTACAGTGTAAGTGATGGTGGCTCTCCCCAACTAGAATGACAAAGAGACTGACTTCCCCAGTACGACAACCCAGTGATTCCCCAATCCATTAACTCCATCCTCGAGGAGTGGGGTATTCCCTTCTAAGTTCAAGTGGCAACCAGCTCAAGAGGAGGGGGTGAAGAGAAGAATGGATGGTAGCCAGTGTAGCTACCTATCCTGGGATGCAAGACCGGTGTAGTCAAGTCATCCTGCTGCAGGCTAACATATTTGACTTTGGAACTCAAGCATGCTTATTTACTTTACAACATTTGTACATACTTTGCAGGCTTTTTATTTTTGTACATGCCTGAACTTTTTTTTTGAATATTATATACAACTTCATTTACATAAGGAGTTTTTCCTCTTGAGCCAGTAGACTATCCCTCTTTTGAAGCTTTATCGCAACCCACAGCCTCCTGTCTTTAGACTTCCTAATCACTGGACGGGTTGGGGTGCACTTCCCTCCGTAGAGGAGGACAAATGTTTCCACTTGTGTGCGTCTTATACCGGCAAATCCAATCCCCTCACAACTCCAACTGAGTTGAGCCATGTGAAAGGTGCAGGTGTCCAAGTTAGGTCATTATCAATAAGAGTCATGTGTGTGCTTCGAAATACTCTACTTAGGCGGTTAAGAATCCATTGAACCAAGTCTCGTGATCCTCAAAGAATTAAGTCAACTAGACCTGAAGTACCTCAAACCCAGTTCCTATAAGGTTCCTGTTATTAGGTAGATTTTAAGGTCCAATCAAGATCCAATCTCCAGATTTTATTCAGACTTGTTCAACTATCAAACTCAATCCGAAAAATGCTCATGCCATGCAATGCAATGCAGAAAATATTTTTGTGATGCAATTTTCACAGATTTTGAACTTTTTATGAATTATCGAAAACATGATGATGATGCATATGCATTTTTTTGTATTTTTCAAAAAGATTTTTCAAATGTTTTTGGATTTTAATTTTGCAAATGTTTTTAGGATTTTTGAAAACAAAAGATTTTGGCTGAAATCTAGGTTAAAATATTTACATGGGAGTGCTTCTTATATATACAAGAAGTAGGTTTTTTAAGAATTTACAAGGGTAAGTGATCAATTTTATAGATATATACAAATAATGGATTTTAGGTGAGATGTATGTATTCCTCAAACTTATTTGACACAAGCTTTTCACACAATTTTTGAAAACTATAGTCCAAAATAATTTTTACAAACATTTTACAAACATGTACACACATTTGAAAATCTTTTTGCAAAGGTTTTACAAACAATATAGATAGATTTTTCAAAATATTTTTGCAACCATTTTTCAAACCATTTGCAAATCATTTTTCAAACATTTTATTTCACACAAAGAAAATAAATTTTTACAAATCACACATTTTTACAAAGGTTGAAGACATGTAACAAAACATTTTCAAAATAGTTTTCAATAAATGTTCACAAAGATTTTCAAACAATTTTTCAAACATTTTGCAAAAAACATTTTCACCTGATTTATTAATCAGTAAATACAAAAAAATTGAGGAATAATCACATCTTTTTATTAAAGTTTTTAATGAATTTTAAATAATGATTAGCCATATTATTAGGAAAATACAAAAGTACGAGTTATGGCTAAAGTATATACGCAGTATATACGACCCCCCTATACTTAGCTTGAGCTATGTCCTCATAAATCGGAGAGAAAAGAGAAGACATAACTCATACTAAGTATAGGCTAGTCTAAAGAATAAATAAATAAAGGAATGGATGAACAAACGAATGAGAAGTTGACTGTCCCCCCTATACTTAGGATCAAATAATCCTAAGTATAGCAGACTGTACACAAAGCAGGGAGGGTCAAGGGTGGGAATGAACAGATCGTACTCGGATTGTCTCCCCTTATACTTAGGGTAAGATATCCCTAAGTATAGACAAGAAGAGGAGACAATGGAGAGGATCAAGAATAGAAGAAACTCGGGGTGCACACCCCCTATACTTAGGACAAAGTACGTCCTAGGTAAAGAAAACTGTCTACAAGGGCGACACCTTTTTGATAGATGAAGAAGATAGAAGAGGAAGAGAATAAAAGAAGAAAATAGGAAAAGAGATCAGATAATGGAAGAAGATAGAGAAGGGTGTGCGCATCACTCCCCCTATACTTAGGGTAAAAGAAGCCCTAAGTATAGGCAACAACAGGAGTAATGAAACGGAACGACGAATAAACACTCGGCTCGTCCACCCCCCTATACTTAGGACAAAGTACGTCCTAAGCAAGGCAAACACGAGAATGGGTGGACGAGCAATACGGTAGAGAGAACAGAGGTACACAAAAGTGAATATACAACAGTGATGGATGTACACGGGATCAAGAAGGTAGAAAGTGAACCTTCTTGCAGGACCGCTGAGGAATGGATCTAGTGTGGTGCAGGTCGACATCGGGGTCCATAGTGGACGGAAGCCGATCAGGGTTGACAGAGTGAAGGCCCTCAGTTGAGTCGAATCGGAAAGGGACGAACTGGTCAATGGAAGTAGTATGGCTAGGTTCGCCCTTGGTGGTCCTATGGTGTGAAGGCATAGACGGGCAAGTGGAAGAAGAACATCTAGGTCTGGCCTTCGGGGTCTTGCTGATATCAAAGGGAAATGGGACGAACTCATCATCAGAAGTAGTGTAATCAGAGTCATCCTGCGAGGTCTCGTCCAGGTCAAAACCAAAAGGCACGAACTCATCAGTGGAAGTAGTCGAACTCTGTTCGTCCTCTATAATCTCAACCGGATTATCCTTTTCATCAAAAGGCACGAATTCTTGAATAAAAGCAATCAGATCAAATTCGGCCTTTGGCTCATCAGTATCTACATGGACAGGAGCGGACCCATCAGTGGAAGTAGTCAAAACATGTCCGTCCTGTCTAGTCTCTAAATCTGCCCTCCGCTCAATGGTATCGATCGTGTAACTCCCGCGGATGTCATCAACGCAACGCCAAGTCCCAGAAGAAGGAACTCCGAGGTCCATGCTTTCCGAGTCTTCCTCAACAGGGAGGAATTCTCGGGTCTCAGTGGAATCCAATAAGCAGCAAAATTCTCTGATAGTATCATCAAGGTCATGGTCCTCGAGGTCAGCCAGGATAGGTGAGGGTGCATCAGGTGCAGGTCTCTGCTCGACAGTGGGTGCGGTGATCAACACTTCGCTCTCGTCAGCAGAACGGAAGCGAATCTCTCCTGATCCGTAGTCAATTACGACCCTCACAGATGCGAGGAATGGTCATCCCAGGATGATTGGAGAGTGCTCCCCAGTGGAGGTCTCCATAGGCAATATGACAAAATCAACGTGATAGCTCATGCCCTGAATCGAGATGATGGCGTTTTCAAGGATACCCTTCGGCCTCTTTATTGATCCATCAGCAAACTGTACGATCATCCTGGTCTTCTTGAGAGGTCCTAAGTGAAGAGATTGTACCAGCGAGAAGGGTAGTATGCTAATCGAAGCACCGCCGTCAAGGAGAGTGTGATCACATGTGTGGTCAGAGATGGTGCAGCTAATGAAAGGTGTGGCTGTGTTCCTCTTCCAAGGAATGGAACAATGAGTGATGGCATGGGCAGTGGCCATGGTCAAGATATGACGCTCAGATCTGCTCCTCCGCTTTCTCTTCTTGGGAAGAGGAGCAGATAAATCGGTCATGGCCTGCTGAAGTGGGGCACGGATGATCTCATGAATGGTGGCCACCACTTCGGGTTCAGTCTATATTTTTTTGAATTTTTGGACCTCCTCCATACAAGGGAGAAGGTCGGAATCAGCATATACACGAGGCATGCCAAGAGCAGTCTGTATAGCGGCATCCTCGGGGTCAATGGTGGGACTAGGTGTGAATGGGTGTGTGGTCAAAGGTTCTGGCAGGTGGACCCTCTCCTCACGGTATGAATCGACCAACGGTCTCCCGAACTCTTTTTGGGTTTTTATATTTTTCTCATTTTTTTGTATTTTGGGCGATTGCAAGCTCTCATGGAAATCCTCGAGTGAACCCATATCATCAAATGGTGGAATATCATGGTCGCTCTTATTGGTACTAGTGAGGCGGTCAATCCTCTGTCTCATATGATCCATCATCTAGGTCAAGTGCTCAAGGGTGGACTCCATGAAAGGTGAATCCAACAGCTCGGTCTCAGGTGGATGTGAAGGTGGAGAATACGGAAGTGGAGGTGGGTGTGGGTAGAAATCCGAGGTCTGATACTGTGGCTGAGGCGGATATGTACAAAAGTCAGGAACAAAGTCCTCCTCGAAAAAAGGAGGTGGACCAGCTGGAGTGAACGAACGATCCGCAAAGTCCGGATAAAATACGCTCCAGTCGGCCATCTCGAAACAAAATAAAATGATCGGGAGAGCACGATGGTCAAGTCAAGAGAAGTGAGAAGAAAGGCGCAAGTGCGCAGAAGTAATCTAGGACACACACAAAACAATCACAAACAAAAATGAAAATAATGCAAACCCTCAATTCACCTACTCAACTCGGTAGAGACCGCAAAGAGCGATCTTTTTTTTCTTGTCTGTTTTAGAGTTAGGTGAGAAGTCCAAAATTACACAAACACTTAGGGGGCTGAAGATGGGATTTGGGCACTAACCTTAGTGTGTGCGCGAGCAATGTAAAACGAAGACAATGAGAGGATTACTCGCCCCAAGAGAAGATTTTCTTTTTTATTGATTTTAGGGTCAAGTAATGTTAGCAGTCCCAATTTTATTGATTATTACTTTTTTGGATTTTTTAGTGAGTAATGCACGCGCCTAACGAGGAGTCAATTCCTTTAAGATCCTAGGTTGGCAAAATCAAAGGTAGAGTCGGAAAAGCAATACAAGCGTCAAATCAATGATGTATGCTAAAGAGAAATGCTCACCTTGCCTCCAGCACTCTACATGCAAGGATGCTTAGCAGAATTGAAACCTATCTATATGCAAATGCAAAAGCCGATGAAATCACCCTAAGTTTAAGAAATTGCTATTATCGGGAAGAACCACAAGTTGACCGCCAACCCTCAACCCTAGAGTCCGGTCTAGGCTCACCCCTCCTCCTCTCGACAAATCGAGTTCAGGAGAAGCGCTTGGCGGGATGAGCTCGCGACGCGGCAGATCAAAGACAGTGAATCAACTGTTTAAAAATTTGGCTAAGTAGAAACGCGGCTATAGGCACATGCAAAGGTATTAGGTGTTTGGCCTTAGTCTATCGCAAACAACTCCTAAAGCTAGGGGCTCAATCACACAAAAGAAATAAAATCAAAACCAGAAAACAAAATAAAAAATGCGATGAAAAGCCGTAAAAACCGCGGTGAGCCCCTAAGTGAACAATCACTTGGAAATTAGGCTCGAATGTCCAAGTGTCCGAGGGTACCTGTATTATTACAAATATAGATCGCTCTCTTACTACAAATTACAAAAATAATTACAAGAGACTAAAATGCAAGGAAAGGTCTTCAAAATTCCCTTCAAGCCCGCCTTGGTGCGAAGCCGAAGCCACCTCGCGTGGGTGCACGAGCGCTCCTAGAAAAGAGTGCTTCCCTCGATCCGCGTACCTCTCACAAAGTCAAACAAGAGGGTGGTTAGACAATTCAACAAATATATATCAAAAATAAAGAAAATAAAATAGCAAAAAGGAAAACCGTGAAATAGACAATCAATCACAGTCACAAAGCAAAAACCGAACTATGCGATGTTGCTCCCCGGCAACGGCGCCATTTGATAATCGAGATTTGGAGAGGGTCTAAAGTAGTCCACACAAGGCAGGACCACAATGTCGCTGAGCGACCGCTCACGAAACCTTAATTAAGCAACAATTAACCCACAACAGATTAATCAAGCAATGAAAATAAATGTGCGAAGTTAAAATTTATTATAACTCTACAACAAGATGTGTATAGGTGCAAGTATGTGTAGAGGTCGAACACAGGGAGCAGACAGGTAGAACGGGGCACTAAGGCACAAAATGTGTGAATGTGACAAGTTGTCTATCTGTGCTATATTTTTGTGGGTTTTTGGATTTTATATTTTTTATTTAATTTTTGATTTTATATTTTTTATTTTGATTTTTAAGTTACTGATTTTTTTATTTTCTTTTTATATTTTTATTTTTTTATATTTTCTTATTCAATAATAGAATATATATCCAGTATGAGAGAGAGGAATAGAGTATTTATAAAAATAGGTAAAAATAAAGAAAAATCAGAAAATAAAGTATTTTTGGTCTTTTTATATTTTTTTACTATTTTTGTGATTTTTGGGGAATTTTCAGAATATTTTTGGTATTTTTAAATGTTAAAATACAAGAAAATAGTAAATATCAATGCTGGCTGAAATTAAAATGGGAATGAAAAATAGCAAACAGCAACAAAATTTTCCCAAATTAATTTTAAATTAAAGATAACAGAATAAAGAAAATTCAGAAAAAGAAAACACGATTTTTAGATTTTTTATGAATTTTATATATATTTTTGAAGGTTTCTAGAGTTTTAAAATTTTTAGGAGTTTTCTTTTATATTTTTAGTGATTTTGGACTGGAGTTAGAACATACTAAAGGAAACAAAATAAATTTTTTTGGGATTTTTCGAGGTATTTTAATAATTTTTATGGATTTTCTAATGCAAACATTGTTGAAAATGGCTATTTTTTATTTTTAATAAATAATAAAATGCAATAAATATGCAAAATAAAAATATGATGTTAAACTACTATGCAACAGAGACTTAATGTGATTTTTGGAGATTTTTTGGGGTTTTATAGATGTATGCAAAAAATAGACAAAATGAAAAGAAACTACTTGCAGACCAAGGGCATTGATGTAAATATAGCACAGTTTGAGGGCTGGCACGCAAATTCCACAAAAAGTTATAACTGAGATAAAAACTTCATGCACTAAACTAAAATAACAGGAATAGCGAGGGCTCGCCTGCAAAAACACCAAAGAGCACGTGATGTTCACACGACCTGGCGGGGTTCTATATGTTATATGCGCAAAATTCAGGGGGGCCACACATAAATTTCACAGAAAATTGTAACGGCAATTAAATGTTTTGGCATTGATGCAAAATAATTAAAGATGCAAGGGGGTCCCTGCAAAAATGCTCAGGGTCACGTGGTGGACACGTGACCTGGCGGGGACCAACTTGCACGGAGTTAAAAGTACGTGGGTTCTAAGGTAAATTATACAACTAAAGTTGAACTACCAATAAATGCTTTGATACTAAACACCAATGACAAAAAGCAACGGGGGAGTTAACGCAAAATACCCCGCGCGCAATCGGACGGAGGAGGCGCGTCCACTTAGGACACGTCTCGACTCAATAGGGCTCGATGCCCCTTCGCTGCTTGTGGCCACGATTAGATCGAGCCGATGGACATCAACGGTTGTGGGTGCACAACATCCGACGGCGGCTGTAGCTTGGGACGAACTGCAGAGGATCCAATGGCGACGACACGTGAAGGAAGAACTGCCGACGAACTCGGCCTGGACGACTTCTAGGCTCCAAAATCTCCACGCGTGGCGCTTCTCCCTCCCTTTCGACGAGATCGAGAGGCTCCTGGGAGGCTTCTCCAATGATCAGCGGCGCCAAAATGGCTGGGGAGCAGCCAACGTACCGTTGCGGGAATGGCCAGGGGGGATAGCTCCAGGTACCTCCCGCCTCGCAAAAATCGACGCCAAACATCGTCCCTTTGGCCTCCAGACCCTGCAATAAAACACGGACACGACAGAAGAGGGTCTGAGGCCTTATTGGTGAAGGTGTACGGTGGATAATTAGGTGGCGGTGGTGGCCGGAACTTGGGGCCCGGCGAGGATGTTCGGCGGAGAATCTATGCTACGGTGGCTACTAAAAATCGCAAAAAAGTGCAAGGCTAAGACTAAACCTACTACTAACTAGTAGCAAAGAGAGTAAAGAGGAAACGACCTCGAGTTGGCTTGAAATCCAACGAGATAGGACCGTCGGGAGCTGAGCTCCGGCGATGGTTGGAACCGGCCCTCCACTGCTCGCCGCCGCACCTAGCTTGGCCGGAGGAGAAGCTATCACCTTCTCCGGTCCAGGGCGCAAGTAAAGGGGACAAAACAAGTCATGAATGGGGTTCCAGGGGCAATGGAGGTGACGGGGGCTTATTTTGAAAGATGGTCGACGGGGCTCGCAAATCAAGTTGCACAGCTCGATGCAATGGTCCACACCCCAAGAAGAACCTTGGGCGTGTATGATGGATTGTCAATGCACAACTTTGCAGAAGAAAGCGATCAGATTCGGTGAAAGGGGCGACCTCGATAAAATCGAGAAAATGGGTCAAAACCCACTTACTGAGACAACCCAGGTGTTGGGCAGAGAGTTGACCGAGGTCAACTCTCCAGCCCTCCTGGTTGGTCCACGTGGACCAACAAGGAAAAAACCTGAGAAAAACATTTCTAAAATCAAAACAAAATAGTAAACTATTTTATTTAATTATGGTTACAAAATAAAAAATGCGTATAAATTTATAAAATATTTTATGGTAATTTTTATTTATTTTTATTTGGTATATTTTTACAAGTTTACTTTTATACCCCTATATAGGTATATTATCTATATACTTTATTACTTTATTTTTATTTTATGTATTTTAATTTTATTATTTTTATTTCTTATTTTATATAATTATGAAATACTTTTATACACATAGATATATTTTTATTTTATTTTATTGATATATTTTGTATATTTAATAAAATATAAGTAGGTATTGTTTAGGTATGTGTATATGTATAATACTTATGTATTCTATATACAACTATTCTTATTTTGTATTTGATTTAGGTTTTTTTTCTGATTTTAATGTACATAATTATCATAAGTAATATTTACATAATTATAAAAATATAAAAATATAAAAATAATTAATAAATAATAAATTGAATATTTTAATCTGTACAATTATACAATGTGGGTCCAAAACTCAACTTTCAAACCGTAGCTCCGCCAAATGTGAAACCACCACCATTAAATAACTTATTTTATTCTATATACAATCAAAGGTGAGTTTGCTGCATTTGGAGTTTTCATTTGTGAGATACGGGTCTGGGAAGTTGGGATTCTGGATTTTTATTCAGATCATAACTTTTTATCTGTACATTATTTTTCAGTGAAATCAATTTTTTATTTTTCTTTATAAAATTATCTACAACTTTCATGTACAAAGTTTCTTTATTTGATGTATAAAAAGTAGAACCAAAAATAGGTCCCAAAATGAATAAATAATGAATTGAAAAGTATAGGTGTTTGGCCCTTATCTTCCCCTACTTTATTACTTGTCGACCTATTCATCAGGATGCCTAGGTCTCGGGGTTTGGGTCATAAAATATTTACAATATTTTATTCTTTTTCTTGTCTTTTATTTATTCAATAATTTTGGCTTTAATTACAGTATTTTATACACTATTTACAGGTACATGCATGAATGTTAATATACTCTAATTAATGCTATTTTCAGGCATTTGCTAGGGTTTTTTAGGCCAAAATAATAGAATAAAGATGATGAAATGTGGATTCATCAGCGGGGCAGTCGCGGGCGCGGGGAAGTCGAGGGCGAGGTCGCTGGGCGAGGGGCGTGCGGGGGAGGGGCGCTGGCGCTGGGAAGTCGAGGTCGAGGTCGAGGTCGCTGGGCGAGGGGCGGGCGAGGGTAGGTCGGGGCAAGGTCCAGGTCCGGGCGCGGTATATAGGTATTTTCTGAATTTTTATACCCGTCTGTATTGTGTAATCATTTTACACATTTTGGTATCCCTCCTGACCTAAAATATCGGATCCAATACTGCCAGTCAGCCACGTTCATAAAAATTCCTGAATGAAAGCATACTGCACATTTTCTTAGATATTGTTGAAGCTATCGTTAAAACTATTGTATAATCGGTGGCATGCTGGTAATTACTTGTTTACCTGTTTATTACCTAATTATGATTTAGCTACATAGCCCCCGACTATGCGGAGACGGGCCAACTCTCGAAGAAATCGGACGTATATTCCTACGGGGTGCTACTTTTGGAGTTGATAACTGGTCGCCTGCCTGTTTTCTTGGAGAAAGGACAATCCCAAAAGACAAGTTTAGTGAAGTGGGTGAGCATCTCCACAAACTTCCTTCTATCACGGTACTGTTTTTTTCTAAAATTGCAATAACGGAAGTCAATTCCAAACGTCTTTATCCTCATCGATGCTATTTATCGCAAGGAGGTGCGTCAATCCTCTAAAAGCATATTTTAATTATCCCCGTCATAAAAAGTACTCCCTGGGTTTTTCTAGTGCAAGTATTTTTTTTATTGCAAACCCGGTAATTGTGGGGGTTCGGGTATCCCCTCTCATTGATTAAAGAAAGATATTACAATGACGCACAGGTGAGGCTTGTAGCCTCTACAAGAATCTAAACGAAAAACCTAAAATGGCCCACATGGCCTTCATACTCAAACTCCCAATAGCCAACATGGCTTTCTAAGCAAAAGAAAAGGTTACTTGCTAAATTTCAAAAGACTTTTTCCTACCTTTCTCTTTTGCTTTTCGAAATTTTGGAGAACGTAATTTGATTTGATCTTGAATATGGTGATATCTGATGTCAGAGTTAACATAACTCTCATCACTTGTGTTTGGTACTTCTTCATCATCATCGTCAGATTCCTCATTTGAAGGTTCTTGTGTCTTTGAAGTTAATAGACCATGTACCGGTGACACTTGCTGTCTCTCTTGATATTGGGCATGAGATAATATCCTCGTACCCTTCCTCTTTATCATAGACCAAGATTCTTTTCCATCCATTTTCTTCATTCTCGCTTGAATTGTTGCAGCATCTTGTTGAAGTTCCGCTAATAGAGCAGATTTGGGAGAAAGAGGGGCTGAAAGAATTGAAGTAGTAACACTTGTAGCAACTACCTTCAGCTTCATTTGTTGATCTTCCTTAGCTTCTTCAACAATGCATTCATCCGATATAACTCCAGAATCAGTGACAAGGTGTTGCTTCTGAACATGTTGATCCTGATGCTCAAGACCATGCTTCCTAGTTTCTGATGTCTGATCTGCAAGCTGCAACTGTGGCCTCTTCGTAGACACTCTGTAAGATTTCCATCTCAGTTCTTCCAAACTGCAGTGCCCTTCAATAACTTTATCCAAAATCATAAAGTTTTTTGGATCATCATCTTGAATTTTCCCAAGCTGATGCTCATGCATCTGCTGAATCTCTGGTAAAACAGGAGACAAATGCTGCTGAAGTAAAGGAAGAGCCGAGCCCTCTTCATCATCCTCATGATACTGACTAGAAGATACAACATGCTGAAGTTGTTTTGGATCAGATTCATTTGTGATTTTTTCAGAAGATAAAGGTTGCTGATGATTCCCCATCTGAGGTTCATCAGAGATTTTAACCCTCCAGACCTTATCTTCCCCTTTCTTCTCCTTCTGTTTCTCACCTGCAAATTTCTCCTTTTTACATTCTTCAACATTGTGTCCTAACACGCAACATTGATGACAGAATTTCGGAACTCTCTCATAAATGATTTTTTGCTTGAAAATCTGTGTCCCATTCTTGATCAAAATATGTGGAATTTGAGGTTTCAGCAAATCTATCTCTACATAGACCCTCAGATAGCTTGGTCTAGTGAACTCCTTAACATCCTTGTCTACACAGATGTATCTTCCCAGGATATTTGCAATGGACTTGACCACACCAGGATTATGAAGGTGAATATTAAGGCTAGGAAGACCAATCCATATAGGAACAGTAGAAGTACGGAGATTTGGCCTAAAATAAGGTGACCAACGAGTGATAGAAACCCAAGAATTGTTGAGTCTAAAATCACCCATAGCATAAGTCTGTACAAAATCACTTTCTTTCTCAAACCTGACCAGAATATGCTTAGAATCGAGAGCACCAAGAAAAATTTCCCCAGTATGAACAAATCTCGACTTCAGAAAACTTCGAAAATGAAAGAGATCAGTTCTTGAGTGTTGAAATCTGGCCACAATACTAGAGACAAATGGTTTCTGCAGCTGGAGAATTTCAGATTCAGATATTTCAATAACATAATCCCCATCTACAAATGAAGCATCTCTAACAGGTACAGAATCACAAAAAATAGGGACTTGATGAATTCCTTTCATTGCAGCAGCAAAAGATGTTTTCTTCTCTTCATCTCTATTTACCCAGCTTGATTCTGCAGCTTTCTTGATGTCTCTTTTTTGCCCAAACATAATCGGAGGTAAAATAGGAAAATCAGAATCATTTCCCATAAAACCATCAGACTTCAGTGGAATTTCATCAGGTAGCCCAAAATCAGGGCTAGCGTTTTCAGCAATTACCACGTGGAAATCCACTTGGCAATGATCCACTTGTCAACACCTGATAGGAGGCCAACTAATAATGATGCAATAAGAGCGTAAAGTAACAATATCCACGTGTAAAGCTCTGATAGGTGAAGGACAGAATGACCACAGAGATTGTTCCCCTTAGCAGCTTTCCCCAGGGCGTTACAGCCACGTGTCCTCCCAGGATTCGGTACCAAATAACAGAAGGGACCACAAACACTAAAGAATGAAAAGTTATTTCCTTCTCAGATCAAACCCCTTCCCTTCCTTCCCCAAAAACAATTACAGTTCCCTTCTCGAATGCAGCTCCGAACAACAGCAGCTTCCAGCAATTATGATAGAGCTCTTGCGTAAAAAAGTACAAGGTATGACAAAGTCAATGATGCTCTGTATATCTTCAATAAACCAGCAAGTGCTCACATCAACCAAATAGTGCCCAGTTCGCAAGAACAGGGACAAAATCGATTCAAAAACCGATTGAAAATCCAGAATAGCAGTTCTTGGTAACGAAAATCGTATCACATGATGATCTAACCCATGATAACAGGCTAAAACATCATCAAAAAGGCATAGAATAACCTGGAGAATGAGATGCCCCAACAACGAATGTCAATTGCCAATGCCTTCGATCTGGAGATCAGCTCCTTCACCTCTGCCACTCGCCGGAAGGAGCTCCTTTTATCTGTAGGTCACGCGGCAGAAAGAGCCCTTTTGCGGGTTGTTTGATCCAAGAACAACCTCTCAGGTTCTCCTTCGAACCATCGTGCTCTAGGGGTCTACCAGAGACCCGCAGACCTACTTGGGGGATTAGGGAGGAGCACAAAAGCTATAGGAACGTGAAGCGACCCTCGGTCTTCTAGTGCAAGTAAGCAGCAAATTATTAATTTATCTTGAGAGGGAGACAAAATAGGGGATTCACTTCAAAATAAGGGTTCAACAGAGTGATAAGTTTAATTACAGGCATCTACGTTTAATACCTGGTAAGCACCAAACTTCCACTTCACATAAAAGTCCAAGTTAAAACATCATGGAGTACATACTGCCTGGATCATTCAGAAGACAGGTTTGCTTGTTATCCAACGTCGTTATACTGCTGCTTGCGCTATAAAGTTAACTAGGATCATCATTAATATCATTCAGAAACCATTGATTCATATCTCTTAATAAATCGTCTACTTTCGAAAAAGAGAGATTTTTGAATTTGTCTATCCTTTCCCAAAACCAAAAACTACCGAAAGTCCAGGTTAGCTGGTTCTATCATATGGATTTTGTGGAGGCTTTTCCGTATGTTTTCATAACATGGTCTAGATATTTCCTGCATTTTTTAGCAAAATCCTATGTCTTTGGTGAACCCGTAATTTTTAAGCGAAATGATTTGATTTTCTTCGCATATCTGCTGGCCTATTTTGTCAAAATGATAGCGATTGCAGGTATTCCATCCTGACAAATGCTTTATGTCACTGCTACTCAACATCGAATAAAACATGTAGCACGTTACTTCTCAGCGTTGATCCTCATAAATCAAGTAATAGTCCACTAATCAAGCATTAGAACTTTTATATAAGTAGGTGGACTCCAATTAAACTAGAGGTGATTGATTTTGGATAAGTGTTTTTTTTCCTGAAGGAAGTAATTTCTGAGGATGTAACCTGTCGTTTTGAATTGTAGATAAGCCCATACCTCATCGATGCCCTAAAGAGCAACAATTACGAACCCTTTGTTGATCCATGTCTGAATGGGAATTACGATGTCCACGGGATGAAGCTTCTTGTTACTTGTGCTGCTGCTTGTATCCGTAGAGACGGTAAAAAGCGCCCATACATTGGACAGGTAAATCCTTGAATATTATTTACAAAGAAAGGGGAAGTAATTTGCCCCCGTGATTAAGAATGAGAACATTTTTTGCCATAGAGCCACTGTGCATCTCATTTTCGATGGTCGATTATATTTTATTAGGGCTGCATATTGTACCTACTGTTATATCTGTAATGGCTTCGGCTTAGGCCTAAGCTGTTAATGTGAAAACTGGTCTTAACAATTCAATGGATTCGAACATATCTACTGAAAATGTTAAAAGCTCAAATTGTTAAGTAGTACTCCTTATAATTTGTGATTCACTTTCAAAAATTACAAATTTTTCATAAGCTACTACTTTTAGGGTCTTATAATCTATCCTTGTATTTGTTACGGTACTATCTATCATTTATTTCTAGTAATAATGCTGCTATAGCTTCCAGGCATTCATTTCCTCATAACTCTTGGTAAGGGCAACTGTAGGTTTCGACTAATAATGTATGTTTTCACAAAATTTGAAACACATTTTCATCATATTAATCTAAGTTGATCCCTCCCCCAATGTACTATAAAAAAATACCAAAAAAATAAAAAAAAAGAGGTGGTGAAGAAAACTTGGTTTCCTCCCAGAGGCAGCCTCATTTTACCCTATACACACGTATGTACATACATACATACATACATACATACATACATACATACATACATACATACATACATATATATATATATATAGAGTAAAAGACGAGGGTGACCTCCCGACATGGGATTCACCTCAATAAGAATATATTAAAACATAATAAAGTGTACATTATCCGGCTACCCAGAATCGATATAGAGAGTTACAGTGGGTGAGTACATTCTCTGGGTAGAATCTTTGGTTTTAAAAATGAGATCATTCCTCCCAACCCAAATGTTCCATTACACTGCAAAGGGGAAAGCACAATCATCTGTTGAATTCCCTCCCACGGACCTCACTAATCTCCAGAAATCCATAGTACCTCCTGGTGATGCCCACAGTGATCCAACCGCCTTCCAAACGTGGTCATATTAGTGAGGTCATATATGCATGCATTATATACATATTTATATATATGCATGTATATATATATATGCATATATATATATATATATGCATGCATACATGCATGTGTGAGTACAGACATGTACCTATGCACAATACCAACACACGTATGTAAATTCTTTTCTTATTTTGCAATTTTTCCAATAGCACGTGAGCGATAGAGATCACTATATGATAGCAAGTTCTCATTCAAACAGAGACTCAATTTGAGACTAAACCATCAATTGCTATTAGAAAATATCTTAAAAATAAAAAAAACAGATATGTATGCATTTAACACATATGTATGCATGCATGCATATATGCATGTGTGTATGTATGCATGTATGTATGTATGTATGTGTGTGTTGAATAGGATTTTGCGGAGGTCATGTTAATTAACAAGGCGAATCAAAAGTCGTTGAGTTGACCAAGCACGAAATCCTAATTCAAACAACAATTAACCCACAACAATGATCAAATAAAGGAAAGCAAGATGTGGAGTTAAAATTTATTATAACTGTATAAAAGATGTGTATAGTGCAAGTAATGTAGAGGTCGAACATAGGGAACAAGCAAGTAGATCGGGGCAAATATGCACAAAAGTGATTGTGAAGTATGTGCCTATATATGTGCTATTTTTTGTGGGTTTTTTATTTTATATTTTTTAATTTTATTTTTGATTTTTATAATTTTATATTTTCTTTTTAATTTTCTGATTTTGTATTTTCTTTTTATATTTTATATTGTTATCTTTTCTTTTTTTAGTAGATATATAGCTATATAGAATATATATACAATATAGATAAGAGACAAATAATATATATATGGGTATAAATAGTCAAAATATGAGAAATAAAATATTTTTGTGTTTTTTTATAATTTTTTAATATTGTTATGATTTTTCTGTATTTTTGCTATTTTTTTGGTATTTTTAAAGTCCAAAATACTCAAAACTGGGAATAAAATATATATCCGAAATCAAAATGAGATGAAAAATATCAAACAGAATCCAAAATTCTCCAAATTAATTTTAAAATAAATATATTAAAATAGAGAAAATTAAGAAACAGAAAATAGAATTTTTGGATTTTTCTGGATTTTATATATTTTTATAGAGATTTTAGAGTTTTTCTATTTTGTTATTTTTTTATATTTTTTTAGTGATTTTGGTTAGAAGGTAGAACATACAAAAACACACAAAATATATTTTTTAGTAATTTTTCAAGAGGTTTTTTATAATTTTTATGGACTTTATTATGCAAGCAGGGATGAAAATGACACTTTTTGATTTTTTATAAATAACAAAAAGACACAAAATGCAAAATAAAAATATATGCGTGAAAGTACAATGCAACAGGAACACAATGTTATTTTTTAGGATTTTTAGAGTTTTATAGATGCATGAAATAAATACTAGAAGTAAAGAGAAAAAGCAATACTGGTAGGGGTATTTTTGCGAATATCATAAAGTATAGGGGCCAACTTGCAATTTCTACAAAATTATAGAACTGATTTAAAAAGATACAAGACTGATTACAAATAGATAAAGCCACGAGGGCTGTCCTGCAAAAATTACCAAACCCCACGTGCAGAAACACATATGCCTAGCGAGGATTGAAATGTAATTTCCCGGAATTAGGGCTTGATTGCTAATTATCCAAAAATATATAATACTATAAAAATGTTTCAGGACTTATCACAAATAACTAAAAGTAAGGGCCAGGCTGTAAAATGCCACCTCATGTGATGTGTTACGTGAGGTGATGTGGCCTGGACTATATAGTAAATAATAAAAGAATGGGGTTCTGAATGCAAAAGTTCCAAAATAATTACACGGAAGAGGAAATATTAAGTACTAATATTAAATACAAAAAGCAACGAGGGTAAGGTTGCAAAATACCCATGCCTAAGGCGGATCAGACGACGCTGAATCTTTCTCTTAACACTTGTGGCGCGCCCTGGTGTCCTGATATCCATTCGTAGATCGTCGGTGCAGATTAGTGTTGGACATGCGAGCCCACGGCGAGCCATTATGCAATAAATGTTATTGCAAATATCATTCCCTGATCTGAAATGAAGAATAAATAATTTGCATAATAGGTCCCTTAGTACAATTAGGGTTATGTATCATGGCCATCTTAATAATCATACAGTTGTTGATTCAATAATTGAATCATAGAGGTTGGTGCTTGGATGAATATCTAAAGGGTTAGATTGAGGACTCACCAAGCACCGTCAAATTATTGTTAAGATGTGATCTCCAGCCTGAGTAGGAGATGGCAATCCTTTCTCACATAGGTTGATATATGACTGACCTCTTGATGTAGGTCCTCTACATAGGAATAGAGATTCAGAGGTGTCAGATTAGTTAAGTCAAAAAGTTGACTTAATGAGATTGAGATAACCAAAGTCCTCTATCGTATGTTGTCACGATACAGGCACACATCCTCTGACCGGAGACAGATGTGTTACTATATGTCTGAGTATGTACATTTGGCAGACCAGTAGGTTGATGACCTAACCAAGGTCTATACACCGGCGCGCTAGTGTGCATATAAGGGCATATGAGTAATACGATCTCTCAAAGGGATCATACAGGTTCACTACTGAACTGGAAGACATGAGCTCACTCATGAGATATTGGGAAGAATTAAATTCCGTGCACGGTCGTCTCGCTTTGGAAGCTTGACTGAATTTGTAGGTTTGATATATACTTTTGGAAAGTATATGATCAAGACCTGGGTGTGATATATGCTTTTGGAAAGTATATGATCGATACCAACTTCCGATGATCAAATGAGAAACTTACTGATAAGACTCTGAAGTAGACAATATAAAGTTGATCTAATACTCCGGGTTTATTCTGAGTCTTCTAGTATGCAGGATGTACATGTATTGGGAATACCTGAGGGTGATGTAATCATAAACGTATGTATAACCATGACGCTTCCATTCCTAGGGAGTGATGAAACGGGTCTGGATTTTTATGACTCCTCTCAGTAGAGAAGTAATCTGATCTTGGTCCAAATGTTAGACATTGATCTGAATGTGATTCGGATGCAATGAGAAGATTAGATTTGCGGTCTTGATTTAATCAAGCATCAATGGGAGGCCCGAGATCTGGATTTGAGATGTGATCTCAATATCCAAGTCACTATACGTGGAACAATACAATTGCCATGTCCTTATCTCCAAGTACCTGCGGAGAATACGCATTATTCTTGAAAGAGTTCAAGAATGATTCCAAAATTGAATTATATCCAAGCATCGAGAAAATTGACAATTAAATGTGATTTAATTATCATGGATAATATGAATTTGATTCATATTATAAAGAGAGATATCTAAGATAATTAAATGTAATTTAATTATCAAAGATATGAATACTGTGAATGTAATTCATATTAATTGGGGCACATGAGAAAAGAAATCCAAGATGATTAAATGTGATTTAATTATCATGGATATGAATAATATGGATAGCACTATCCATATTAATCATATATATTATAAATGTGATTTATAATATATAAGAGAGAGCCATATTGTGTTTTATATTTGTTGATTAATTGTTAATGTGAATGGGATTCACATTGAATGATTAATGGAAAATATAATTACATTTAGTTTTGGGTTGTGAATGAGATTCACATTTTTTCAATGGCTTGATTGATATTTTCCAAAAGATAATTTGGAATTATTTTTTGTGAAAATTATTTCGACAAGAGGTACAGGAGATATCATGAGATAATGAGATCTCATGATATATCAATGAGATTGACCAAGTACTCTCTAATAAGAGAGGACGGCTACAATTCCTCTAGAGGAGTAGAGTAGCCGTCCTCCCTTTTTAGGAGAGGACCATGGTCTTCTAATTATCCTATCTCTAGTCAAAAGTGATTTAATTTGAGATTAATTATATTGATTTATCAATGATAATTCATTTGAATTAGATCACTTGTTGTTGTGTTTTACCAACAACAATCCTAGCCGTTGAAAGGGACACAATCAATCTCATCCGTTGATTGTGTGTTGTCCATATATTGGGATCCATGGACTCCCAAAACCCTATATAAGAAGAGACATGCCTTGCTTTTTGACTATACACTGACTCGACAGAGTCTCTCTGCTTTCTTTCTCTCATTCTCACGTGCCCTCTCCCCTTCTCTCTTGGGTGGCCGTCCACCCTCCTCCAGAAGGAAGAAGGCTCCATCGTCGGCTCGCGTTGCTTCGACGACTCTTGGCGCTCCATCTTCTTCGGTGCTACTCTCTCGTGAAGAATGTACATGATCTCATGGGACGAGATCAGGAGTTCCTTTTCTTGGACAACTACTTGGATTGCGAGATCACCACGACTCATCCCCGCGCTCGCAAGCATCTCCTCCGAAGGTCGGACTTGAGACAGGAGGTCTCTTTGTTTAGAGACTTGATCAAAACCACGCTTCAAGAGGTAATCCTATTACTTGTTTGTGGTTTAGACGAAATGATCCGAGAAGTGTTCTTGGATCATGTGGTTTCGTCACATAGAAAATTTTTAATTTCCGCTGCATCGAGCAACTAGTGCGAGTAGTCGCTCCCGATCGCATTCGATGCGATCATCATGCTTCTATGATGCGCTTGAGGATTTTCTCATATCCTTCAAGTGTTATCAGAACCAGGTTGTCAGAAGGTTTTGGATGAGATCCATGAACCTACGAAGATTTGGGCTCGATTGGGTTCGTGAAGGTTTTAGCATATCAATTTTCGCAGCCCTGTCTTGTAATTAATTTTCGGCTCTATTTAAAATATTTAAACATGAATTTATCACTTAGATAATGTTCCCCATTAAATAAGGAAAATGTGATATTTGAGTTTGCGTAATTTGGATTCCGTTTGCTCATGATATGGTTGTTTTATTAACCATATGTCCATTGTTTCAGGGATGGCGATTAGAGACATAATTAAGATGTTAATTAAGGTTCTAAATATCCTGGAAATGCATGTTTATCACATGATTTCGTTTTTAAATCAAGTTATCAATCTCTGGAAATAGATTTTGCTTAATTTGGATTTAAAATGAATGAGATATGTTATTTTTAGTTAGTGAAGGTCACTGTTGGAAATTGCATGATTATCCAAAACCTTGTGATTGTAATTCAAATAAATTAATGGAAATTAATTGTTAATTTTCTGAAATGATTATTGATAAATATTTGTGAAATATTTAAAGATGATAATTATTTCCTTGAATGACATTGCATTAATCAAAATTGATAAGATAGTTGATCTTGATCACAATTGGTTAATATGAAATTTCCGACAAACATTGTTTTCATGAAAAACTCTAGTTTATCCTACAATAGTTGTAGGACAACTTTTACATGCAAAACCTTGTTGCTTGAATAGGATTGGAGATTTATTTAGCAAATCTCCTTATAATATTATCAAAATGGTTTTGATGAACATTATATGGTATAATTTCGGTTGAAAAATCGATGAGCATCTCAAAGTACACATTGATCTATCTGGCATTATCCTTTCCTGAGGTGGATATGGTGTCTAGTCGGGGAGCATTGGGGTAGCGGGTTGCACCGGTTGTGGTCCGTCCCACTCCCGTCGGTATTGGCCATGACAGCGGGCAGGGACTCGATAATGCCGGAGAAATCAAAGTGTATTTTTCTAATTATTAAAATTCGAATAATACGTACTTTGAGATTATACCTACTATTCAAGTAATAATCAAGTTTGTTGATTGAAAAATTGGATTGATAATTAATTTAATGTGATTAAATTAATTATATCCTATTAAAAGCATTGTATTATGAATAGATGTGTTATTTCCCTTGGAAGAAGTAATCGTAATGAATATGATTCATAATGATTAATTAGAATTTGAATATGATATGGAGGATCACATAAATGACATCCATGGTCTCCCGTCAAGGCGAAGGGTTCTGTCGCCAGATATTATATGTAGGAGACGCCTGTCCGAAGTGACAGCTCCTACATACAATCCATTTGGATCGGGCTCTTCGCTTCTCAAAAGAGTAAGGACGTATACGTAGTGACCCCAATATCAAGTCCTTATATTATTGGATCGATATTGGATTGTGTATAGCGAGTATTAAGCCTGTTGACGGTTGGTTTAATTAATGACGGGTCAACATCACCTTAGGGACGGTGGGCCCGGGTCTTAAAGACCGAATTGGGAGATGCAAGTTGGACTTGCAAGGTGGAATGTGTTCCCGCTTCTTTTTATCGGAGTCACAAGTTCTCATATTATTGGGATGTGACAAAGATAAGAAAGGAGATCCCATATCTTGCTAGAGATATAATGGTAAGAATATCTCTTACATTGAAAGTGATTAAGGGAATGAACTTTCATTGTTGACAAGGCAAGAAAAATTTCTAAATCAAAGTAAAATATGTATAATATATATATATATGCTTGTGCAAATTTCTTATTTTAGATAATCCTTCATAAAACCCACTCAATTTTATACTCAATAATAACCAGTAAAATATCATGGATTGGACTCATGATCCAGATATTGTACTTGCAGTTGGACACATATTGTATGTGGTTGCAATGTGCAAGTTTCCTCATAATAATGAGGAATGACAATTAAATAGACAACAGATCTACAACCTTAGGGTTTGTATGTCTCTGTAGTCTTGATCTCATCGAATGTACTTTGGAAATGACATGTTGATGATGATCGCAATTGTCAAATTAATCCTTATAAAACCCTAAGAAGATATTTTGGCATACATATGTGCTCTAAACATTTAATCATGAATGACATGGTTCACTGCATCATGCAGAATGGTAGCTCTATAAGAGATGATGTATTCAAAATGTTTGAATACCTACCTGAACCAATGTTTTGAGAGTCTAGATGGATGTACACATGATGAGTGTCATCATTCTACTGTCTATACTCTAGTCATTCATGAAGCTTCATAATATTAATATTATATGAATTTAATGAAGCATGTATAAATGTTGAAATGCTCTTACATTGAATTCTTTTGAATTTAACATAAGAGATCCTTAGTCTTAAGCAATGGTTGTTTATAAATAAAGGAAGTGCAGTGGAAGCATGGGCCAGACCCAAGATGAGAAGGATAGTCAAAGAGTTGACCGTACTTCTATGACTTCCATATGACATCCAAAGAGTTGGATGAATGCCAATACTGTAATAAGTTGATGTGTTGATATTATGACTATCAAGTCTGTCTAAAATCCTTAGTGAAGGACTCGGATAGAGCATCAGAATAATCTACATAAATCATTGATATTGACTTGCTTATTGAACAAGATAAAGTCTTATAATGGTATCTCAATCTGCTAACCCTTGCAATGGGTTGCATATGTTTTAGAAGATTGGAGAATTTGATCTTCAGGTTTAATAGTCATCTACATGGATTTTGATGCAATTGTTGCAACAATCTCTATTGGATAGATGGACTTCATATTTTCAGTGGGAGAGCCCTTTGTCTTAGAGAATGTCTCTATGACCTAGATATAAGAATACACTCATAGTATATTTCTAAATGTTGGAATAAACATGAATTCTGGAATAAACCTATCATAAAGAGTTATGATGGATATATTTCAGATAATAATCTGGCATTTAGTGGACTCTACTAAATTAGAAAATTAATGAATGGTTCATTAAGATTTCTAATATTGAAATTGAACCTTAAAAGATCTATAGGAGGATGAAGATCATTTGACAATGATCTGGCATCAAGTTTTGGACATATGTTTGTTGATGAGATCAATGGACTAGTAAGATATGAAACTTTAGAATGTCTAAAATTTCAAATCTTACATACTTGTGAATATTGTATTCAAAGTAAAACTGTCCAATATACCCTTCTCTGAGAATGATGTTAGATGTCGAGGTATTCAGGATATCATACATATTGATGTATGTGAATCATCTATATCATAGTAAACATTATGGATATGTGATATCTATTGATGATTATGTATGATATGAGATTTCTTCTCTTCACCTAAGAAACCTTTGAAGTGTTCAAAGATTTCACAATTTTGGTTTAGAACCAAAGTTTGAAGAAAGATGAAATGAATTCGATCTAACCTAGGTAGCTTGTACCTGTTAGATAAACTCAAAGAACACCTTATGGAGATATTAATATCATTTCTATCTTACTCCTCCTGATAAACCTAAACTCAATAGAGTTGTAGGGAGATACAATTGGATCATGTGTGACATGATTTGATCAATGATAAATTTTAGCATAATTTCCTTTTAGTTTCCTGGTATATATGTAGTAGAGACTACATTATAGTCCTTAATAAGATTCCATGCAAGTAAGATGGAATTGAGCACTAGAGAGTGCTATTTCATTTGGAAAATAAAGGATGGTATTGGATACTGATGAATCTACGTTTCATCATCTTTATTCTATCATTTTGGCCTTAAAACCCTAGTAAATGTGTGTAAATAGGCTTAATATAGGCATTTTAGCATTCATGCATCATTGTGTAAATATTGTTTAAAATGCGGTTTTAAAGCCAAAATTATAGAATAAAGAAAACAAAAGAAAAAGAATAAAATATTGCAAATATTTCATGACACGAAACCCCGAGACCTAGGCATTTCGATGACTAGGTCGACAAGGAATAAAGTAGGGGGAGATAAGGGCCAAAATACCAATAAAAACACCTTGTATTTCATTCATTCTTTATTCATTTTGGGACCTATTTTTGGTTCCAATTTTTATACCTCAAATAAAGAAACTTTGAACATAAAAGTTGTAGATAAATAAATAAATAAAAATACAAAATTAATTTCACTCAAAAATAATGTACAGGTAAAAAGTTATGGTTTGAATAAAATCCCAGAATCCCAACTTCCCAGACCTGTATCTCCCAAATAAAAACTCGAAATGCGTCGAACTGACCTTTAATTGTATATAATTTAAAATAAGCTATCTAATGGCGGTGGTTTCGCATTTGGCGGAGCTACGGTTTGAAAGTTGAGTTTTGAACCCTTATTGTATACTTGTACAGATTAAAATATTCATTTTTATTATTTATTAATTATTTTTTACCATTTTATATTTTTATAATTTTGTAAATATTATTATAGTTTATTTGTATATTAAAATCAGAATAAAAACCTAAATAAAACACAAAAATAAATACTTGTCTATAACATACATAGGTATAATACCTGTATACATACCTAAATTATGAATACTTCTATTTTATTAAATATCCAAAACACTTAAGAAAAATAAAATAAAAATATATTTAAGTGTATAAAAGTATTGTATAAATTTATAAAATAATAAAGAAAATAAATAAAATTAAATGTACAAAAGAAAAATAAAAACATTAAAATATACAGATATATAGACCTATACAAGCCTAAAAAGGTAACTTATTATTTTACACCTCTAAAAAATAACTAAAAATCACTATAAATAATTTATAAAATAATAAACATTTTTGATTTAATAATCAAAAGTTATTTAATTTGTTTTCTATTTTTAAATGATTTTCAATTATTTTTCCAGGGATTTTCCTGGTTGGTCCACGTAGACCAACCAGGTGCTTGGAAAGTTGACCTGCGGGTCAACTCTTTAAGCCCTAGACCTGTAGCTCAGTCAGAATGCACGACGCCCCTCTCTTCTCGATTTTTTCGCCATCAATTCGTTGCTCGAGGAAGAGTTGACCCTTCATAACAATTGTACCCGGCAGCACCATGATCTACGCCGACCATATCTCTTGGGAAGATCGATTATGCGCCACCCGTGTTATCGTCTTGAAGTTCGTCGCTCACCACCTATTCAAAAACCACCCCCAATCTTCCCTTCGACCTTTTGAACCCTCTTCATCCCTTGTTTGGGCCCGAGTTGGCGAGCTCCGGATAGAACTTGGTGACAACAAGCTCTTCAGCCCGTGCACGAGTCCTGGCAAGGCGTTGAAGGGTGGATTCCACCCCTCATCTCCGGCTCTGACCATGAGGTCTATCTCTGGCCCCCCCGGCCATCGAGGTCTGTTTTTCCTTTAATTTTCTCGCATTTTCTTACTTCTAGTAGCCTTAGGCGTCTAATCCCATACCCCATTGCACCTTTAGCCCATCCATTCACCATTCACTTCCAACTCGCCGGAGCTTGCTCTGAAGAGTCACTTTTCCACCATCACCATTGCATTCAGCAGCCAGGAGGGGTGAGGCACTTTGCCCTCGCCCTCCTTGACATTTCTTGCAGGCACAGGACGTGAAGCGGAACCTAGGATCGATTTTGGACCTCTGGCCGAAGCTACATGGAGCACCGAGCTCCGCCATTCTGCGGCTGCTATATCGGGCTCCGACGGGAGATTTGAGGACCCCAGGAGATTGACAACACCTGCAAGAGCTTGTGGGGCCATTTTGAAGTAAATAGGACCGCCGGAGAAGGAGTAGCTCGCTGGAGGAACCTCGCAGCGGTGGGATTCTTCCCTGTTCGTCCATCGGCCTTCTCCGCCGTCAGATTTTCAAGGCCCCCAGATCGCACGGCGTCCGTTGGATCATCTCGTCTAGCAGCCATTGATCGTCTCCGCTGATTTAATCCTGCCGACGGTTTGCGAAGCGTCATCGCGTGCCCGCAAGCCGCCACGTGGCAAGTAGGAGAAGGAGGACCCTTGGATAGCCCGTTAAGTGAGGGTATTTTACATCTACCCCCTCACTATTTTTGTAATATCCTATTAGTACCTAAACTTTCATCTGCCTTTTAATATTGTTGTAATATTTGCAAACTGCACCCCAGGTGTTTGTGTTATTCCACTTTGACCCCTGCCAGGTCACGTGCTTCACGCACGTGACTTGGCATTTTTGCAGGGATACCCTTAAGCTCCTGGGTATTTGTCTTTAATCCAGTAACATTTCTATTTAGTTATTTATTTCTGGAGATTTTGCATATTTGCCCCTGTAGTTTCAATATATTGCATTTGGGTCCACGCATGCGCACGTGCTTGTCGCCTGCGCCTTAGTGATTTTGCAACTTTGAACCTCGCTGCTTTGGGTATTTAGAGTTGATACAGAAAGTATTCGAGTCAGTTATAATATTTTGAGGAGAATTACACTTAGGCCCCTAACTTTCTAGATAATTACAAATATACCCCTGGCCTAGTTGTATTTTCTTACTGTGGTTTCTATTTATTGCATGCATCTATAAATACCTAAAAAATCCACAAAAATCATCATAAGTTCTTGTTGCATAGTAGTTTCACGGCCTATTTTTATGTTCATTTTTATTGCATTTTAATATTTATAAAAAAAAATCAAAAACACGCATTTTCAGCTCTATTTGCAATATAAAATTCTTAAAAATATAAAAACACCTCAGAAAATTCCCAAAAAATTATATTTTGTTTATTTTAGTTTGTTTTAATTTCAATCTAAAAATCATTAAAAAAATACAAAATAAAACACCTAAAAATTAGAAAACTCTAAAAACCTTCATAAAAATTTATAAAATTCATAAAAAAATCTAAAAATTGTGTTTTCTTTTTTAAAATTTTCTTTATTTTGTTATTAAAATTAATTTTGAGAATTTTTGTTACTGTTTGTTATTTTATTTCTCCATTTTAGTTTCATATCTTTATTTTATCCACTGTTTTCAATATTTTTGACTTTAAAAATACCAAAAAAATTAAGAAAAATATAGAAAAATCGCAAAAACATTAGAAAAATATAAAACAAAGCCAAAAAGATCTTATTTCCTGATTTTTGAGTATTTTTTACTTATTTTTATAGATACCTTATCTCTTTCTTTCCTTATTTTGTATATATACTTTATTTTATCTTTTTAAAGAAAAAAAGAATATAAAAAAATATAAAATATAGAAAGAAAATATAAAATCAGAAAATTAAAAATAAAAATACAAAAATATAAAATTAAAAATTAAATAAAAAAATATAAAACTAAAACCCACAAAAAATAGCATAAATAGAAAACTCGTCACAGTCACGCATTTTGTGCATTTTGCCCCATTCTACCTGTCTGCTCCCTGTGTTCGACCTCTACACATACTTGCACCTATACACATCTTTGTTGTAGAGTTATAATAAATTTTGACTCTGCACCATTTTTCATTGCTTGATTTCTGTTGTGGGTTAATTGTTGTTTTAATCCAAGATTTGTTCGGTCGCCACATCATCTTTGTCTCCGCCTTGTGTGAGACATATTTAGACCGTTCGATTCTCGTGGTTAATCAAATGGCGCCGTTGCCGGGGAGCAACAACGCGTAGTTTGGTTTTTGTTTGTGTTGTGTTTGTTTGTCTATTTCGCGGTTTTTATTTTCGCTCTTTTTATTTTCCTTATTTTGATATATCATTTGAATTGCCTAACCACCCTATTGTTTGACTTTGTGTGAGGCACGTGGATCGAGGGAGACACTCCTTTCTATGAGTGCTCGTGCAACCACGTGAGGCGGCTTTGGCTTCGCACCAAGGCGGACTTGGAGGGAATTTTGAAGACAAATTTTGAGCATTTTATTTTATTGTAGTTATTTTTGTAATTTTTATGAGAGAGAGACCACTTTATTATTGTTATAATAAAGGTACTCAGGACTTGGACTTTCGAGCCTAATTTCCAAGTGATTGTTCACTTGGGGGCTCACCGTAGTTTTTACGGTTTTCATCGCATTTTTTTATTTTGTTTCTCGATTTTGGTTTTATTTCTTTTGTGTGATTGAGCCTTAGCCGTAGGAGTTGCTTGGCGATAGAGTAGGTCCAAACACACTAATCACCATTGCATGTACCTATAGCCGCATTTGGACTTAGTCAAATTTTGAAACAGTTCTTCCCGCTAATAGAAGCTTCTTACACTTAGGGCGATTTCATCAGCTTTGCATTTTCATATAGATAGGTTTCAATTCTGCTGAGCATCTTTGCATGTAGATTGCTAGAGGCAAGGTGAGCATTTACGCTTTAGCATTCATCATCGATTGCCGCTTGCATTGCTTTTCCGACTCTCCCTCTAATTTTGATCACCTAGGTGCTTAAAAGAATTGAATTCCCGATAGGATCGTGCATTCTCACTAAAAATCCAAAAAAGTGATAACAAATAAAATTGGGACTGCTAAAATTACTCGACCCTAAAATCAACCAAAAAGAAGAAAAATTCTCTTGGGGCGAGTAATCCCCTCATTGTCTTCGCTTTTACTTGCTCGCGCACACCCTAGGGACTAGTGCTCAAATCCCATTTCATCCCCCTAAGTGTGCGTGCAATCTTTGACTTCTCACCTAACTCTAAAATAGACAAGATAAAAAGACCAACTTTTACGGTCTCTACCGAGCTGAGTAGGTGAATTGAGGGTTTGTCTTGTTTTCATTTTTGTTTGTGATTGTTTTGTGTGTGTCCTAGATCGCCTCTGCGCATTTGCGCCTTTTTCTCACTTCTCTTGACTTGACCTTCGTGCTCTCCCGATCGTTTCCTTTTGTTTTCGAGATGGACCCCTGGGGTATTTTCTATCCGGACTTTGCGGATCCCTCGCTCTCTCCAGCCGGTCCACCTCTCTTTTTTCAGGAGGACTTTGCTCCTGATTTTTGTACATATCCGACCAACCCACTATTTCAAGATTCGGACTTTGACCTTCACCAATCATTTCCAATACCATCTCCTACACATTTCGACAACCCGCTCTTCCTTGAGTATCCTGATCCGGAATGTGATTTTTGTCCATACCTACCACCCACACTCGACACACCCTATCCTGAGATTTTGGAGTCACCTTTCATGATATCCACACTTGAGACCTTGAATCAAATGATGGATCATATGAATTCAAGGATCAATGATCTTAGTAGTTTGAATAAGAACCAGAATGACGCTCCATTCTTTGAGGATTTGGATTCATTTGAGGATCATCATGAGAGCTTGCAATCGCCCAAAATACAAAAAAAAGAGAAAAATTTAAAAATCCAAAAAGTGCTCGAGAGACACATGATCGAGCCAGACTGTGAGGAGAGTGCCCACTTGCCGGACCGTTTGACTACATAGCCTTTCACACCTTGTCCCACCTTTGACCCCGAGGATGCCGCTGTACAGACTGCTCTTGGTATGCCTCGTGTATATGCTGATTCTGACTTCCTCCCATGTATGGAGGAGGTCCAAAAATTCAAAAAAATGTTGAATGAACCCGAAGTGGTGGCCACCATTCATGAGATCATCCGTGCCCCACTTCAGCAGGTCATGACTGATTTATCTGCTCCTCTTCCCAAGAAGAGAAAGCGGAGGAGCATATCTGAGCGTCATATTTTGACCATGGCCACTGCCCACGCCATCAAACACCGTCACATTCCTCGGAAGAAGAAAATTGCCACACCTTTCATTAGCTGCACCATCTCTGACTTCTCATGTGATCACACTCTCCTAGACAGCGGTGCTTCGATTAGCATCATACCCTTCTCACTGGTACAGTCTCTTCACTTAGGGCCTCTCAAGAAAACCACGATGATCGTACAGTTTACTGATGGATCTATCAAGAGGCTGAAGGGTATCCTTGAAAACGCCGTCATATCGATTCAGGGCATGAGCTACCATGTAGACTTTGTCGTTTTGCCCATGGAGACCTCCACAGGGGAGCACTCTCCCATCATCCTAGGACGACATTCCTCGCCTCTACGAGGGTCGTTATTGATTACAGATCAGGAGAGATTCGCTTCCGTCCTGCTGACAAGAGCGAAGCATTGATCACTGCACTCACTGCCGACCAGAGACCTGCATCTGATGCGAGCACACCTATCTTGGTAGACCCTGAGGACCATGACCTTGATGATACTATCAGAGAATTTTGCTGCTTATTGGATTCCACTAAGACCCGAGAATTTCTCCCTGTTAAGGAAGACTCGGAAAGCATGGACCTCAGAGTTCCTTCTTCTGGGACTTGGCGATGTGTTGATGACATCCGCAGGATTTACACGATTGATACCATTGAGCGTAGGGAAGATTTAGAGACTATACAGGACGGACATGTTTCGACTACTTTCACTGATGAGTCTGCTCCTGTTCATTTTGATTCAGATGAGCCAAAGGCCGAATTTGATTTGATCACTTTTATTCGATAATTCGGGCCTTTTGATGAAAAAGATGATCCGGTTGAGATCATAGAGGACGAACAGAGTTCGACTACTTCCACTGATGAGTTCGTGCCTTTTGGTTTTGACCTGGACGACACCTCGCAGGACGACTCCGATTACACTACTTCCGATGATGACGAGTTCGTCCCATTTCACTTCGATATCAGCGAGACCCCCAAGGCCGGACCTAGTCGTACTTCTACAACTACCCTGTCTGTGCCTTCACACCCTAGGGCCCCTGAGGATCTCCACTCGGTCGACCCTGATCGGCTTCCGTCCACTGTGGACCCCGATGTCGACTTGCACCACACCAGATCTATTCCTCAGCGGTCCCACAAGAAGGTTCGCTTTCGACCTTCTTGATCTTTGTACATCCATCCCTGTTGCATATCCTCTTTTGTTCATCTTCATACCTCTTCCGTATTACTCGTCCACTCATTCTCGTGTTTTCCTTGCTTAGGACGTACTTTGTCCTAAGTATAGGGGGGAGGACGAGCCTAGTGTTCATTCTTCGTTCCGTTTCATTACTCCTGTTGTCGCCTATACTTAGGGCTTCTTTTACCCTAAGTATAGGGGGAGTGATGTGTACATTTGCAAAATTAAAATACCAAAAACATTTGAAAAATCTTTTTGAAAAAAATACAAAAAATGCATATGCATCATCATCTTTTCAAAAATCCATAGAAAGTTCAAAATCTTTGAAAATTGCATTACATAAATATTTTCTGCATTCTGCATATCATCTGCATAGCATGAGAATTTTTCGGATTAAGTTTGATAGTTGAACAAGTCTAAGTAAAATCCAGAGATTGGAGCTTGATTGGACCTTAAAATTTACCTAATAACAGGAACCTTATAGGAACTGGGTTTGAGGTACTTCAGGTCTAGTTGACTTAATTCTTTGAGGATCACGGGACTTGGTTCAATGGATTCTTGACTGCCTAATTAGAGTATTTCGGAGCACACGCACAACTCTTGTTGATAATGACCTAACTTGGACACCTGCACCCTTCACATGGCTCAACTCAGTTGGAGTGGTGAGGGGATTGGATTTGCCGGTATGAGACGCAAACAAGTGGAAACACTTGTCCTTCTCTAGGGAGGGAAGTGCACCCCAACCCGTCCAGTGATTAGGAATTCTAAAGACGGGAGAGTGTGGGTTGCGATAAAGCTTCAAAAGAGGGATAATCTACTGGCTCAAGAGGAAAAACTCATTATGTAAATGATGCTGCGAATAGTATTTCAAAAAAAAAGACAGGACTGTACAAAAATAAAATGCCTGCAAAAGTATGTGATTATGTTGTATAGTCAATAAGCAAGCTTGAATTCCAAAGTCAAATTATGTGAGCCTGCAGCTGGATGACTTGACTACACTGGTCTTGCATCCTAGGATAGGTAGCTACACTGGCTACCGTCCATTCTTCTCTTCACCCCCTCCTCTTGAGCGGGTTGCCACTTGAACTTAGAAGGGAATACCCCACTCCTCAAGGAAGGAGTTATTGGACTGGGGAATCATTGGGTTGTCATGCTGGAGAAGTCAGTCTCTTTGTCATTCTAGCTGGGGAGAGCCACTATCACTTACACTGTACGAGTCAAATTCATAGTCGTAAGGGTTTGCGTATGAGTTGAGATATTTCTGACCTGGCTAATTAGGAGACTTGGGCAGAGTTTTGGGATTCTCAAGGACTGTCGGATTTCAAATCCGGTTCTCAGTAAGGTTCCGCCCGCACTAAAATTCCAAAGGTCCGACTTAAGCTCCAAACTTTGATTTTGCGAAGACAAGTTTGATAATTAAATTAAATCCACATTTTTTCTTTTTCTTTTCTTTATTTTTCTTTTCTGCACTTATTGCATAAGTGTTTGCTAGGGACTAGCAAAGGCAAGTATAGGGGGATGATGAATCTACGTTTCATCATCTTTATTCTATCATTTTGGCCTTAAAACCCCTAGTAAATGGGTGTAATTAGGCTTAATTTAGGCATTTTAGCATACATGCATCATTGTGTAAATATTGTGTACAATGCGGTTTTTAATGCCAAAATTATAGAATAAAGAAAAGAAAAAGAATAAAATATTGCAAATATTTTATGACCCGAAACCCCGAGACCTAGGCATTTCGATGACTAGGTCGACAAGGAATAAAGTAGGGGGAGATGAGGGCCAAAATACCAATAAAAACACCTTGTATTTCATTCATTCTTAATTCATTTTGGGACCTATTTTTGGTTCCACTTTTTATACTTCAAATAAAGAAACTTTGAACATGAAAGTTGTAGATATTTAAATAAATAAAAATACAAAATTAATTTCACTCAAAAATAATGTAAAGATAAAAAGTTATGGTCTGAATAAAATCCCAAAATCCCAACTTGCCAGACCTGTATCTCCCAAATAAAAACTTGAAATGTGTCAAACTCACTTTAATTGTATATAATTTAAAATAAGCTATCTAATGGCGATGGTTCACATTTGGCGGAGCTACGGTTTGAAAGTTGAGTTTTGGACCCTTATTGTATACTTGTACAGATTAAAATATTCATTTTATTATTTATTAATTATTTTTTACCATTTTATATTTTTATAATTTTATAAATATTACTTATAGTTTATTTGTATATTAAAATCAGAATAAAAACCTAAATAAAACACCAAAATATTTACTTGTCTATAACATACATATGTATAATACCTATATACATACCTATATTATTAATAGTTCTATTTTATTAAATATCCAAAACACTTCAGAAAAATAAAATAAAAATATATTTAAGTGTATAAAAGTATTTTATAAATTTATAAAATAATAAACAAAATAAATAAAATTAAATGTACAAAAGAAAAATAAAAACATTAAAATATACAGATATATAGACCTATACAAGCCTAAAAAGGTAACTTATTATTTTACACCTCTATAAAAATCACTATAAAATAATTTATAAAATAATAAACATTTTTTATTTAATAATCAAAAATTAATTAATTTGTTTTCTATTTTTAAATGATTTTTCAATTGTTTTTCCAGGGATTTTTCCTGGTTGGTCCACGTGGACCAACCAGGTGGCTTGGAAAGTTGACCTGCGGGTCAACTCTTTAAGCCCTAGCCCTGTAGCTCTGTCAGAATGCACGCCACCCCTCTCTTCTTGATTTTTTTGCTATCAATCCGTTGCTCGAGGAAGAGTTGACGCTTCATGACAATTGTACCCGGCAGCACCATGATCCACGCCGACCATATCTCTTGGGCAGATCGATTATGCGCTGATGACCTAGCTTTTCAGAGGGTCTAGATGTCTCACAAGGCGAGAGATCCAGTCGCTGAGTCCACCGCTCCAAAATACCCAGATCGATCAACAATTAACCCACAATAATATATGCAATGAATATCCAAAAACGTGGAGTTAAAATTTATTATAACTCTACATGCAAATGTGTATAGGTGTAAGTACAGGTAGAGGTCGAACACTGGGAGGCGAATGGTTGTATGTGATGTATCATTGAATTATTCAATCAATTGTTCATGTCCTTTTATTGTTTTTGTGGGTTTTGGATTTTATATATATATTTTTTATTTTGGTTTTTATAATTTTTATTTTGTTTTTATATTATATATATATATATATATATTTTTTATATTCTTAGTAATAAAAATATATAGATACATTTATATACATATAAGATATATAAGATATATATAAAGAGATGTATATATAAGAAGAGAGAGAAAGAGGAATAATATAGTGTATATATATATAGACATAAATACTAAATATATACATAGATATAATTTTTTTGATTTTAAATATTTTTCTAATTTTTTTGTTATCTTTCTGAAATATTTCTAATTTTTATGTATTTTTTTATTTCAAAAATGTCCTTAATATAGGACTAATTAAATAGCCAAATATAATTTAGGTTTTAAAAATATAAAATAAACTCCAAAAATTCCCAAATTAGTTTTAATATATTAATAATAATATATAGAGAATTATAAAAGAGAAAAATATATTTTTGGGGTTTTTAAAGGATTTTTCTATTTTTTTGTTGGATTTTGGGGCTTTCTGATTTTTTTACTTTTCTTTTTCATATTTTTAGGGTTTTTCAATCTCTGGACTCAATATAGGTATAATTATACCATATATAATTTTTTTAGAATTTTTCAAAAACCTTTCATAATTTTTTTGTATTTTATAATTTAGACAGTACAAAAATGGCTTCTTTTTCATTTTTAATAATTAGGAAAAATGCAAAAAAATACGAAATAAAATATGGGCGTGGAAGAACACTGCATGGAGCATCTATCCTAATTTTTGTGAATTTTTAGGAGCCTCATAGGTATTTTTAATAAATGGATAAAAGACACAAAAATAATTAAGCCTGGCAGGGGCATTTTTGCAAATAAAATAAGTTCAGAGGGTTACAGTGCAAAAACACCAAAATATTATAACGTATTCTGCAATTTTAAGGATTAAAACCAAATCAACAAACCCGCCAGGGCCCCCTTGCAAATTGACCATCACGTGGGACTACACGTGATCCGCACCTACAGGGACCAAAACGCAATTTCCTAAAATATAGGGTCCTGGTTGCAATTTTTCACAAAAATAATACACTGGGAATTTTATTTTATGGACTAAAAATAAATACGCAAACATACAGGGGGACTTGTGCAATTTTACCACCTCACGTGGGACGGCACGTGAGGTGACGTGGACTGGACCCAGGTGTAATATGAAAACAATACAGGGGGTCTCATGCAAAATTTCCACATTATTTACAACGTGCTATTTATTTTACAGTATTAAACATTAAATATACAAAAAGGAGCGGTTGAATGTGCAAATTACCCCCACAGGCGCTGGATCTAACGGTTGAGCTTCGTGACTTATCCACGTGGCGCCTCCACGTGAGCCGATGACGCTTCACCGATGAGCGGTGAGGATTAGATCACCCAAGGTGATCTGACGGTCAGAGCGATGCTCCATCGGATGGCTGTGATTGAAACTGGGGCCTTCGTCTTCATCCAACGGCGGGAAGCGCACGTGCAAGAACAGGGAAGAATGCTCGTCGGGGCGAGCTTCTTCCTCTCGATCTCGCTCCTCCGCCGGTCTTTGCCGCACCTGAAGGTCCGAGACGCTTCCTGGAGGGTTGCTCTATCTGCTGGAGGTGATAGATCAGCCGGAGACACGTTGGAGCGCCGCCACGAGCTCGGAGAAGAACAGCAGCTCCAGGTACCTCCGCCCACTGGTAAATCGACTCCTGGTGCTTTGTGAGGCACCTAACCTGCACAGGAAGGTAGAGGGGCTCGAGGTCTTTCTCCTCGACCCGGGGTTTGAAGCTGGGAGCACGGAGATGATGATGGGCGAGGAAGCTCCGGCGAAGGGTGATGGAGGAGCTTCGATTCGCGGAACCAAGGAGGCTCCGGTTGATAGGAGGTGGCTGGAAGGTGGAGAAGGTGAAGGGGGACGAAATGACGGTGAAAGCGAGTCGGGAAAACAACGATGGCACGGTGGAGAAGTCGCCGGAGCGGAGCTCCGGCGAACTTCGAAGAACCTAAATTACGCTAATCTACTAATCTAAATGCGAAATAAAATGCGGAAATAAAATGCGGGAATAAAAATCTACCTAAAAAGATAAACGTGCAGCTCTTATACCTGAAGGGACTCCAGGAGCAGGGCGGCTGCCGGAGCGCCGCCATGGGTGCAACCTTCGCCTCTCCGACCGATTCAAGATGCTGGCGAGCTCCTCCTGTCACAAGGAACATCACCGGGACCGAATGCAAGGAAGGGATTGGCTGAAAGCTGACCAAAATTGAAGAGGAGGCGAAGGTTCCTTATTTATACACAGACTGGGCACCCTTATTGACCGGGTTGTAGCCGGCGATACGAGCTATGTAAAAAGGATCTAAATGATCGGCGGGGATCATGGATGATCAGAGAATAATTTGTCAGAAGGATTCGAGGGAGAATGATGGACGAGACGCCCAAGAAAAAGGCATGAAAAGCGGGGGACAAGATGGTCCACGTCAAGTCAGACGCCTGGGGGCGCAGTTGACCGAGCGGTCAACAAACGCAAGGTCCTGATTGGTCCACGTCAACAAGAAGTTGACTGATTATTTTACCATAATAAATGAATTAATTAGATTTTACTTATAAAATAAAAAATGTTTATAAATTAATGTAGTATTTATTTATGATTTTTATTTATTTTTTTGAAGTATTTTATTATGAGTTTATTAAAATAATGTATTTATAAGTATATTTATTTTTATTTATTTTTATTTTGTTTATTTTATTTTATTATTTTATATTCTTATTTTATAAATTTATAACTTTTTTTTGTGAGTGTATATTTTTATTTGATTTTTATGAGGTTATTTACATTTTTAAATAAATGTGTTTATGTATATGTAGGTATACTTATATGTAGTTTACATATATATATTATATACATTTTATTTATTTAATGTATTTTACTTGTTTTTTTATGTATTTGTATTTTTAATAAGTTATATATGATATATACATTATTATAAAAATATAAAAGAATGAAACAATTAAAGAATGTTTTCCCTTTTTATTTATGTACATTCTTCACATAGGTATTTTGTCTGTAGATTACATAGACTTATTTTATGTTACAACTTATTGTTGGTTTTATTCTAATGTCAATATGTACTTGAATTATATACATTATCTACAAAATTAAAAATATAATTTGGTAAGTTTGGTAAGATTAATAAATTATTGAATAAAATGAATTTAATTCATGGTATGCATGTACAAGAAGGGCCTCAAAAATCCTAACTTCCACAGATGGACTCCAAAAATTATGAAAGCCAATTTTTATTAAAATAGTTCTTGAAATGCTATATACAATTAAAGGTGAGTTTGGGTGATTTTGAGTTTTTATTTGCAAGATATGGGTCTGTGAAGTTGAGATTTTGGCTTTTTATTCTGTGTATAAAATGTACACTGAGTATTATTTTTACACAAAACTCAATTTTGTAATTTTATTTACATTATTATCTACAACTTTTAATGAACCAAGTTTCTTTATTTGATGAATAAATAATTATGTACAAAATAGGTGTCAAAAATGCATAAATAAATGAGGTATTTATTGTATATTGGCCCTTATCTCCCCCTACTTTATTCCTTGTCGACCAATTCCATGCTGGCCTTGGTCTCGGGGTTTGGGTCAATAAAATATTGCAATATTTTATTCCTTTTTCTTTTCTTCTCTTTATTCTATAATTTTGGCATTAAAAACTTTATTTTATGTACAATAAATATAATAAATAATGGGTGCTATTATGTACAAATAATGCTATTTACATGCATTTGCTGGGGTTTTTAGCCAAACTGATTAGAATAAAGGTGATGAATGGGGATCATCATGCGCCACCTGTGATTCGTCTCGAAGTTCGTCCCTCACCACCTATTCAAAAACCGCCCCAATCTCCCTTCGACCTTTGAACCCTCTTCATCCCTTGTTGGGCTCAAGTTGGCCAGCTCCGAATAGAACTTGGTGCCAGCAGCTCTCCAGCCCGTGCGCGAGTCTTGGCGAGGCGTTGAAGGGTGGATTCCACCCCTCATCTCTGGCTCCGGCCGTGAGGTCTATCTCTGGCCCCCCCCGGCCATCGAGGTCTATTTTTCTTTAATTTTCTCGCATTTTCTTATTCTAGTAGCCTTAGGCGTCCCATATCCCATTGCACCTTCAGCCCATCCATTCACCATTCATTCCAACTCGCCAGAGCTTGCTCCGGCGAGTCACTTTTCCGCCATCACCACTGCATCCAACAGCCAGGAGGGGCGAGGCACTTTGCCCTCGCCCTCCTTGACATTTCTTGCAGGCACAGACGTGAAGCGGAACCTGGGATCGAGTTTTGGACCTCTGGCCGAAGCTACCTGGAGCACCCAGCTCCGCCACCTCCGCGGCTGCTATATTGGGCTCCGCGGGAGTTTTGAGGACCCCAGGAGATCGACAACACCTGCAGGAGCTTGTGGGGCCATTTTGAAGTAAATAGGACCGCCGGAGAAGGAGTAGCTCGGCCGAAGGAACCTCGCAGCGGCGGGGGATCTTCCCTGTTCGTCCATCGGCCATTCTCCCGCCGTCGGATTTTCAAGGCCCCCCAGATCGCACGGCGTCCGTTGGATCGTCTCGTCCAGCAGTCGTTGATCGTCTCCGATGATTTAATACTGACCGACGGTTTGCAAAGCATAATCGCGTGCCCGCAAGCCGCCACGTGGCAAGTGGGAGAAGGAGGACCCTCGGATCGCCCGTTAAGTGAGGGTATTTTGCATCTACCCCCTCGCTATTTTTGTAATATCCTATTAGTACCTAAACTTTCATCTGCATTAATATTGTTGTAATATTTGCAAACTGCACCCCAGGTGTTTGTGTTATTCCACTTTGACCCCTGCTAGGTCACGTGCTTCGCGTACGTGACTTGGCATTTTTGTAGGGATACCCTTAAGCTCCTGGGTATTTGTCTTTAATCCAGCAACAATTCTATTAATTATTTATTTCTAGAGATTTTGCGTATATGCCCCTGTAGTTTCAATATATTGCGTTTGGGTCCACGCATGCGCATGTGCTTGTCGCGTGCGCCTTAGTGATTTTGCAACTTTGACCATCACGGCTTTGGGTATTTAGAGTTGATCCAGAAAGTATTCGAGTCAGTTTATAATATTTTGAGGAGAATTGCACGTAGGCCCCTAACTTTCTGGATAATTACAAATATACCCCTGACTTGTGTGTATTTTCTTGTTGTGGTTTCTATTTATTGTATGCATCTATAGATACCTAAAAAATCCACAAAAATCATCATAAGTTCCTGTTGTATAGATAATTTCATGACCTATTTTTAGTTTGCATTTTTTATTGCATTTAGTATTTATAAAAAATCAAAACACACATTTTCAACATTGTTTGCAATTTAAAATCCTTAAAAAATAAAAAAATACTTCAGAAAATTCCCAAAAAATATATTTTGTCTATTTTAGTTTGTTTTAGTTTGAATCCAAAAATCATTAAAAAATACAAAAAAACACTAAAAATTTAAAAAATCTAAAAACCTTTATAAAAATTTATAAAATTCATAAATAAATCTAAAATTGTGTTTTCTTTTCCTGAATTTCTTTATTTTGTTATCTTTAACGTAAAATTAATTTTGAGAATTTTTGTTACTGTTTGTTATTTTAATTTCTCCATTTAGTTTCAGATCTTTATTTTATCCACTGTTTTCAATATTTTTGACTTTAAAAATACCAAAAAAATTAAGAGAAATATAGAAAAATCACAAAAATATTAGAAAAATATAAAAAAGCCAATAAAAGAACTTATTTCCTATTTTTGAGTATTTTTAATTATTTTTATAGATACCTTATCTCTTTCTTTCCTTGTTTTGTATATATACTTTATTTTATCTTTTTAAAGAAAAAGAGAATTTAAAAAAATATAAAATATAAAAAGAAAATATAAAATCTGAAAATTAAAAATAAAAATACAAAAATATAAAATTAAAAATTAAATAAAATATAAAATTAAAACTCACAAAAAATAGCATAAATAGACAACTCATCACAGTCACGCATTTTGTGCATTTTGCCTCGTTCTACCTGTCTGCTCCCTGTGTTCGACCTCTACACATACTTGCACCTATACACATCTTCTTTATAGAGTTATAATAAATTTTGACTCCGCACCGTTTTTCATTGCTTGATTTCTGTTGTGGGTTAATTGTTGTTTTAATCCAGGATTCGTGCGGTCGCCACAACGACTTTGTCTCCGCCTTGTGTGAGACATATTTAGACCGCTCGATTCTCGCGGTTAATCAGATACCTACTTTATAACCTTGAGATTCTAAAAAGATCTCATATCAGAGAATTTGATTCTTAGAGGATGACTCTCTTGAGAATCAAGATGAAAATGAAGTAAAGGAACTCATTTAATATTGAGATGATAATGAGGCTCCTAAATTTGGAAACTAAAAGGATAATTAAAGATGAAACATTACCTCTTCAAATGAGTTTGAGGATATTCCATGTGTCAGTTAAGTCTGACAATGATCGGACTTCATGTGATGAAGCTCCTGAGGATCATGACATGGAAAGATGGATGTTAGCAATAAAAGTCTAAGGTAGACTTCATATACAAGTGTTGTATATGGACCCTCGAGGATCCACCTATAAGGGTAAGACCCATAAAGTGTAAATGGATCTTCAAAAGAAAGGGAACCTGATGATAAGGTAGAGACCTTCAAAACTCGGTTCGTAGCCATGAGTTACCACCGGAAGAGAAGACATTGCTGCGATAAGACTTGCTCGGTGACCATGCTTAGACCCATCGGAATATTGCTAACTATAAGACGCACAACTTGATCTTGACATATTCAAGATGGAAGTCAAGTTTTCATTCCTTCCATGAATACCTCTTTGAGGATATTCACATGAAGTTGCCCCAGGGCTTCTGGTTGAGGAAAGCAAGGTATGCAAGCTAAAGAAACTCCATCTATGGACTCAATAAACTTCTTGTAGTTGGAACATAAGATTTGATGAAATCATAAATGTTATGATTTCAGATAGAATCTTGATGTACCATGAGAAGCTTAGTGGGAGTGCTATTGTGTTCATCGTGCTAAATGTAGATAATATCCTAATCATTTGGAATGATATAAGGATGATAATAAGTGTTTTATAGAATGACTATTCCATATCTTGAAATATGATTTCAAGGATACCTCTTAGATCTTAGTTCTGAAGGTGTTTAGAAGCGAAGAGAAGAGGATATTGGGACTGTCACATTTGTAGTACATCTTAGACATATTCCAATTTTTTTGGAAATTCCAAGAAAGGCTTCCTTCCCTTAAGATTTGGTACTGACCCATCTGAAGGGATAGCACCTCAAGGAGTTGAGGAAAGTGAATTCTAGAACTACTTGCACTTGTGCATCAGTTACGAAAAGCCGAGTGTATGCTAGATGTGTACAAAAGCCAGATATCTACCATGCAGTGGAGTAGAAAAGTGTTGCTAATCCTACTATGGAGAGAAAACACTTGATTGCAGTAATAACAAAAATCTTCATAGATGACAAGATTTTTTTGAGATAGTGATCTCAGAGTCTTATCTTCAAAACTTAAGACTTTATAGATAGAGATCTAAAAGTTCTTAACTGTAGATGCCTTAGGAGATAGAGATCTCCAGGAATAAAGGTATTCTAATAAGGATTATGGAAATACTGGTTATGATAATTATTAAGCTGTAGTGTCAAGGACACTATAACTAACAAGATTGAGTATTGGTTGCACGAGATGCAACATTCACATTAGATGCGAGCACTATGCAAGTGTCGTAAAAGGACTTGGCGTAGTCTCACGGGAACAGAGTGACTGATCAGCTTACCTAGTTATTTTCAAAAAGCCCATGATTGTCACATGAGTGTGGGGTTTAAATGATTAGCCCATTAATGGCTCTTTGGGCTAGTGGGAGATTGTTGGATATGCGAGCCACGGCGAGCCATTATGCAATAAATGTTATTGCAAATATTATTCCCTGATCTGAAATGAAGAATAAATAATTTTGCATAATAGGTCCCTTAGTACAATTAGGGCTATGTACCATGGCCATCTTAATTAATCACACAGCTGTTGATTTAATAATTGAATCATAGAGGTTGGTGCTTGGATGAATATCTAAAGGGTTAGATTGAGGACTCATCAAGCACTGTCAAATGATTGTTAAGATGTGATATCCAGCCTGAGTAGGAGACGGCAATCCTTTCTCACATAGGTTGATATATGACCGACCTCTTGATGCAGGTCCTCTGCATAGGAATAGAGATTTGGAGGTGTCAGATTAGTTAAGTCAAAGAGTGGACTTAAGGAGATCGAGATAACCAAAGTCCTATATCGTATGCTGTCATGATACAGGCACACATCATCTGACCGGAGACATATGTGTTACTATATGTCTGAGTATGTACATTTGGCAGACCAATACGTTGATGACCTAACCAAGGTCTATACACCGGCGCGCTGGTGTGCATATAAGGGCATATGAGTAATACGATCTCTCAAAGGTATCATACAAGTTCACTATTGAACTGGAAGACATGAGCTCACTCATGAGATATTGGGAAGAATAAAATTCCGTGCACTGTTGTCTCGCTTTGGAAGCTTGACTGAATTTGTAGATTTGATATATACTTTTGGAAAGATTATGATCAAGACATGGGTGTGATATATGCTTTTGGAAAGTATATGATCGATACCAACTCCAATGATCAAATGAGAAACTTACTGATAAAACTCTGAAGTAGACAGTATAAAGTTGATCTAATACTTCGGATTTATTCTGGTCTTCCAGTATGCAGGATGTACAGGTGTTTAACCCAAAAATCGGTGATCTTAAGTTCCACAAGGCGGGAACTCAGTCGTTGAATCGACCACGCGAAATTCGGATTAAAACAACAATTAACCCACGACAAATAAATCAAGCAATGAAAGTAAATATGCGGAGTTAAAACTTTATTATAACTCTACAACAAGATGTGTAAGGTGCAAGTATGTGTAGAGGTCGAACACAGGGAGCAGACAGATAGAATGAGGTACTAAGCACCAAAAATGTGTGTGTTGTGATCAAAAGTCCTACTATGCTATTTTTGTGGGTTTTTAATTTTATTTTTTATATGTAATTTTTAATTTTATATTTTTGTATTTGATTTTTTAATTTACTGATTTTTATATTTTTCTTTTTTATATTTTATATTTTTTTATTTTCTTTTTCAATATTGGAAAAATAAAGACAATGTAATAAAATGGAGAAAGAGCTATTTATAAAAATAGATAAAAGCGTTCAAAAATAAGCAAATAAAGTCTTTTTGGTCTTTTTATACTTTTTTACTGTTTTTGTGATTTTTGGGTAATTTTTAGAATGTTTTTGGTATTTTTAAATAGCAAAATAAAGAAAACAGTAGAAAAAAATGCAAGGCTGAAACTAAAATGGAGAAATAAAATAGAAAACAGTAACAAAAATTCTCCAAGTTAATTTTCAATGAAAGATAATGAAATAAGGAAAATTTAGGCACAAAGTTTGTATTTTTAGGGATTTTGTAGAATTTTTTAATATTTTTATAGAGGTTTTTAGAGTTTTGTAAGTTTTAGGAGTTTTATTTTGTATTTTTTAATGATTTTTGGTCTGAAAGTAGAACACACTAAAGAAACAAAATATATTTTTTTGGGATTTTTCTGATGAGCTTTTATATTTTTTTTGGTATTTTATAATGCGAACAGTGCTGAAAATGGACGTTTTTTATTTTTTAATAAATATTAAAATGCGATAATTAAGGAAAATAAAAATATGAGGTTAAACTACAATGCAACAGGGGCTTAAAATGATTTTTGTGGAATTTTTTTAGCAATTTATAGATGCATGCAAAAATACTAGAAGCATAAGGAAAATGCATGTTCGCAGGGGCATTTATGGAAATATCAGAAACTTGCAGGGCCAAAATGTAAGTTTTCCAAATACTGATCAACACACAATAATATTTCTGGCCTAAACAATAACCAACCAAAGCCCAGGAGTATTCGCGCAAAAAGCCCCAGGCCCTCGTGAGTCGCACGTGGGGCAGCAGGGACCTAGACGCTATTCATGAAAGTTACAGGAGCTCTCAAGAAAAATGACCAGAAAATATATAGCTTTAAAGAAAAGTTCTTGGAAGGAAAACTAAATACAGAAAATCTCCAGGATATTAATGCAAAATTACCAAGCCACGTGCGCGAAAGCACGTGGCCTGGCAGGGGTCGGAATGAAATAGCGCAAGATCTGGGGCTATTGCTAAATGTTACAACATTAATGACACTGCAATTAAAAGTTTATGTAGTGAAAGCAAAGTAACAAAATCGCTGGGAAATTACTGCAAAATACCCAGACAATAGGCAGTCACGGACGGCGGATATCTCTTTACTTGTCCACGTGTCGCGTCCGAGGCGCGCGATGCCCCTTCGGCGTTGACGGCCGAGATTAGATTATCTCTGACTGATCCGATGGCCTTCGACGTGCGGAATCCAACGGTCCAGATCAAAAGATCTCAGCGGATGGACGATCCAAGCACACCTTATCCAATGGTTGCTGTGCGGCTGGTAGAATAAAGTCGATCCGACGGTGGGCAAGGGCTATGGATGAACTGGGAGCAGGCCGCTGCGAGATGGGCCTCCGGCGAATCGATCTCCCTCCTCCACCTCCGAATGGTGCTTCAAAGAACGCCCAGCCGCTCCTGGAGGATGGATCTACCTTCTGGCGGCGCCAAAATGGCCGAGAGGGCACGGATGCGCCGCCGCAAGGTCTGAAATGGCGCGGCTCCAGGTGCTTCGTCTTTGGAAAAACCGAGCTCCAGATGTGAGCCCCCTCGACCTCTGGGATCTGCAAGGAAAAGCAAGGTCGACATTAGCTTGTTCGCAGTCTGAACGAGGGTTGAAAGGTGGGGTATGGAGTGGAAAAAGACGCCAGAGCTCGAGAGCTCCGGCGATGGTTCGGCGCGAGATCTACACCAATCAAGAGGTTCACTACCAAATTAGATGCACAAATTAAAAACCAGAAATAAGGGCGAACTGTGCAGCAAGAAACGAATGGAAAATGCAGCAAAAAAAAATGACCTCACGGGTAGATGACCGGAGATGGGTACCTCGACGGCCGCATTTGGCCGGAGATGGTGGAACGGCCCCCTCGGCCTTCTACTGGACCCCCCTCGCCGGCTGGAGGAGGCCTGTCACGCCTCCAGTCCGGAGCACGGCACTTGGGAGCTCAAAGAAGGTCAAAGGAAGGTTCAAAATGAAAGTGGAGTTTTGGGTAGCTTTTGAAACAATGGCCAAGGGGCGAACTCGAGACACGCTCACGGGCACGCGAAGAAGATATTGGAGAATCCGAGTGGTCAGCGTGAATCCTGGTGATGCCAGGAACATCTTTCATGTAGAGAGCAACTTCCCTCGAGCAACGCACAAGCGGCGAAAAATTCGAGAAAAGAGGGGAACGGCCATTGTCCAGCGAGTTTGTGACCTCGGTCATAGAGTTGACCCATGGTCAACGGGATGGCGTGGCCTGATTGGGCCACGTCATCCGCAAAAAGACAAAAGTCAAATAAAAGGTTTGTAAATTAAATAAAAAATATTAAATGATTTAATTAATTTTAGGTTATTTAATGAAAAATGTTTATTATTTTATATAGTATTTTATTCCGATTTTTAATTATTTTTATGAGTTATAATTTTACAAGTTGCTTTTATACCCTTATATAGGTATATTATCTATATGTTTGATTATTTTATTTTTATTTAGTGATTGTAATTTTATTATTTTTATTTCTTATTTTATAAAATTATAAACACTTTTATATACATAAAGATATTTTTATTTTGTTTTTATGATTTATTTTCTATATTAAATAAAATAATAGTATCAAAAGTATAGGTATACATATAGGTAGGGTACCTATGTGTTCTATATACAAGTATTTTTATTTGTATTTTCTTTGTATTTTTATTCTAATTTTAATGCACATAATTATCATAAGTAATATTTACAAAATTATAAAAATATAAAAATATAAAAATAATGAATAAATAATAAATTGAATATTTTAATCAGTACATCTATACAACGGGGGTCCAAAACTCAACTTTCAAACCATAGCTCCGCCAAATGCGAAACCACCGCCAATAAATAGCTTATTTTCTTCTATATACAATTAAAGGTGAGTATGCTGCATTTGGAGTTTTTATTTGTGAGATACGGGTATGGGAAGTTGGGATTCTGGAATTTTATTCAGACCATAACTTGTTATCTGCGTAACATTTTGTCTGTGAAATCAATTTTGTATTTTTCTTTATTAAATTATCTACAAATTTCATGTACAAAGTTTCTTTATTTGATGTATAAAAAGTGGAACCAAAATAGGTCCCAAAATGAATAAAGAATGAATTAAAGGTATCTGTATTTTGGCCCTTATCTCCCCTACTTTATTCCTTGTCGACCGAGTCATCGAGATGCCTAGGTATCGGGGTTTCGGGTCATAAAATATTTACAATATTTTATTCTTTTTCTTTTCTTTTCTTTATTCTATAATTTTGGCACTAAAAATCGCATTTTATACAATATTTACACACATATGCATGGATGCTAAAATGCCTAGATTAAGCCTATTTACACGCATTTACTAGGGTTTTTAAGGCCAAAATGATAGAATAAAGATGATGAAACGTGGATTCATCATCCCCCTATACTTGCCTTTGCTAGTCCCTAGCAAACACTTATGCAATAAGTGCAAAATAGAAAATAAAGAAAAGAAAAAAGAAGAAGGTGGACTAAGTGTAATGATCAAACTTGTCTTCACAAAATCAAAGTTTGGAGCTTAAGTCGGACCTTTGGAATTTTAGTGCGGTCGGAACCTTAATGAGAACCGAATTTGAAATCCAACAGTCCCTGAGAATCTCAAAACTCTGTCCAAGTCTCCTCAATAGTCAGGTCAGAAATACTTCAACTCATACGCAATCTCTTATGACTATGAATCTGACTTGTACAGTGTAAGTGATGGTGGCTCTCCCCAACTAGAATGATAAAGAAACTGACTTCTCCAGTACGACAACCCAATGATTCCCAATCCAATAACTCCATCCTCGAGGAGCGGGGTATTCCCTTCTAAGTTCAAGTGGCAACCAGCCCAAGAGGAGGGGTGAAGAGAAGAATGGACGGTAGCCAGTGTAGCCACCTATCCGAGGATGCAAGACCAGTGTAGTCAAGTCATCCAGCTGCAGGCTCACATGATATGACTTTGGAACTCAAGCTTGCTTATTGACTTTAGAACATATGTACATACTTTGCAGGCTTTTTATTTTTGTACATGCCTGAACTTCTTTTTTTTTTTGAAATACTATTCACAGCAGCATTTACATAAGGAGTTTTTCCTCTTGAGCCAGTAGACTATCCCTCTTTTGAAGCTTTATCGCAACCCACAGCCTCCTGTCTTTAGACTTCCTAATCACTGGATGGGTTGGGGTGCACTTCCCTCCCTAGAGGAGGACAAATGTTTCCACTTGTGTGCATCTCATACCGGCAAATCCAATCCCCTCACCACTCCAATTGAGTTGAGCCATGTGAAAGGTGCAGGTGTCCAAGTTAGGTCATTATCAACAAGAGTCGTGCGTGTGCTCCGAAATACTCTACTTAGGCAGTCAAGAATCCATTGAACCTAGTCTCATGATCCTCAAAGAATTAAGTCAACTAGATTGAAGTACCTCAAACCTAGTTCCCATAAGGTCCCTGTTATTTAGGTAGATTTTAAGGTCCAATCAAGCTCCAATCTCCGGATTTTACTTAGACTTGTTCAACTATCAAACACAATCCGAAAAATGCGAATGATATGCAATGCAATGCAGAAAATATTTTTGTGATGCAATTTTCAAAGATTTTGAACTTTTTATGGATTTTTGAAAAGATGATGCATGATGATTCATATGTAGATGCATTTTTTTGTATTTTTTTCAAAAAAAATTTTCGAATGTTTTTGGATTTTAATTTTGCAAATGTTTTTGGGATTTTGAAAACAAAAGTTTTGGTTGAAAATTAGGTTAAAATATGTACACAGGAGTGCTTCTTATATATACAAGAAGTGGATTTTAAGGATTTACAAGGGTAAGTGATCAATTTTATAAGTACATGTATATAGTGGATTTTGGTGTGATGTAAATATTCCTCAAACTTATATGACACAAGCTTTTCACACAATTTTTGAAAACAATAGTCCAAAATAATTTTTACAAACATTTTTGCAAACATGTACACACATTTAAAATCATTTTGCAAAGGTTTTTCATACAGTATATATAGGTTTTTCAAAACATTTTTGCAACCATTTTTCAAACCATTTGCAAATCATTTTTCAAACATTTTATTTCACACAAAGAAAATAAGTTTTTACAAACCACACATTTTTACAAAGGTTGAAAACATGTGACAAAATATTTTCAAAATAGTTTTCAATAAATGTTCACGAGGATTTTCAAACTATTTTTCAAACATTTTGCAAAAAATATTTTCACCTGATTTATTAATCAGTAAATACAAAAAGAATTTGAGGAATAAAACACCTTTTTATTAAAGATTTTTTAATGGATTTTAAAGAATTTTTCTAGCCATATTATTAAGAAAATACGAAAGTACGAGTTATGGCTAAAGTATATACACAGTATATACGACCCCCCTATACTTAGCTTGAGCTATGTCCTCATAGATCAGAGAGGAAAGAGAAGGCATAACTCGTACTGAGTATAGGAAAATCTAAAGAATAAATGAATACAGAGATGAATGAACGAAAGAGAAGTTGACCGTCCCTCCTATACTTAGGATCAAATAATCCTAAGTATAGCAAACTGTGCACAAAGCAGGGAGGGTCAAGGGTGGGAATGAACAGATCGTACTCAGATTGTCTCCCCCTATACTTAGGGTAAAATATCCCTAAGTATAGACAAGAAGAGGAGACAATGGAGAGGATCAAAGAATAGAGAAACTCAGGGTGCACCCCCCCCCCTACACTTAGGACAAAGTACATCCTAAGTATGGAAAACTGTCTACAAGGGCGGCACCTTTTTGGTAGATGAAGAAGATAGAAGAGGAAAAGAAGAAAAGAAGAAAAGAAGAAAAAGAGATGAAGATAGAAGAAGAGATTGTGAGGATGTACGCATCGCTCCCCCTATACTTAGGGTGAAAGAAGCCCTAAGTATAGGCAACGACAGGAGTGATGATACGGAACGATGAAAGAACACTCGGCTCGTCCACCCCCCTATACTTAGGACAAAGTACGTCCTAAGCTAGGCAAACACGAGAATGGGTGGACGAGCAATACAGAAGAGAGACGGAGGTACACAACACGAATGTACAACAGGATGGATGTACAGAGGGTCAAGAAGGTATAAAGCGAACCTTCTTGCGGGACCGCTGAGGAATGGATCTAGTGTGATGCAGGTCGACATCAGGGTCCACAGTGGACGGAAGCCGATCAGGGTCGACAGAGTGAAGATCCTCAGTGGCCCTAGGGTGTGAAGGCACAGACGGATCAGTGAAAGAAGTGTGACTAGGTCCGTCCTTGGGAGTCTCGCTAGTGTCGAAGTGAAAAGGGACGAACTCATCATCATCGGAAGTAGTGTACTCGGAGTCGTCCTGCGAGGTGTCGTCCAGGTCAAAATAAAAAGGCACAAACTCATCGGTGGAAGTAGTCGAACTCTGGTCGTCCTCTATAATTTCAACCGGATCATCTTTCTCATCAAAAGGCCCGAATTTCTGAAGAAAAGCAACTAAATCAAATTCGGCCTTAGTCTCATCAGTATCTACATGGTCAGAAGCGGACTCATCAGTGGAAGTAGTCGAAACATGTCCGTCCTGTCTAGTCTCTACATCTGCCCTCCGCTCAATGGTGTCAATCGTGTAGATCCCGCGGATGTCATCAACACAACGCCAAGTCCCAGAAGAAGGAACGTCGAGGTCCATGCTTTCCGAGTGTTCCTCAACAGGGAGGAGTTCTCGGGTCTCAGTGGAATCCAATAAGCAACAAAATTCTCTGATAGTATCATCAAGGTCATGGTCCTCGAGGTCAACCAAGATAGGTGAGGGCGCATCAGGTGCAGGTCTCTGGTCGGCAGTGGGTGCGGTGATCAACACTTCGCTCTCATCGGCAGGACGGAAGCGAACCTCTCCTGATCCATAATCGATAACGACCCTCGCAGATGCGAGGAATGGTCGTCCCAGGATGATTGGAGAGTGCTCCCCTGTGGAGATCTCCATGGGCAATACGACAAAGTCAACATGGTAGCTCGTGCCCTGAATCGAAATGACGGCGTTTTTAAGGATACCATTCGGCCTCTTTATTGATCCATCAGCAAACTGTACGATCATCCTGGTCTTCTTGAGAGGCCCTAAGTGAAGAGATTGTACCAGCGAGAAGGGTATAATGCTAATTAAAGCACCGCCGTCTAGGAGAGTGTGATCATATGTAAAGTCAGAGATGGTGCAGCTAATGAAAGGTGTGGCACTATTCTTCTTCCGATGAATGGGACGATGAGTGATGGCGTGGGCAGTGGCCATGGTCAAGATATGACGCTCAGATCTGCTCCTCCGCTTTCTCTTCTTGGGAAGAGGAGCAGATAAATCGGTCATGGCCTGCTGAAGTGGGGCACGGATAATCTCATGTATGGTGGCCACCACTTCGAGTTCAATCAATATTTTTTTTGAATTTTTGGACTTCCTCCATACAAGGGAGGAAGTCGGAATCAGCATATACACGAGGCATGCCCAGAGCAGTCTGTACAGCGGCATCCTCGGGGTCAAAGGTGGGACCGGGTGTGAAAGGCTGTGTGGTCAAAGGATCTGGCAAGTGGGCACTCTCCTCATAGTCTGACTCAATCAAAAGTCTCCCAATCTCTTTTTGTGTTTTTAAATTTTTCTCATTTTTTTGTATTTTGGGCGATTGCAAGCTCTCATGGTAATCCTCAAATGATTCCATATCCTCAAAGACTGGAGCGGCATTTTGGTTCTTATTTAAACTAGTTAGATCAGTGATCCTCGAGTTCATATGCTCCATCATCTGATTCCAGGTCTCAAGTGTTGATATCATGAAAGGTGACTCCAAAATCTCAGGATCGGGAGAGTCGAATGTGGGCGGTGGGTGTGGACAAAAATCACATTCCGGATCAGGATACTCAAGGAAGAGCGTGTTGTCGAAATGTGTAGGCGATGGTGGTGGAAATGACTGGTGAAGGTCAAAGTCCGGATCCTGAAATAGCGGGTTGGTCGGATATGTACAAAAATCAGGAGCAAAGTCCTCCTGGAAAAAGTGAGGTGGACCGGCTAGAGCGGACGAGGGATCCGCAAAGTCCGGATAGAAAATGCTCCAGGGGTCCATCTTGAAACAAAAGGCAAATGATCGGGAGAGCACGACGGTCCAGTCAAGAGAGTAGAAAAGAAGGCGCAAATGCGCAGGGATGATCTAGGACACACACAAAACAATCACAAGCAAATATGAAAACAAGTCAAACCCTCAATTCACCTACTCAACTCAGTAGAGACCGCAAAGAGCGGTCTTTTTATCTTGTCTGTTTTAGAGTTAGGTGAGAAGTCAAAAATTTGCACACAAACACTTAGGGGGCTGAAAATGGGATTTGGGCTCTAACCTTAGTATGTGCGCGAGCAAGTAAAAGCGAAGACAATGAGGGGATTACTCGCCCCAATACAAAATTTTCTTTTTGATCGATTTTTAGGGCCAAGTAATATTAGCAGTCCTAATTTTATTGATTGTCACTTTTTTTGGATTTTTAGTGAGAAATGCACGAGCCTATCGGGGAATCAATTCACTTAGCACCTAGGTATCAAAATCAGAGGGAGAGTCGGAAAAGCAATGCAAGCGGCAAAAACGATGATGAATGCTAAAGCGTAAATGCTCACCTTGCCTCCAGCACTCTACATGCAAAGATGCTCAGCAGAATTGAAACATATCTATATGCAAATGCAAGCCGATGAAATCGCCCTAAGTTTCAGAAATTGCTATTATCGGGAAGAACCACAAGTTGACCCCCAACCCTCAATCCTAATGTCCGATCTAGGCTCACCCCTCCTCTGCTCAACACATTTGAGTTAGGAGAAAGCGCTTGTGTGGGAATGAGCTCGCGGCGCGTGGATCGAAAGCTAATGATCAACTGTTTAAGATTTTGACTAAGTCCAAACGAAACTATAGGTGCATGCAAAATATTAAGTGTTTGGCCTTAGTCTATCGCAAGCAATGCTAAAAGCTAAGGGCTCAATCACACAAAAGAAATGAAAAATAAAACCGGAAAACAAAATAAAAAATGCGATGAAAAGCCGACAAAACCGCGGGAGCCCCCAAGTGAACAATCACTTGGAAATTAGGCTCGAATGTCCAAGTCTGGGGGTACCTGTATTATTACAAATATAGGTCGCTCTCTCACTTAAATTACAAAAATAAACACAAGGAAATAAATGCAACAACTACTGTGGAGCTCGGTCTACAAAAATCCTCTTCGTCTCCTCGATGCTCGGCTAGCAGATGCCGGCTTCACGTCGGTGCGTAGACGCCTAGGGTGGAGCACCTCCCTCGATCCGCGGTACCTTGCACAAAGTCAAACAGGAGAGGGGGTTAGACAGCTCAACAGATATATCAAAAATAAAGAAAATAAAATAGCAAAAATAAAAGCCGCGAAATAGACAAATGATCACAATCACGAACAAGACCCGAACTAAGCGATGTTGCTCCCCGGCAACGGCGCCATTTGTTTAACCCAAAATTCGGTGATCTTAAATTCCAAACAAGGCGGGAACTCAGTCGCTGAATCGACCACGCGAAATTCAGATTAAAACAACAATTAACCCATGACAAATAAATCAAGCAATGAAAGTAAATGTGCGGAGTTAAATTTTATTATAACTCTACAACAAGATGTGTACAAGTATGTGTAGAGGTCGAACACAGGGAGCAGACAGGTTGAACGAGGTACTAAGGCACCAAAAATGTGTGTGTTGTGATCAAAAGTCTACTATGCTATTTTTTGTGGGTTTTTAATTTTATATTTTTTATATGTAATTTTTAATTTTATATTTTTGTATTTTGATTTTTAATTTACTGATTTTATATTTTTCTTTTTTATATTTTATATTTTTTTTATTTTCTTTTTCAATATTGGAAAATAAAGACAATGTAATAAAATGGAGAAAGAGCTATTTATAAAAATAGATAAAAGTGTTCAAAAATAAGCAAATAAAGTCTTTTTGGTCTTTTTATACTTTTTTACTATTTTTGTGATTTTTGGGTAATTTTTAGAATGTTTTTGGTATTTTTAAATAGCAAAATAAAGAAAACAGTAGCAAAAATGCACGGCTGAAACTAAAATGGAGAAATAAAATAAAAAACAGTAACAAAAATTCTCCAAGTTAATTTTCAATGAAAGATAATGAAATAAGGAAAATTTAGGCACAAAGTTTGTATTTTAGGGATTTTGTAGAATTTTTAATATTTTTATAGAGGTTTTTAGAGTTTTGTAATTTTTAGGAGTTTTCTTTTGTATTTTTTAATGATTTTTGGTCTGAAAGTAGAACACACTAAAAGGAACAAAATATATTTTTTTGGGATTTTTATGATGAGTTTTTATATTTTTTTGGTATTTTATAATGCGAACAGTGCTGAAAATGGAAGTTTTTTATTTTTAATAAATATTAAAATGCGATAATAAAGGAAAATAAAAATATGAGGTTAAACTACAATGCAACAGGGGCATAAAATGATTTTTGTTGAATTTTTTTAGCAATTTATAGATGCATGCAAAAATACTAGAAGCATAAGGAAAATGCATGTTCGCAGGGGCATTTATGGAAATATCAGAAACTTGCAGGGCCAAAATGTAAGTTTTCCAAATACTGATCAACACACAATAATATTTCTGGCCTAAACAATAACCAACCAAAGCCCAGGAGTATTCGCGCAAAAAGCCCCAGGCCCTCGTGAGTCGCACGTGGGGCAGCAGGGACCTAGACGCTATTCATGAAAGTTGCAGGAGCTCTTAAGCAAAATGACCAGAAAATATAGAGCTTTAAATAAAAGTTCTTGGAAGGAAAACTAAATACAGAAATACCTAGGATATTAATGCAAAATTACCAAGCCACGTGCGCGAAAGCACATGGCCTGGCAGGGGTCGGAATGAAATAACGCAAAGATCTGGGGGCTATTGCTAAATGTTACAACATTAATGACACTGCAATTAAAAGTTTATGTAGTGAAAGCAAAGTAACAAAATCGCTTGGAAATTACTGCAAAATACCCAGACAATAGGCAGCCACGGACGGCGGATATCTCTTTACTTGTCCACGTGTCGCGTCCGAGGCGCGCGATGCCCCTTCGGCGTTGACGGCCGAGATTAGATTATCTCTGACTGATCCGATGGCCGTTGACGTGCGGAATCCAACGGTCCAGATCAAAAGATCTCAGCGGATGGACGGTCCAAGCACACCTTATCCAATGGCTGTTGTGCGGCTGGTAGAACAAAGTCGATCCGACGGTGGGCAAGGGCTATGGATGAACTGGGAGCAGGCCGCGGCGAGATGGGCCTCCGGCGAATCGATCTCCCTCCTCCACCTCCGAATGGTGCTTCAAAGAACGCCCAGCCACTCCTGGAGGACGGATCTACCTTCCGGCGGCGCCAAAATGGCCGGGAGGGCACGGAAGCGCCGCCGCAAGGTCTGAAATGGCGCGGCTCCAGGTGCTTCGTCTTTGGAAAAACCGAGCTCCAGATGGAGCCCCTCGACCTCTGGGATCTGCAAGGAAAAGCAAGGTCGACATTAGCTTGTTCGCAGTCTGAACGAGGGTTGAAAGGTGGGGTATGGAGTGGAAAAAGACGCCCGAGCTCGAGAGCTCCGGCGATGGTTCGGGCGCGAGATCTACACCAATCAAGAGGTTCACTACCAAATTAGATGCACAAATTAAAAGCCAGAAATAAGGGCGAACTGTGCAGCAAGAAACGAATGGAAAATGCAGCAAAAAAAATGACCTCACGGGTAGATGACCCGAGATGGGTACCTCGACGGCCGCATTTGGCCGGAGATGGTGGAACGGCCCCCTCGGTTGGACCCCCCCTCGCCGGCTGGAGGAGGCCTGTCACGCCTCCAGTCCGGAGCACGGGCACTTGGGAGCTCAAAGAAGGTCAAAGGAAGGTTCAAAATGAAAGTGGGAGTTTTGGGTAGCTTTTGAAACAATGGCCAAGGGGCGAACTTCGAGACACGCTCACGGGCATGCGAAGAAGATATTGGAGAATCCAAGTGGTCGGCGTGAATCCTGGTGATGCCAGGAACATCTTTCATGTAGAGAGCAACTTCCCTCGAGCAACGCACAAGCGGCGAAAAATTCGAGAAAAGAGGGGAACGGCCATTGTCCAGCGGGTTGTGACCTGGGTCATAGAGTTGACCCATGGTCAACGGATGGCGTGGCCTGATTGAGCCACGTCATCCGCAAAAAGACAAAAGTCAAATAAAAGGTTTGTAAATTAAGTAAAAAATGATAAATGATTTAATTAATTTTAGGTTATTTAATGAAAATTGTTTATTACTTTATATAGTATTTTATTCCGATTTTTAATTATTTTTATGAGTTATAATTTTACAAGTTGATTTTATACCCTTATATAGGTATATTATCTATATGTTTGATTATTTTATTTTTATTTAGTGATTGTAATTTTATTATTTTTATTTCTTATTTTATAAAATTATAAAACACTTTTATATACATAAAGATATTTTTATTTTGTTTTTATGATTTATTTTATATATTAAATAAAATAATAGTATCAAAGTATAGGTATACATATAGGTAGGGTACCTATGTGTTCTATATACAAGTATTTTTATTTTGTATTTTCTTTGTATTTTTATTCTAATTTTAATGCACATAATTATTATAAGTAATATTTACAAAATTATAAAAATATAAAAATATAAAAATAATGAATAAATAATAAATTGAATATTTTAATCAGTACATCTATACAACGGGGGTCCAAAACTCAATTTTCAAACCGTAGCTCCGCCAAATGCGAAACCACCGCCAATAAATAGCTTATTTTCTTCTATATACAATTAAAGATGAGTATGCTGCATTTGGAGTTTTTATTTGTGAGATACGGGTCTGGGAAGTTGGGATTCTGGAATTTTATTCAGACCATAACTTTTTATCTGCGTAACATTTTTCTGTGAAATCAATTTTGTATTTTTCTATATTAAATTATCTACAACTTTCATGTACAAAGTTTCTTTATTTGATGTATAAAAAGTGGAACCAAAAATAGGTCCCAAAATGAATAAAGAATGAATTAAAGGTATCTGTATTTTGGCCCTTATCTCCCCCTACTTTATTCCTTGTCGACCGAGTCATCGAGATGCCTAGGTCTCGGGGTTTCGGGTCATAAAATATTTACAATATTTTATTCTTTTTCTTTTATTTTCTTTATTCTATAATTTTGGCACTAAAAACCGCATTTTATACAATATTTACACACATATGCATGGATGCTAAAATGCCTAGATTAAGCCTATTTACACGCATTTACTAGGGTTTTTAAGGCCAAAATGATAGAATAAAGATGATGAAACGTGGATTCATCAATAGGTATTGAGAATACCTGAGGGTGATGTAATCATAAACGATTGTATAACCATGATGCTTCCATTCCTAGGGAGTGATGAAACGGGTGTGCATTTTAGTGACTCCTCTCAGTAGAGAAGTAATCTGATCTTGGTCCAAATGTTGGACAATGATCTGAATGTGATTCGGATGCAATGAGAAGATTATATTTGCGGTCTTGATTTAATCAAGTATCTATGGGAGGCCCGAGATCTGGATTTAAATTGTGATCTCAATATCCAAGTCACTATACGTGGAACAATACAATCGCCATGTCCTTATCTCCAAGTACCTGCGGAGAATACGCATTATTCTTGAAAGAGTTCAAGAATGATTCCAAAATTGAATTATATCCAAACATCGAGAAAATTGATAATTAAATGTGATTTAATTATCATGGATAATATGAATTTGATTCATATTATAAGGAGAGATATCTAAGATAATTAAATGTGATTTAATTATAAAAGATATGAATAATGTGAATGTGATTCATATTAATTGGGGCACATGAGAAAAGAAATCCAAGATGATTAAATGTGATTTAATTATCATGGATATGAATAATATGGATAGCACTATCCATATTAATCATATATATTATAAATGTGATTATAATATATAAGAGAGAGCCATATTGTGTTTTATATTTGTTGATTAATTGTTAATGTAAATGGGATTCACATTGAATGATTAATTGAAAATATAATTACATTTAGTTTTGGGTTGTGAATGAGATTCACATTTTTTCAATGGCTTGATTGATATTTTCCAAAAGATAATTTGGAATTTTTTTTGTTAAAATTATTTCGACAAGATTTATAGGAGATATCATGAGATAATGAGATCTCATGTATATCAATGAGATTGACCAAGTCCCCTCTAATAAGAGAGGACGGCTACAACTCCTCTGGAGGAGTAGAGTAGCCGTCCCCCCTTTTTAGGAGAGGACCATGGTCTTCTCATTATCCTATCTCTAGTCAAAAGTGATTTAATTTGAGATTAATTATATTGATTTATCAATGATAATTCATTTGAATTAAATCACTTGTTGTTGTGTTTACCAACAACAATCCTAGCCGTTGAAAGGGACACAATCAATCTCATCCGTTGATTGTGTGTTGTCCATGGATGGGATCCATGGACTCCCAAACCCCTATATAAGAAGAGGGCATGCCTTGCTCTTCGACTATACACCGACTCTACAGAGTCTCTCTGCTTTCTCTCTCTCATTCTCACGTGCCCTCTCCCCTTCTCTCTTGTATGGTCGTCCACCCTCCTCTAGAAGGAAGAAGGCTCAATCGTCGGCTCGCGTTGTTTCGACGACTCTTGACGCTCCATCTTCTTCGGTGCTACTCGCTCGTGAAGAAGATACACGATCTCGTGCGACGAGATCAGGAGTTCCTTTGCTTGGACAACTACTTGGACTGCGAGATCACCGTGACTCATCCCCGCGCTCGCAAGCGTCTCCTCCGAAGGTCGGACTTGAGACTAGAGTTCTCTTTCTTTAGAGACTTGATCACAACCACGCTTCAAGAGGTGATCCTATTACTTGGTTTGTGGTTTAGACGAAACGATCCGAGATGTGTTCTTGGATCATGTGTGTTCGTCACATAGAAAAATTTTAATTTCCGTTGCATCGAGCAACTAGTGCGAGTAGATCGCATTCGATGTGATCATCACGCTTCCATGATGCGCTTGAGGATTTTTCCATATCCTTCAAGTGGTAACAGAGCCAGGTTGTTGAAGGTTTTGGATGAGATCCATGAACCTACGAAGATTTGGGCTCGATTGGGTTCGTGAAGATTTTAGCATTTCAATTTTCGCAGCCCTGTCTTGTGATAATTTTTCGGCCCTTTTTTTAAAATGTTTAAACATGAATTTATCACTTAGATAATGTTCCCCACTAAAAAAGAAAAATGTGGAATTTGAGTTTGCGTAATTTGGATTCCGTTTGCTCAAGATATGGTCGTTTATTAACCATATGCCCACTGTTTCGGAGATGGTGATTAGACGTAATTAAGATGTTAATTATGGTTTTAAAAACACCTGGAAATGCGTGTTTATCACATAGTTTCATTTTTAAATCAAGTTATCAATCTCTGGAAATTGATTTTGTTTAATTTGGATTTAAAATGAATGAGATATGCTATTTTTAGTTAGTGAGGGTCACTGTTGGAAATTGCATGATTATCCAAAACCTTATGATTGTCATTCAAATAAATTAATGGAAATTAATTGTCAATTTTCTGAAATGATTATTGATAAATATTTGTGAAATATTTAAAGATGATAATTATTTCCTTGAATGGCATTGCATTAACCAAAATTGATAAGATAGTTGATCTTGATCACAATTGGTTAATATGAAATTTCCAACAAACATTGTTTTCATGAAAAACTCTAGTTTATCCTACAATAGTTGTAGGACAGCTTATACATGCAAAACCTTGTTGTTTGAATAGGATTGGGGATTTATTTAGCAAATCTCCTTACAATATTATCAAAATAGTTTTGATGAATATTATATGGTATAATTCCGGTTGAAAAACCGATGAGCATCTCAAAGTACACAATAATCTATCAGGAGTTCCTTTGCTTGGACAACTACTTGGATTGTGAGATCTCCGCGGCTCATCCCCGCGCTCACAAGCGTCTCCTCCGAAGGTCGGACTTGAGACAGGAGGTCTCTTTGTTTAGAGACTTGATCACAACCACGCTTCAAGAGGTAATCCTATTACTTGTTTGTGGTTTAGACGAAACAATCCGAGAAGTGTTCTTGGACCATGTGGTTCCGTCACATAGAAAATTTTTAATTTCCGCTGCATCGAGCAACTAGTGCGAGTAGTCGCTCCCGATCGCATTCGATGTGATCATAACTCTTCCGTGATGCGCTTGAGGATTTTCCCTTATCCTTCAATTCGATCCGAGGCTCTGATCGGACGGTTGTGGTTGGCTGGGATCGGACGACGACTGAAGCGTCTGGCGTCTGCACGAGATCTAATAGAGGATAGGCTTGGAGGAAGAACATGGAAGAAGGCTGACGACGGCGAACTTCCCCGACCTCCCCCACTCTCCTACGTCGATCTTTGGGGCTCCAAAAGATCCAGGAAACGCTCTTGCAAGGATCCTCAAGACGCCGGTTGCTCTAAAAATCCCTGGCGGAGGCCGGAGGGCGAGCAAACAGCCGGCGACACTTCGATGCTCCAGCGACCACGGGCCGCCTTCACAGTTAGCTCCAGCAACATCTGAAGTGCTTGTACCTGCAGATAAAGTCAAGAGGGTCACGGGCAAATAGTTGTGACTCTCCAGTAGGCGAAAAGGAGCGGTGAAGGCGGGATAGGAGCTCGCCGGAGCAAGAATCCGGCGAGGGGATGGCAAAGGTGATTGGATGGGTCACAGCTAAAAATGAAGGCAGGGATAGTTTTCTAAATAAGCAAAAAATGAAGAAAAGACAGGACCTCGATCTGCAATATGGCGAGATTGGACCTCACGGCCAGTGGTGGAGACCGCTCCTCGGCCACGCGCGACGCCTCCTAGATGGCTGGAGGAAGCCCTGTCACGACCTCCAGTCCAGAGAACATGAAAGGAGGGCCAAGCTAGGTCAAAAAGAGGGTTCAAATTCAAAAGTAAGGAAAAGGGGAGTTTAGTACAAAATGGGCGAGCGGGGAGAAGAATGAGGAATTGGGAGCGAATCAATGATCCAAATATCGATGTAAGCTGATGGCGTGAATCATCGATCCAAGGGGAAGAAAAGTTAAGAAGACTACGAATCAAAATGGTGAAAGAGCTTGCCTCAAAAAAAATTGCCAAGATGGCCGAAAATCAAATTTCTAACAAAGGCAGAGGGCGAGTCAAAGAGTTGACCAGCGGTCAACTCTCAGGCGCTCCTGGTTGGTCCACGTGGACCAACTAGGAAAATCATGGAAAATGATTTGTAAAATCAATTAAAATAATAAATGATTTTATTAATGAAAAATATTTATTATTTTATAACGTATTTTATTATGATTTTTATTTATTTTTTATAGGTTATTATTTACAAGTTACCTTTTAAGGCTATATATAGGTATATTTATCTATATATTTTAATCTTTTATTTTTATTTTGTATATTTAAATTTATTAATTAAATTTATTATTTTATATGTTTATAAATTAATTTTATATACTTAAATATATTTTATTATATTTTTCTGATTTCTTATATACAATTAATAAATAGAGGTATTCTTTGTATAGGTATACTTATAGGCAATTCATCTATGTAATTTCTATATATAATTTATTTTTGCCCTTTCTTTGTGTTTTTTATTATTGTTTTAATATATACATATATTATAAATAATATTTACAAAATTATAAAAATATAAAATTATAAAAGTAATGAATAATAAATAAAATGAATATTTTAATCGGTAAAAGTTTACAATAGGGTCCAAAACATAACTTTCACCCGGTAACTTAAAAAAAATGAAACTACCTTCATTAAATAGCTTATTAAAAATTATATACAATTAAAGTTGATTTTATATATTTTGAGTTTTTATTTGACAGATATGCGTCTGGGAAGTTGGGGTTTTCGAATTTTATTCAGATCATATCTTTTTATATGTATATTATTTTTGTATGAAATACATTTTTTATTTTTCTATATTTTATTATCTACAACTTTCATGTTCAAAGTTTCTTTATTTGAAGTATAAAAAGTGGAACTAAAAATAGGTCCCAAAAATGAAGGAAATGAATAAAATAAAATGGGAATTTATTTGTATTGTGGCCCTTATCTTCCCCTACTTTATTTCTTGTCGACCTAATCATCAAGATGCCTAGGTCTCGGGGTTTCAGGTCGTAAAATATTCGCAATATTTTATTCTTTTTATTTTCTTTTCTTTATACTATAATTTGGCATTAAAAATCATATTTTATACACTATTTACACAATGATGCATGAATGCTAAAATGCCTAAAAGGATATTTACACGCATTTACTAGGGTTTTTAAGGTCAAAAAGATAGAATAAAGATGATGAAATGGAGATTCATCATCCCCCTATACTTGCCTTTGCTAGTCCCTAGCAAACACTTATGCAATAACTACAGAAAATAAAAACAAAAGAAAAGAAAACGAAAGAAATTGGATTTAGTCTAATTATCAAACTTGTCTTCACAAAATCAAAGTTTGGAGCTTAAGTCGGGCCTTTAGAATTTTAGTGCGGGCGGAACCTTAATGGAAATCGGATTTGAAATCCAACAGCCTTTGAGAATCCCAAAATTCTGCTCAAGTCTCAATAGCCAGGTCAGAATACTTCAACTCATACGCAAACCCTTACGACTATGAATCTGACTCGTACAGTGTAAGTGATGGTGGCTCTCCCCAACTGAAATGACAAAGAGACTAACTTCTCCAGTGTGATAACCCAATGATTCCCCAATCCAATAACTCCGTCCTCGAGGAGCGGGGTATTCCCTTCTAAGTTCAAGTGACAACCAGCTCAAGAGGAGGGGGTTAAGAGAAGAATGGACGGTAGCCAGTGTAGCTACCTATCCTAGGATGTAAGACCAGTGTAATCAAGTCATCCAGCTGCAGGCTCACATGATTTGACTTTGAAAATCAAGCTTGCTTATTTTCTATACAACATATATACACTCCGGCAGGCAATTTATTTTTATACGGTCATGTCCACTTTTTTGGAGTTTTTTCTCTTTTTTGAAATATTTATTCAACAGCATTTACATAAGGAGTTTTTCCTCTCGAGCCAGTAGACTATCCCTCTTTTGAAGCTTTATTGCAACCCACACTCTCCTGTCTTCAAAATTCATCATCACTGGACGGGTTGGGGTGCACTTCCCTTCCTAGAGGAGGACAAATGTTTCCACTTGTGTGTGTCTCATACCGGCAAATCCAACCTCCTTACCACTCCAACTGAGTTGAGCCATGTGAAAGATGTAGATGTCCGAGTTAGGTCATCATCAACAAGAGTCGTGCATGTGCTCCGAAATACTCTACTTAGGCAGTAAAAATCTATTGAACCAAGTCTCGTGATCCTCAACCAGACCTGAAGTACCTCAATTATAGCTCCTATAAGGTTCCTGTTATTAGGTAGATTTAAGGTCCAACTAATCAATTTTTGCATTTTTATAAGCTAACATGGAATAATGCTCTGTTTTGGAATTTTAATAAATAGAAAAATAAAGAAAAAAGTCCTTAATAAAAATATTTGTTTTAAAAAATATTTAAGGCATCTAACCTAATTTTTTTAGAATTTTTAGATCACCGGAAACATTTAATGAAAATAAAAACAACAAAAAAGAAAATTCAATGCTAGTAGAGCATTTTTGTAATATCATAAAACCTCAAGGTCTTGGGCACAATTTTCCACAAAATATAACACTTAAATTTGGAATTACAAGACTGAAAATGATACCCATACCTGGAGGGGTCACTTTGCAAAATGCTCAAAATCCTCACATGGAGGACCGTGCGAGGTGACCTGACATGGACCAAAGTGCAATATTGTCAAGGTTTCAAGTCCCGAGTATTATTATTATAGAAGTATTATAACGTCAGATGAAAGATTAATACTAAATAATAAAATAAAAAGATGGAGGGGTTAAGAATGCAAAATACCCCCACACACAATGATCGATGGTGTAGATGATCCATTTAAACATGTATCGCCACCTCATCGTGCAATACTGCTTTGCATTCAACGTCCGGGATTAGATCTCTAGATGAGATCAACGATCCTGCTCGCTTCGATCTGACGTCACATGTTGCACATGGTGGCTTGCTTCGATCTGAAGGCTCCGAAGGCACAGGATGAACTTCGGAAGAACAACCCAAGGCTACTCCTTTCGATCGTGGAAATCTCACGCCTCCAACCTCCTAACTTGCTGCTAAGATGGGGGAAATGAAGCTAAAGGCGTTTCGCGACCACTGGTGATGCTAACAAGGTCCATGACCCATCGATGGGGTCCTGGAGAGGCGTAGAAGCAGGAGCACCTCAATAACCCACCTTTGGTTCGAGTGGCCCTCGGATGGGATCTTCAGGACGTGGGACCTGCATAAAGAAGGTGGGGAGGCTCGGGCGAAGTGTCATGGATTTTATTTCTGGAAGATCAAAGTGGAAATGAGAGGGGGTGGAGAGGTCCGGTGAGGGTGGCAGAGAGGACCTCGATTCTTCGATTCAGGAGGAATCGAAGGGGTCTAATGGTATGGGAAGGTGGAGAAGTGGAAGGGGAATATGAAGTGGGTGTTGGTAAGACGAAATAGGGGTGTAGACGGTGGAATAGAGGCTAGAGATCGAAAGCTCCGGCAAACTAAATTAACCTAAATCTACTCTAAAATAGAAAATAAAGATATTAAATAAAAGCTAAATCGAACGATAGTAAATACAATTACCTAAGGAATGTTGGAAATGGCCTCGACTCAACCATAGGGCTGAGGAATCAGAACCGCCTAGAGCTCGGCTCTGTCAATGATGAATCATCCACGGAGACGCCTCCTCCTCGCTACAAACTGGCCGGAACCACCCTATCATGAGGGACTCACACTACACTCAGTCCAAGGAGCTAAGATGCGCTCAAGAACGATCAAAGTTTAAAATTGGCGGAGATCGGATATATGTACAAGTGAAGGTTTGACTAGGATAATGTGAGTCTCGATGCATGAATCAACTATCCAATGCTAGGGTGTGGTAGAAGTATGATAGATGGAGAAATTTTGTGAAGGAATCAAAGAGCATTGGGCAGTGTATCATGCAGGGAAAATCGAGGAAAAGGAGATGGTTGGTGTTTGACAGAGGCCCAGGGCTAGGCAAGGATAGATGACCGAAGGTCAACTATTGTCGAGCCCTTATTGGTCTATCGAGGACACAAAATTCCAAAATAGAAGTAAAAATAATAAATAATTGGAAACAAAATAGTAAATGAATTATTTAATTTTTGGTTAAAACATGAAAAATATTTATTATTTTATGCAGTATTTTACTGTGATTTTTATTTATTTTTACAACTTAATTTATTAGGTGTTAATTTTTACGTATTTATTTATAGGTCCATTTGCCTATATCTTATGTATTTTATGTTTATTTAGCATTTTATAATTTATTATTTTATGTACATAATTTTTATATTTATAACTTATTTGAATACACATGTTCGTTTTTTACTTTATTTTTTTGAATTATTTATTTACTTAAATAAATATGTATAATATAGATATTATATAGGTATTCTTTACATATAAATTAGACTATAGTATTTATTTTTTTATTCTTGATGATTTTATAATATTTGCAATTTTATAAAATTATAAGAAAGTGAAAAGTATAAGGAATAAATATATTGATTATTTTATATAGGTATCTTGCACAACGAGGGCCCAAAAGTCAACTTTTGCATCTTAACTCCAAATTCAATGAAACCACCATCACTAAATAGATAATTAAATTTTATGAACAATAAAGGTGGTTTTGATGAATTTTGAGTCAGTATGGAGAAGATACAGGTCTGTAGAGTTTTTTGTGGCTTTTTATTCCATGTGTCCTAGGCACACTATGCATTATTTTTAATGAAATAGATTTATATTTTCCTTTTATTTTTATGTACAAGTTTCATGTTCAATGTTCTTGATTTGAGGTATAAAAATAAGAAAATAAAATTAGGTCTCAAAATGTATTTATTGGAGAATAAAAATAAGGATTTTTGTGTAACTTTTTGCCCTTATCTCTCCCTACTTTTTCCTTGTCGACCAAGCCAATTCTTGACTTAGTCAGGGGTTTATGGTCATTCAATACCTTTGCTTTTGTGCCAATGCTTGTGTGATTGTGTAGTTGTGTTCTTGAGCGTTCTTGAGCGAGTTCTTGAGAGTATTCTTGATCGATTCGGAGTTCGTGCTTGTGTTTTGATGACTCACCTGACAACTCGGGTTAAGTATGGTAATAAACAAGGGTCGTTGTGACCCGAATCACCAAGCGAGGTCAACGGAAAAATTTGTTTTAACAACTTTAGAGAGATAAATCAAGTAGTAGATTGTAACCGGTTTCACTATTCTATTTACTTGGTATAGAGACCAGGGTCAAACACAAGGAGCACGATTTAAAAACTATGTAATCAAATTTCGAATATACAAAAATATGCACAAGGGATAAAAACACACAACACCACACTCTTTTTTGCATTTTTCAGAATATACAAAAATGTTCAAAAATTACAGAGAAAATGTTTTTGTGTTTTATATATTTTAAAATATTTCTACAATTTTTTCAATTTTTTCTGATATTTTTTTGATTTTATAAAAATGAAACATTGAGAATAAAAGGAAACAGTGCACAACCAAGAGTATTTTGCAACTTACAAATACTTTAAGTGCACAATACTCTTGGAACTTATTTTTAAGCTAAAGTACCAATAATTATCTACAAAAGAGACTGAAATCAGATTTTTCGATTTTTCTACAATTTTCTACAATTTTTTTAAGATTTTTAGTTTTTCACATTTTTTGGAGTTTTATATTTAATGACAAAAATGGATTGAAATTAAAAGAGAATAAACTACATCTACAGTATTTTTTTTGGAATTTTTAGGCAAATTTTCGAATTTTTATGATTTGTCTAATTTCGGGCAGATAAAAAGACACTATTTTTTATTTTTTAAAAATATTAAATGACAACAAAATCCAATGAAATTTTTATACAATGTAGAAGAATATAGAAGAAACATACATATTTTTTTGAAAATGTTTAGAGCAATAAAATATTTATTCCATCAAAAAGAGCATGCAAATTAAAGGTCTGATACACAAGGACCATAAGTGCAATTAATTAAAGTTTCAAAAGAAAAATATACGAATAAATAAACAGCAGGTAAAAAATTGCAAATTACCCAGTAGGTGAGTGAGGCGAACGTGACTTGAGAGCTTGTGGGGACTGTTTTGCAATTTCAAATACTTCTAGGGGGTAGAATGTAATGTTTCCAAAAGATCTTTGTTTTTATTTTCAAATCCCAACTAGGGTTCTTCTTTCTCTGTTGTTCCTTTCTTTTCTTCAAAAGCAAAGAGGAGGGAGAGGGGGTGCCGCCGCCTCCACGCAGTGGATCTGCGGAGGCAACGCGCAGCAGAGGACGCAGGCTTTGGGTGGAGACGGTGACGGGTGGCGATCCGGCTGGAGGGAAGCTCCCCCCCCCCCCACCCACCCCCCCCCGGGTGGAGGATGAGCTGTTGGCATCGAGGACCGCTGTGCTAGGCGGTTGTGGGTGACTTCGTCGGTGAGAGTGGCTGGTTAAGAACGTGGTTGGTGGAACTTCAAGGCGATGCGGGCGCGACGCACCCAGGGCGGCGATGCGGCACTGTTGGAAGCGCGGTGAGCACTCGCTGTGAACGCCTCCCACGGTATCGACGGTGGCGAGCGGAACGAACGAGCGTATGGCGTTGCGCCCAGGCGGAGGGGAGAAGACGCGTCCGCCCAGGTGGTGGCAGTGGCGCGGGGAAGAAGGTCGGAGGCAGTCGCGGAGGACGCGCGGCGTCCGCGGAGGGGGGTAGCCGCTGGGTGGCTTTGCAGAACAAGGCGGAGGGTCGGCGGTGTTTGGTGGTGGGAAGGGCTAACTGGGCGTGGGGGTGCCAAGGTCTGGCGGTTGGCACGCGTCCCCGTACAGAGGGCCGCAGTGGTCCGGCGGAGTAGGAACGCCCGCGGTTGGGGGCGGGCGGTCGTGACCTGCTATATTGTTATGTAAATAGAAACCTGTAATTAAGAAAAAAATTATTTTTTTTGACGAAAACTGTAAACAGGGACATTATTAAAGATTTATTTATTTATTTATTTTAAATTTTCCTGCAAAACAAATGTTAGGAAGAAAAACAAGATATATGTATTATTATTTTATAAACAACTAAGGATGTGAATGGGGATGGATCTTGGCGAGATGAAAGAAAGATTTGTGTCTCCGGTCAGCGTGCGTGACGGGAGGTGGAAGATTGCGTGAGGTAGAATGTGAAAATGGAGGGACACGAAAATGAGATGGAAATAACGATTTCGGATAGAAAATAGGTAGTGGAAATTTCTGGAATTTTGATACCTAAAGATTAACCACGAAACAAGAATTTAATCTATGATTTATCTAAGACGGGAAATAAAATGGATTTCACCTCAGGATCAGAAAAGCCGTGATGGCCTCGATGAAGACCGACGTGTTGTCACCGGACGGCTCGGAGGCTGGGCACCTTTTTTCAACAAGATAGCTTTCGGAGATCTGTCTCCTCGTCCCCAAAGATTGATCAACGAATAACGAAGGAGGAGGGGCCCATTAAAAAGAGAAAAAAAAATAAAAAAAGAAGGTATATACACTTAAGGAAGGTGTTTATTAGTGGAATTAATAAATAATTAAATTAATTAATTAATTAATTAATTACAAATTTCGGATTTAAATAAAATAAAAAAAAATAAATTTACAAAAACTAATTAGCCACCTCAATGGTAGCTATTAAAGGTATGGAATAATATCTATTATACAAGGTAAATTTTAAAATCAAATAATGAATTTAATAATTAAATCTAAATGCAATTTTTTGTAATTCAATTAATTAACTAATAAATGTTAGATATTTTATTTTTTTGTGATTTTTATATAAGGAAATTAATTGTATATAAATATTATGAAAGTATAATACAATACACATATGTATAAATGAGGAAATAATTTTAATCTTTTTTAATTTCTTTATTTACATTTTTATTTTTAATGAAAATAATATTTACAATTATGTACATTATGTTTAAAAAAATAAATATGAATAATATGTACAAAAAATATTGGTGAAACTACACAAAACACCCAAGAAAATCGACTTTTCAATCGTAACTCCAAAAATTATGAAACCACAACCATTTGAAAGATAATTTAATTTAGAGTATAATGGGTATGAATTTGATTCAATTTGAGTTTGTATGGAGTCGAAATTGGTATTTCAATTATTGTTTTGCGGCTTTTCTGAATGTGATTATTTGTAATATGTACATTATTTTGCTTTGCAATTATTTTTATTATTTACAACACATTTTTATTTACAACTTTTGTTTACAAAAATAATTAATTTGAGGTCAGTTTATGTACAAATAAAATAGTACAAGTTTTATACAAATATATAGAGAAAAATTTATAAATTATTTTTTTGATTTTTGAATTGAAGACCCTATCTCCCCCTACTTTAATCTTGGTCGATCAGGTCAAGTCTTGACCTTCTTTTGGGGTTAGGGTCGGACTGTATTTATTGAAAAACTCATCCTTTATTTTCTTTTATTTTTTCTTCTTTATTCTTTTATTTTTGTACAAAAAGTGTTAAAAATGCATATTTAACAAATGCATGCAAAATGGTAATTTTATGGGATTAATGGGGATTGACAGGTGTTTGAACACAGAAATGAAGCTAAAATAAAAGAATAAAAGCGATGAATCATGGATTCATCATTCCCCTATACTTTACCTTTGCTAGTCCCTTAGCAAATACTTATTTGGAAAATAAGTGAAAACAAAAATAAAGAACAGAAAAAGGAGAGAAGTTAGAACAATATTGACTTTTAAACTTACCTTCATAAAAATGTTGTATGGAGCTCTGTCGGACCTTTGGATTATTAGTGTGTCGGAACCTTAGTGGGAAATGGATTTAAAACCCAACATCCTCTAAGTTCCACAAGACTCCTATTCAGGTCTCCTCAACAGTCAGATCAGAACAAGTCTACATACATAAATTCTTATGACTATGAATTCTTACTTGTACGGTGTAAGTGAAATATAACTCCTCATCTCAAAAGTAGCAAAGAAACAGCCGCTCTCAACAAGGTAACTCTAATCCCTCGGTCTAGCAACTCTTTCCTCGAGGAGCGAGGATATTCCCTTCTAAGTTCAAGTACAACCAGCTCAAGAAGAGGGGATAGAGAAGAGAATGGACGGTATCCAGTGTAGTTACCTATCCTTGGATGCATGACCAGTGTAGCCAAGTCATTCCCTGGAAGCTTACAAACATTTGAATTTGAAGCTCTTATTTTTTTTACTTGTATATACACTCCGGCAGGCATTTTACTTTTCAATCAGGCCTATCCACTTTTGGAGATTCTGCATTTTTTCTATTTTTTAAAAATATATACAAGGTGCAGCATGTACATAAGGAGTTTTCCCTCTTGAGCTAGTAGATTATCCCTCTTTTGAAGCATTATTGCAACCCGACAACATCCTGTCTTTAGACCACATCATCGCCAAACCAGGTTGAGACGCACTTCCCTCCCTAGAGGAGGACAAGAGGTTTCGCCTAGATGTACTGCCCTCGTATGCTACCACAAGCCAAAAGATTCTGCCCCCTCACTACCTCCTCCATGAAGAGCTACGTGTAGAGTGCTTGTCCAAGGTAAGTCACGGTCTGAAAGAATCATGCGTGTGTTGTTAAATATTCTACTTAGACTTATCAAGATGACATGTGAACATAGTCTTATGGACTCAAAGAGTTAAGTCACTAGGACCTGAAAAGTCTTAACTCCAGTTCTTATAAGGTTCCTATGAAATTAAGTGGATTAAGGTCCAACTAGGCTCCATTCTTTAAATTTATTCCAAACTTAGTTTAAATGTTAATACTATCCTGAAAAATGCACATGCCAATGCAAGAGATATGTACAATGTAAAGAAAAGAAAACAAAATCATTTGTGAATAATTTTCAAATTTTGAACTTTTTATGGATTTTCGAAAAATGATTCACATGCAAAAATAGTTTTTTATGTAATTTTTTTAAAACAAAAGATTAGTAATATATACAAGTATATGCATTTTTTTAATAAGAGTTAGGGAGAGATACACATATTTACACAAGAGTGAGTCAATTATTTACAAGAATTAGGTGAAAGGATTTGCTCTGAGTCCGGTCTCAGGTGTCGATCGGTGTCCACCACAACGGATCCTACACACGTTGTATACAACCTCTAGCGGCGCGTGACCTCTCAAGCGATTAAGTTAAAAAATTTTTCAATTTATTTTTAGCTAGGTCCAATTACGTTCTATAGGAACAGATAATCTATTAAGTGTTGGGTCTTAGCTAATTACGTCACAATCAATAAAAAATCCTACGTTTAGGGGCTAAAATTGCGAGAATCAAATATAAAGTTATGGCGGTGAAATCAAGAAACACGGAAAATAGCAGTGAGGTCCCCCAAGTGCATTAGCACTTGGCAAAACAGGCCCCGAATAGTGTTCAAGTCCACAAGTGTTCACAACCGAAATTATTACAACAATTAATTGTTCTCTCAAATAAAACAAATATTACCTGCTCTTCTTCTGCTTCTCCTCCTGCATAAGTTCTCTAAAAAAATCCGAGTACACTCCAAGCGGTTCCTCGCAAAAAATCAAAGCAGATGATGGTCAGAAAACAATTATAATATTATAGAGACAAATAGCACAAAATTGAAAAATGACTACAAAGTTGTGCCCCCCGGCAACGGTGCCATTCTGATGAGCCAAAATCCGATGCGGTTAAGATGGGAAAAATATCACAATTATCGGTGTTTCTCAACCAATCGAATCGGTCAACGAGAAAAATTTGTTTAACCACTTTAGAGAGATAAAATCAAACAATAGATTGGAAGCGGTTTCGCTATTCTATTTACCTGGTATAGCGACTAGGGTCAAACACAAAGAGCACGATTTAAAAACTATGTAATCAAATTTCGAAAATAAATTTTTTTTGTGGTTTTTGAATTTTTGAATTTTTTATTATTTTTAAATGAAGAACAAGTCACAAAATATGTACAAGGGATAAAAACACGCAACACCACACTCTTTTTGTATTTTTCAGAATATACAAAAATGCTCAAACAATTACAAGGAAAATGTTTTTGTGTTTTATATGTTTTAAAATATTTTTGTTAATTTTTTTAAAATTTTCTAATGTTTTTGTGAGTTTATAAAAAATGAAACAGTGAGAATAAAAGGAGACAGTGCACAACCAAGAGTATTTTGCAACTTACAAATACTTTAAGTGCCCAATACTCATGGAATTTATTTTTAAGCTAAAGTATCAATAATTATCTACATAGAGACTAAAATCATCTTTTTTTGATTTTTCTATAATTTGTTAAATTTTTATTTTTTTTCATATTTTTTTGAGTTTTATAAATATTTAATGACAAAATTTTGATTGAAATGAAAAGACAATAAAATACACATACAGTAATTTTTTTGGAATTTTTAGGCAAATTTTCGAGTTTTTATGACTTTTCTAATTTCAGTCAGACAAAAAAGACATTGTTTTTTATTTTTTTAATCAAATGGCCACAAAATCTAATGAAAATTTTAAACAATGTAGAAGAATGATGAATCCACGATTCATCGTCTTTATTCTTTTATTTTAGCCTCATTTCCTAAGTCAGACATTTGTAAATACCACTAATTCCATAATTTTACCATTTTGCATGCATTTGTTAAAATTGCATTTTTAACACTTTTTGTACATAAATAAAAGAATAAAGAAGAAAAGAAAAAGAAAAGGAGGTATTTATGAAATAAATACATACTGACCCGAACCCCGAGAGAAGGTCAAGACTTGACCTGATCAACCAGGAATAAAGTAGGGGAGATAGGTCTTCTATAGAAAATCCAAAAATATTTTGTGAATATTTTTTCCTATATATTTGTACAAAACTTACATTATTTTATTTGTACATAATTTTACCTCAAATTAATTATTTTTGTAAATAAAATTTGTAAATAAAAATGTGTTGTAAATAATAAAAATGACTGTAAAATAAAATAATGTACATATTGCAAATAATCGCACCTAGAAAAAGCCGCAAAACACTAATTGAAACACTAATTCCGGCTCTATACGAGCTCAAATCGAAATAAACTCACTTCCATTATACTATAAATTAAATTATCTTTCAAATGGTTGTGGTTTCATAATTTTTGGAGTTATGGTTAAAAAGTCGGTTTTCTAGGGTGTTTTGTGTAGTTTAACCAATTTTTATTGTACATATTTATTTATATTCATTTTTTATATGTATATAATTGTAAATATTGTTGTCATTAAAATAAAAATTTAAAATTTTAAATTTAAAAAATTCTTTTATGAAAAATTATTTCCTTATTTGCACCTATGTATATTGTATTTTATATGTGTATAATATGTGTATACTACTAACTTTCTTAAATAAAAATCACCAAAAATAATATCTCACATTAATTAATTTATTTTATTTATATACGAAATTCATATTTAATTATTTAATTTATTGGATTTAATTGATTTAATAACTTGCCTTGTATATATGATTTTATTCCACACCATATATGGCCACCATTACGGTGGTTAATTGATTTCCATAAATTACTTTATTTATTTAATTAATTTAATTCCGAATTTCGAAATTAATTAATTAATTATTTTATTTATTTATTTTTATTAATTAACCAATAAACACTTTCCTTATTTGTATATACTTGCCATTTTTCTTTTTTGTCTTCTTTTTAATGGGCTCCTCCTCCGTCATTTTCTCTTGATCCATCTTTGATGGAGAGGAGCTCGATCTCCGAGAGGTTTCTTGTTGCAGAAGGGTGCTTAGCCTCCGAGCCATCCGCTGATAGCGTGTCGGCCCTCGTCGAGGCCATCATAGCATTTCCAAACCCCGAGGTGAGATCCACAATTTATTTCTTGTCATTTTTTCTAGGTAAAATCGCAGGTTTAATTTTTGCGTAAATGTAGTGATTAGTTTTTAGATTAAAAATCCCAAAATTTTCATCACACATCATCCACGTCCGACATCGATTTTCCACATCATTTTCTCTACCTCTCCGTTTCACATTCTACCGCGCACAACCTAACACCTCTGACCACACACGGTGATCGGAGACAAGGATCCTTCTTTCATCTCGCCGAGATCCGTCCATTCATACATCCCATTTTTGTTTATAAATAAATTTTAAAAAAATGTATCTTGTTTTCTAACCTTTGTTTTTGCAGGATACAATAAAAAAATATAAAAAAAACAAAGTTTATTTCTAATAATTTGTTTTTGCAGGAAAATATAAAAAAATAAAAAAATGTAAAGAAATATTTTACGGTTCTTGTTTACTGTTTCAAAAAAATAAAAAAAAATCTTTTTATTAATTCTGATTACAGTAGAATAAAAAAATAAAAAAGCAGCTCCACCGTGCGCCCTCTGCTCCATGCAACAGCCCACCGCCGCAGAAGGGCGGCACACCTACCACGAAGACGCGCTAACCTCCCCCGCACATCCAGATCTGTGCCGTGCGCCGCCGCGCGCAGGCGCCAGATGAATACCCATTCATCACTCTTTATTCTTTCATTTTAGCTACAAAACCTATGCAAAACACATGTAGATACTTGTAAGTAACAATAATTATCATTCAACGTGCATTGTGTAAATATGCATTATTAGCATGTTTTTGTGCATAAATAAAAGAATAAAGAAATAAAAGAAAAAGAGGGAGATATTTAGAATAAATATTGAGCGACCTAATCCCAAGGGAGGGCTCAGCATGGGCCTGATCGCAAAAGATTTCAAGTAGAGAGAGATAGGGAAGCTCATGTACATATACCTGTAAATAAAATAAAAATTATTTTCCTCTTATTCAAATAAAAATGGGTGTGTTTATTTGTATATATTTGTAAATATAAAAGTAAAACAAAAATAATAAAAAATAAAAGAAAATTAAAAAGGAATTAAAATCCCTTCATCATTGTCTATATACACCATGTACATAAAACTACTTATATATTTATTTTCCCTTATAAATAAATAAATAAAAATCTAATAAAAATATTTTCTCATCCCATATTTCATGGTGTAAATAAATAAAATAAAAATCACAAAAATAAAAATAAAAAGAAATAAAAATAAAAACCAAAATCAACATTGTATATATACCATGTATGTATATAAAAAAGTATTTATTTAACCCTTGTAAATAATTAATAAAAATACCTTATTATTCCAAATTTTATTCTATAAATAAATAAAAGATAAAATTGGAATAAATTGTATAAAAATAAATAATTAAAAAACAAAAATCAAAAATACATAGTGTATATACCTATATATAATAATACTATATTGTACATACATTATTTTTAGTTTTAAAAAATAAATAAAAATCACTAAAAATAGTTTAAAAATAAAGAAACATTTTTCATGTTTTAACTTTTTCAAAATTCAGCCATTTACTATTTTTATTTAATTTCCAAATATTTAATAAATGGCACGCTCTGATTGGTCCAGGGGGGATGTTGACCCCCGGTCAACTCCCCCCCTGGACCTTTGCCCCGCGGATCTTGCGTCCGACATGATATTCGCCGAATTATCCAGACGCGATCCGACCATCAAATCCTTAAACCCTGGGTCCTAATCCTTCCTCTTGCATCCGAGATCCACGCCCGGCGTTTTGCCTTGGGATCCGAGCTCCGATATGCTCGCCCGACCCTCATCTAACCGGACCCCTAGCACTATTTAGCTCCTGCTCCGCCACACTTTCCCAGCTATCTTTGGCGTCGCCCCTTCCACCCAGGACCTCCACCTGATTCCCTAGAGTGGCAGCTAGCTGCCGGCGTGTTGCAGAGAGGAGGAGCTTCCCGTCACTGATCCGGCAGCATCTCACCATCGTGCGCCGCCCAGAGCAGCGCCCGAGCCTCGGGCCTTCGACGACCCTCGAGGCGACGACCAGAGCTCCGCGAGCTCAACCCCAGTCAATATCCTCCATCAGGTAACCTTAATTCTTCCTATTTTCCATAAATTTCTGATTAGCCCCAAATCGCTCCGCCGCCGTCGTTCATCGAATACTCCTGCTCCGACCATCCATTTCATTGACCGACTTGACCAACACCTTCGCGAGACTCCCCTTCACGGTCTTCACCCACACATTCCCCTTGGTTCGCCTCAGAACCAAGGCCCGACCTCCCTTGCCGTCGCTTCGCCGGAGGTCAACCGCCTCGCCCCGCCTGACCACCACTCCACCCCTAACCGGGTCGAGGCACTTTGCCCTCGACCCAGCGTGCTTGCTGTGTTACTTTTCAGGTCAGAAGAGACCCATCTGAGGGTCGACGCATTCATGCACAGGAGCCTAGCTCCGCCTTCATCGCCGGAGCTCCTCGGAGCCTCCTAGCATCATCGGAGGAGCTCGTCAGCTGCGGAGCGTCGAGGCAGATCTATTCCGCACCTTAGCAGCAGCAGAGGAGGCATCCAGCGCGAGTATCGAGCCGACGAACTTCGTCGGCCACCTGTTCTTGGAGCAACCTCCGCCACCATCTGATCGAGTCTCCTCATCCAGTTTTGATCTGGAGCGTCCACGTGCGAGGAGCCAGCGACCGTTAGATCTTCCGAAGCTTGATCAGCATCGTTAGATCAGCGAGGGGGTGCCCTAGATCCACGACCGTCCGATCAGCCACGTGGACACCCCTCCGCCATCAGATCCGAGCCAGATTCCTTCGTCGAGGCGTAGTGAGCCACAAATGTCTGATCTACACGTGGAGCGCCTCCAGCCCTCGGATAATAAGGGGTAATTTACCCTTAGGCCCTTTTCCTTTTTGCTTTTATTAATTACTCCTGTAAATATAGAATATAGTTGTTTTTAGTTTTGGATAATTGCACTAAGGACCTGGACCTTTATTGTATTTGCATTTTCATCCTTGTTTGTGATAGACACGTGCATCGTCACGTGGTTTATGGTGAATTTGCATTATCTGGGCTTGTAGATTCTTCTTGTTACTGAATGAAATATAGTTTTTGATATTTGCATCCATGCCCCTGTGAATGATGTTATTCGACATGTGTTTAATTGTTTGGGTTATTTGCAACTAGTCCCCTGGGCTTTTAGCACCTGTTGCTAATAAGCCCTTGGAACTAATTTTTATTACATATTGGTCCCTCTGTGCCCAGACCACTGCAGTGCGCGTGGGGACTTGGAAAAATTGCACGAGAGACCCCCAGATTCCTGGACGTGTTACTTTTCAGCCCCAGGACAGTTTTTATTGCGAATAGGTCCATGTGCACTATGTGATTGTTTTTTATTTAAATAAAATATCAAAATTAACCCAAATCGTGTAAAAATTGGATACGTGGCTCCTGCCACTGTGTAAAATTTTTACTAATTTTAGGTAGATCTTTGAGCCTTTTTAGTATTTTTAAAAATTCAAAAACACCCATTTTTGCCTCTGTCCAGATTAAAAATTCCTAAAAAAATATTAAAACTATGTTAAAAATTCCAAAAAAATTAAGTTTTGTGTGTTTATGTGTTTTAGATTTTTTGTCCATTTTTTGTTATTTTTGGATTTATAAAAACCTTAAAAATTAAAAAAACCCTTAAAAACTCATAAAAATTCTAAAAAATCATAGGAAATTCAAAAATTAATAAGTCATTTTCATGATTTTTCCTTTTTGTTTATGCTTTTCATGAAAAATACCTCCAGGCTTTGGCATGACCATTTTATATTTTATTTTGGTCCTTGAATCCTAGCTGGACAGTAGCACAGTTTGTCTTCCTTCTTTTATTTTTAGAAAATTCCATAAAAAATTATAAAAATCTCAAAATTCACCAAAAACATTATAAAACATATAAAACCTAAAAATGTTTTTGTTTGAATTTTTGGACCATTTTTGAGCATTTAAATAATTGGTTAAAGTTGCTTGTTTTTGTTGTTTTATAATTTTCCTTCATAATTAAAAATCCAAAAAAATATAAAAATATTAAAAAAATACCAAAAAAATCATTGTTTTTATTTTCTTTTCTTTTCCGACTACTTCGTAGGCCCTGAGGCCAACTCGTGCTCCCTGAGTCCAACCCTGGGTGCTACACCAGGCTAATCTCATAGCCAGGGCCACTATTTGATTTTCTTTGATTTGATTTGCTTGATTGGTGGTCTGTTCCTTATTTTTCTTGTTGTGCTGAGCTTCGAGTGACTGAGCTCGCAACGACCTTAGTTATATTTTTATTCACCTTAGTCCATTCGAAATTTTGGCTCATCAAGAAGACGTCAGTCCGTCCACTTCGTCAGTGGTAGCAGCACAGGCCGAGTCCACAGCCGCCAACATGGGTATCATCAGCGAGAAGCTGGACCGGATGGAGATTATCGAGAAGAAGCAGTGCCAGGACATCACGCAGATGGAGCAGATGGCACAGACTCTGAGTGACCTGAAGACATAGCTCATGTGTCTCCAGGAGGCACATACGGCTTCCCAACCCCATCTTCAGGCACAAGGCGATCCGAGTAGCACCGGTAGCTCGTCCCAGTGCTCCGGCCACCAGCAGCCTAGACAGGTTCACCTTGTACAGGCGGAGCCGTACCAGCATCCGCAGCCAGTTACCAGTCGCCACCATCTCCAGACACACAGATGGTGGTCTACCAGTCGGATCAGCCTCTGGCCGTACTCCCACCAGCCACCTATGATCAGGAGCCGTTGATGGACGTCAACGGGATTTGGTGCGACCGCCCCCAGCCCGGTATCCGACGAGATCATCCCAGATTTCGTTGCTCCGTCGGAGGTACCAGTTCCCAACAGCAGCCTTCAAGTCAGGGTGGCTAGTACGGCTATCAGAGAGATCACCAGCAGCAGCAGCCCCCAGTGTACCAGCAGCAGCAGCAGTCACAGCAGTATGGTCCTCGTCCCTACCAGCAGGGACATTCTTGGAGGCGTGATCAACCTCAGCCGCAGTATCATCCTCAGTCGTACCCCTCTCACCCGCAGCACCAGCAGCAGCAGCCTCACTACCAGCGAGGCCACCCGTCAGGTTCTCATGGGCCATCCTACGAGAACCCCACCTTAGACGACATAGCCCGCCTCCTTACCAATCAGCAGGCTACTTTTAGATGGGAGATGGACGAGTTCCGCCAGGAGATGCGGGAGATTGTGAGAGGGAAGGCCGTCATACCTGCCCAGATCGAGCCGAACCCGAACAACCTCAAACGGAAGTCTGAGCAGGTATATTTCACATAGTATGCCACCCTTAGTGATACATTTGGAGATATGTCTGCATATTTGTTTGATACTGACTTTGTCACACTTAGGAGCGGTAGGATGCCAGCAGGCGGCGCCTCGTCTGAGCGACACTCCGAGGACACTTCCAGAGCGCTAGGCGAGGAGGAGAGCGGTGCTAATGCCGCTAGAGATGATGACGGTGGTGCTGATGCCACCATGGATGTTGATCCCACCGGCGGTACTGATGTCGTCGTTTCACCAGATGGAGGAGGTGGTACTGATGCCACCGATGTTGCAGAGCCAGAGTGCGGTGCTGATGCTGCGAGCCGACCAACCGAGGGTGGTGCTGATGCCACCGTTTTTACTTTTGAGAGTCCTGTAGTCTTTCCTTCTGTTCATGTATCTCAGGACATTTCTGGCAATAAAGGAAAGGGTTTGTTTTCTTCTAGTCCACCTCTGGTGCTTGATGTATGTGTGGACTCTGCCGTCGAGCAGCCTAGACCCTCTCCTAGTCCTTCATCTGAGAAGGACCCTGTGATCCCCTTCCCTAGAGCACTCCACATGGGGAAGGGGAAGAAAACCGAAAATCCCAAAAAGAAGCAGCAGGAAGAGTTCAGCCAGCAGATGATCGATCGCTTCCACATTCAGCTAACTCTTCAGGAGGCTTTGCAGTACATCCCTCTACTCCAGAGATCACTCAAAGACAGGACCACTGTTAGGAGGAAGAGGAGGAACCACCAGTCCGAGATCCATGTGCTGACCAGAGCCACTTGTTTCGCGATTCAGAACCATCTGCCGGCTAAGAGGCCAGATTCAGGAGCCCCTTATGTCAGGTGCCATATCAGAGAGCAGAGGTTTGACCTCACTCTATTAGACAACGGTTCATCGATCAACCTACTTCCGGCAGCCCTTCTCGACCGCTTTGAGTTGGGCACTCTACGACAGAGCAGGACAGCCCTTCAGTTTTCTGATCGATCTGTCAAGAGGCCGAAGGGGTTGCTGAGGGACGTTGTCGTCACGATTCAGGGCCTGCAATTCCCCGTGGACTTCATTGTGTTGGACATGGAGATCCCTGAATCAGTGACAGATACCCCCATCATTCTAGGTCGCCCGTTCTTGGCCACAACCAAGGCAGTGACCGACCATGATAGCGGGAAGGTATACTTTCGCGTCGAGGGCGAGAGTGTACAAATAGAGACGGTCGATGACATCAGAGCCAGAGATTCAGCATGCTCAGAGACTACTGCCGATACAGAGCATATGACAGATGCAGGGACAAACATCCACCAGGACTACGACTTTGCGATCACAGATGACGAGGCAGTTTGGGCAGATCCAGATGCACAGGCCATCCTCTCATCTTCAGAGTCCGTTGATGCAGAGACGCCAGCAGAGGAGAGCTTGGAGAGCGCATTCCTGGTCCAGGATACTTTTTAGTCGGTAGAGCCGGTTCTTGACCGCGAGACAGATTTGTTTTGTGATGATGATACAGATCCCTCAGAGTCAGATTTTGATTGGGCAGAGTTTTATGATTTCATACCAGATCTGACTTCTACTGACAGCCAGGGAGGAGGTAGATGCCATGTAGAGCAGAGACAGTCCAGCAGAGCAGCCTTCTCCAGATTCTGATGATGAGCGAGAGTTTCAGTTCTCCCATGCGGATTTGGCAGCATTCACTCAGAGTTTTCAGAGGCCTGATCCACCAGCACCCAGTTGTCCAGAGCTGAAGCCACTTCCTGTGTCGCTGAATTATAAGTTCCTTGCGGGTGAGCATGAGATGTACCCAGTCATTATCTCCGCCGATTTGACTGGAGAGCAGGAATCCCGTCTGATGGGGGTTCTTGAAAAGAACCGCAAGGCGATAGGATGGAGCGTAGCCAATCTCCAGGGGATAAGTCCGGCTCTGTGCTCCCATCATATCTATCTCGAGGATGAGGCGAAGCCGTCACGTGAGTTACAACGACGGCTGAACCCGAATCTAAGAGAGGTTGTCATGAAGGAAATCTCGAAATTGTGGAGCATCGATTTTATCTACCCCATCTCCGACTCCAAGTGGGTCAGCCTGTTGCATGTGGTGCCTAAGAAGACGTGCATCACTACAGTTGTCAGCGAGTCTGGAGAAAAGATTGCTACCCGGGTACCCACTTCTTGGCGGGTCTGCATGGATTACAGACGACTCAACCAGGCCACCAAGAAGGATCATTTCCCCCTGCCCTTTATAGATCAGATCATTGAGAGACTGGCAGGAAAGAGCCATTACTGTAATCTGGATGGGTACTCCGGCTACAATCAGGTGGCCATCGCTCCCGAGGACCAGAACAAGACGACCTTCACCTGTCCATTCGGCACATATGCTTTCAGACGCATGCCATTCGGGCTATGCAATGCCCCTGTGACTTTTCAGAGATGCATGCTGTCTATATTTCGGACATGGTGGGGGAGTGCTTGGAGGTCTTAATGGATGATTTCTCGATATACGGTGACGGATTTGGCTCCTTGTCTTGACTGTCTAGACTGAGTCCTTCAGTGATGCATTGAGGTTCACCTTGTGCTGTCTTGGGAGAAGAGTCACTTCATGGTGACTCAAGGGACGGTACTTGGCCCATATCATCTCCAACAGGGGCATGGAGGTTGATCCGACCAAGGTAGATGTCATTAGAAAACTCACACCGCCGTCCAACTTGCGGCAGTTACGGTCTTTTCTGGGGCACGTCGGTTTCTACCGACGCTTCATTCATGATTTCAGTAGGATTGCCCGACCATTGACTGATCTGCTGACGAAAGACACCGAGTTCCTTGTCGATGACAAGTGTCTTTCGTCGTTTGAGACTCTCAAGAGATGTGTTGTTGAGGCTCCTGTCCTTCAGCCACCTGATTGGTCTCTCCCATTCGAGATCATGACGGATGCCTCCGATTTTACCGTAGGGGCCGTGCTGGGACAGGGGAGGGATGAAGTCCCATTTGCCATTCACTACGCTAGCCATACATTGGATGCCGCTCAGCGGAACTACACTGTCATTGAGAAGGAGATGCTAGCCGTAGTTTTTTGCCCTGGATAAGTTCATATCATACATTATCAGATCTAGAGTGACCATATACACTGATCATACCGCCATCAGGAATCTCATGGCAAAGAAGGATGTCAAGGCCAGATTGACTAGATGGATCCTTCTACTCCAGGAGTTCGACATAGAGATTAAGGATAAGCCTAGAGTCAAGAATGTGGTGGCGGATCATCTCTCCCTATTAGAGCATCTTGAGGATTCTGAGCAGACTGAGCCTATATGTGAGACCTTCCCAGATGAGCTGATCCTTGCTATCGCCTCTCTCCCGTGGTACGCCGATATTGTGAACTTTCTTGTTTCTAAGAAAGTTCCACAAGATTGGCCCAGGCAGAGACTTGAGACCTTCCTCATGAAGGCCAAGTCCTACCACTGGGAGGATCCCATCCTTTACCATGAAGGAGGGGATAGCGTCTGGCGTAGGTGCATTCCTCAGGAGGAGCACCATAGCATCCTCACTTACTGCCACAAGCTTGAGGCAGGAGGACATCACTCTGGGGAGGAGAACGGCACAGAAATGCTCCAATTGGTGGCCTACCCTCTTCAAGGACTCTGATGAGTTCGTGAAGAGGTGTACTGACTGTCAGAGGATGGGCACTTGTGGACAGCGTGATATGATGCCGATGCAGCCCCATTCACTTCTGTGAGGTTTTTGATGCATGGGGCATCGATTTCATAAGTCCATTCCCTAAGAGTCAGGGATTCGAGTACATTCTGTTGGCTGTGTATTATGTTAGTCGTTGGGTTGAGGCCATCCTCGCCCGAACCGCAGATGCTAGGACTGTTTGCAGATTTTTGAGGAAGCATATCATTTCTCGATTCGGGGTACCACGAGTGTTGATATCTGACGGGGGGTCTCATTTCGTCGACGACCAGGTAAAGGCCCTTGCTAGCGAGTTCGGCATAGACCATCGAGTTGCCACTCCATACCATCCTCAGACGAATGGTCTTGCTGAAGTGTCGAACAGGGGGATCAAGACTATATTGCAGAAAGCCGTCCACCCTGACCGAAATGATTGGTCACAGCTTTTGGACTCGGTCTTGTGGGCGTATCGGACGTCTTTCTAGACACCTTTGGGCACATCTCCCTCTCACCTCATTTATGGCAAGTCGTGCCATTTACTGTTGAGTTGAGACATAGGTCACTTTGGGCAGTCACTGATATTCTTTTGGATCCAGATAGTGTAGGAGATCAGAGGAGGGCAGAGTTAGCAGCCTTGGAGGAGCTTCGTGACACCGCCTTCTCAAACAGCCTGCAGTACAAGGAGAGAGTGAAGGAGTGGCATGATTCTCATATCAGCCACAAGCATTTTGAGCCTGGACAGAGAGTATGGTTGTTTGATGCTAGGCTTCAATCTATTCCAAGGGAAGCTACAAAGCAAATGGAAGGGACCGTATTTGGTGAGAAAGGTACACGACAATGGGAGTATTGACATATCTGAGTTATCTTCTGAGAGTACCTTTCGAGTGAACGGTGACCCGCGGGTCGTTGATGTTGCCCCTATTCATTTTGCGTGAGAAGTGGTCTCTTGACTCACATCTATTGCATCTCACGCCTGATTATCACTGTTCTCCCGACCTGTATAGATCCAGTTGTCCATATCACCTATTCTTTAGTCCCACATCCCTTTCCTCATCTTACGATTATGCTATACTGGTGTACTTTACCCTAAGTATAGGGGGGATGTGGGACTCTCGGGTATTCTTTTGATTCATTTCTGCCTCTGTTTTTGCTGCCTATAATTAGGGACATTTTACCCTAAGTATAGGGGGGGTAGACCTCGTACATTCTTCACTCGGTTTTCCCTTTGTATACAGCCTGCTATACTTAGGATTATTTGATCCTAAGTATAGGGGAAAAGCCGAGACGCGCTTGATTTTCTATTCTTTGATTTGTCTTTGTATATAGCCTTCCTTTTTACTTCCTTATACTAAGCATGAGTTATGTCTTCTTCATCGCTCTTGACTCTGAGGACATCGTTCGAGCTAAGTATAGGGGGTGTGTATATATTCCATATATACTTTAGCCATACTCGTACTTTGTGTGAGTGTGTTAATAAATAAAAATGGCTAAAAACCCAAAAATCCATAAAATTAAAAAATTTTCCTTGTAAGTAAACATTCTTTTATTGCACATACATAGCCATTGTACAAATTATTTTTGTAAAAATTGTTTTCAAAAACTCTTTGTGTAAATAGTGTGTAAATATGTGCATATCAAAATTATGTATATAGTACAAAATTTTTCCAAAATGTTTTGAAAATCAAAAAGTTTGCAAAAACTTTGTGTAAATTTGTGTAAATATTTTGCAAAACTTGCATCCATGCACACATTCATGATTTCAAAACATTTTTCAAAATTTTGCATGTTTGTAAATATTGTGTAAATAGCATCCTTGTATATATTTGTATAGTTTTTCCTGGATCGTAGTTGACATTTAAACTAGCCTGGAATTAAATTGGAAAATGGAGCTTGATTAAGATCTTAATCCACCTAATCATAAGAGGAACCTTATAGGGCTTAGGGTTAAGGCGTTTCAGGTCCATGGTGACTTAATTCTTTGAGTCCACTAGGCTATGATCACATGTCATCTCAATGAGCCTAAGTAGAGCACTTAACAACACACACATGACTCATATAGACAATGGCTTGACTTGGACCCGCACTTTACACCGAGCTCTCTACGGATGAGGTGGTGAGGAGGCAGTCCTCCTTGACTTGGGGTAGCATATGAGGGTAGTACTTCTAGGCGGAACCTCTCTTCTTCTTTTGTGAAGGAAGTGCGTCTCAACTTGGTCTGGTTGCCATGAAGTCTAATGACAGGAGTTGTGGGTTGCAATAATGCTTCAAAAGAGGGATAGTCTAGTGGCTAAAGAGGAAAAACTCCTTATGTACATATGTTGCACCATGTAAATATGTGTATAGATGCACTTGAAAAAAATGCAAAAAGAAAATAACTCCAAAAAAGTGGTGGGCCAGATAGAAAATGATAATCCCACCGGATTATGTGTATAGTGCAATAAGCAAAGCTTGAGACTCATTGTTCCATCTTATGTAGCTTGCAGCAGGGAGACTTAGCTACACTGGTTGAGCTCCCAAGGATACATGGCTACACTGGCCATGGTCCATTCTCTTCTTCCCCCTCTTCTTGAGCCGGTTGAACTTGAACTTAGAAGGGAATACCCCGCTCCTCGAGGAAAGAGTGGCCAGACTAGGGTCATAGAGTTACCTTGTTGGGGAGGGTTGTCAAGTTACTACTTCTGAGGTGGAGAGCTATACTTCACATACACTGTACAAGGAAAGATTCATAGTCTTCAGGGTTTGTGTATGTAGACTTGTTCTGATCTGGATTATTGAGGAGTCTTGACTATAGATTAGTGGATCTTAGAGGCTGTTAAGTTTTAAACTTAAGTCCAAATAAGGTTCCGACACATTAATAATCCAAAGATCTGATCGAACTCCATATTTCAATTTAATGAAGGCAAGTTTAATAATCAGCATTGATCCATGCATTTTCTCCTCTTTTTCTTTTTCTTTTTCTTTTTTACTTCTTTTTCAAATAAGCGTTTGCTAAGGGACACACAAAGTTAAGTATAGGGGGTGATGAATACCCATTCATCACTCTTTATTCTTTTATGTTAGCTACAAAAACTATGCAAAACACATGTAGATACTTGTAAATAACAATAATTATAATTCAGCATGCATTGTGTAAATATGCATTATTAGCATGTTCTTGTGCATAAATAAAAGAATAAAGAAATAAAAGAAAAAGAGGGAGATATTTAGAATAAATATTGAGCGACCTAATCCCAAGAGAGGGCTCAGCATGGGCCTGACCGCAAAAGATCCCAAGTAGAGAGAGATAGGGAAGCTCATGTACATATACCTGTAAATAAAATAAAAATTATTTTCCTCTTATTCAAATAAAAATGGGTGTGTTTATTTGTATATATTTGTAAATATAAAAGTAAAACTAAAATGAGAAAAATAAAAGAAAATTAAAAAGGAATTAAAATCCCTTCATCATTATCTATATACACCATATACATAAAACTACTTATATATTTATTTTCCCTTATAAATAAATAAATAAAAATCTAATAAAAATATTTTCTCATCCCATATTTCATGGTGTAAATAAATAAAATAAAAATCACAAAAATAAAAATAAAATAAAAATAAATAAAAATAAAAACCAAAATCAACATTGTATATATACCATGTATGTATATAAATAAAAGTATTTATTTAACCCTTGTAAATAATTAATAAAAATAAAATAAAAATACATTATTATTCCAAATTTTATTCTATAAATAAATAAAATATAAAATTGGAATAAATTGTATAAAAATAAATAATTAAAAATCAAAAATAAAAAATACATAGTGTATATACATATATATAATAATACTATATTGTACATACATTATTTTTATTTCAAATAAATAAATAAAAATCACTAAAAATAGTTTAAAAATAAAGAAACATTTTTCATGTTTTAACTTTTTCAAAATTCGGCCATTTACTATTTTTTATTTAATTTCCAAATATTTAATAAATGGCGTGCTCTGATTGGTCCACGGGGGATGTTGACCCCTGGTCAACTCCCCCCCAGGACCTTTGCCCCGCGGATCTTGCGTCCGACCCGATATTCGCAGAATTATCCAGACCCGATCCGACCATCAAATCCTTAAACCACGGGTCCTAATCCTTCCTCTTGCATCCGAGATCCACGCCCGACGTTTTACCTTGGGATCCGAGCTCCGATATGGTCGCCCGACCCTCATCTAGCCGGACCCCTAACACTATTCAGCTCCTGCTCCACCGCACTTTCCCAGCTATCTTTGGTGTCGCCCCTTCCACCCAGGACCTCCACCCAATTCCCTTGAGTGACAGCTAGCTGCCGGCGTGTTGCAGAGAGGAGGAGCATCTTCCCATCACTGATCCGGTAGCATCTCGCCGCTGTGCGCCGCCCAGAGCAGCGCCTGAGCCTCGGGCCTTCGACGACCCTCAAGGCGACAACCAGAGCTCCGCGAGCTCAACCCCAGTCGATATCCTCCATCAGGTAACCTTAATTCTTCCTATTTTCCCTTAATTTCTGATTAGCCCCAAATCGCTCTGCCGTCGTCGTTCATCGAATACTCCCGCTCCGACCATCCATTTCATCGACCGACTCGACCAACACCTTCACGAGACTCCCCTTCACATTCTTCACCCACGCATTCCCCTTAGTTTGCCCCGGAACCAAGGCCTGACCTCCCTCACCGTCGCTTCGTCGGAGGTCAACCGCCTCACCCCGCCCGACCACCACTCCGCCCCTAACCGGGTCGAGGCGCTTTGCCCTCGACCCAGCGTGCTCGATATGCTACTTTTCAGGTCAGAAGAGACCCATCTGAGGGTCGATGCATTTAGGCACAGGATCCCAGCTCCGCCTTCGTCGCCGGAGCTCCTCGGAGCCTCCCGGCGTCATCGGAGGAGCTCGTCAGCTGCGGAGCATCGAGGCGGATCTATTCTGCACCTTAGCAGCAGCAGAGGAGGCATCCAGCGCGAGTATCGAGCCGACGAACTTCGTCGGCCACCTATTCTTGGAGCAACCTCTGCCACCGTCTGATCTAGTCTCCTCGCCCAATTTTGATCTGGAGCGTCCACGTGCGAGGAGCCAGCGACCGTTAGATCTTCTGAAGCTCGATCAGCACCGTCAGATCAGCGAGGGGGTGCCCTTGATCCACGACTGTCCGATCAGCCACATGGACACCCCTCCGCCATCAGATCCGAGCCAGATTCCTTCGTCGAGGTGCAGTGAGCCACAGCCGTCTGATCTACACGTGGAGCGCCTCCAGCCCTCGGATAATAAGGGGTAATTTACCCTTAGGCCCTTTTCCTTTTTGCTTTTATTAATTACTCCTATAAATATAGAATATAGTTGTTTTTAGTTTTGAATAATTGCACTTAGGTCCTGGAACTTTATTGTATTTGCATTTTCATCCTTGTTTGTGATAGACACGTGCATCATCACATGATTTATGGTGAATTTGCATTATCTAGGCTTGTAGATTCTGCTTGTTACTGAATGAAATATAGTTTTTGATATTTGCATTCATGCCCATGTGAACGATGTCGACATGTGTTGAATTGTTTGGGTTATTTGCAACTAGTCCCCTAGGCTTTTAGCACCAGTTGCTAATAAGCCCTTGGAACTAATTTTTATTACATATTGGTCCCTTTGTGCCCAGACCACTGTAGTGCGTGTGGGGACTTGGAACAATTGCACGAGGGACCCCCAGATTCCTGGACGTGTTACTTTTCAGCCCCAGGACTTAGTTTTTATTGCGAATAGGTCCCTATGCACTATGTGATTGTTTTTTATTTAAATAAAATATCAAAATTAACCCAAAATCGTGTAAAAATTGGATACGTGGCTCCTGCCACTATTTAATTTTCACTAATTTTGGGTAGATTTTTGAGCCTTTTTAGTATTTTTAAAAATTTAAAAACACCCATTTTTGCCTCTATCCAGATTAAAAATTCCTAAAAAAATTAAAACTGTGTTAAAAATTCCAAAAAAATTAAGTTTTGTGTGTTTGTGTGTTTTAGATTTTTTGTCCATTTTTGGTTATTTTGGATTTATAAAAACCTTAAAAATTAAAAAACCCTTAAAAACTCATAAAAATTCTAAAAAATCATAGAAAATTCAAAAATTAATAAATCATTTTCCTGATTTTTCTTTTTTGTTTATGCTTTTCATGAAAAATACCTCCAGGCTTTGACATGACCATTTTATTTTGGTCCTTGAAGCCTGGATGGACAGTAGCACAATTTGTCTTCCTTCTTTTATTTTTAGAAAATTCCATAAAATTATAAAAATCTCAAAATTCACCAAAAACATTAAAAACATATAAAACCTAAAAATATTTTTGTTTGAATTTTTGGATCATTTTTTAGCATTTTAAATGATTGGTTAAAGTTGCTTGTTTTTGTTGTTTTATTATTTTCCTTCATAATTAAAAATCCAAAAAATATAAAAATATTAAAACCACCAAAAAATCATTGTTTTTATTTTCTTTTCTTTTCCGACTACTTCGTAGGCTGCGAGGCCAACTCGTGCTCCCTAAGACCGACCCTGTTTGCTACACCAGGCTAATCTCATAGCCAGGGCCACTATTTGATTTTCTTTGATTTGATTTGCTTGATTGGTGGTCTTTTCCTTATTTTTCTTATTGAGCTGAGCTTCGAGTGACTGAGGTCGCAATGACCTTAGCTATATTTTTATTCACCTTAGTCCATTCGAAATTTTGGCTCATCAGCGCCCTCGACCGCAACCGCTTTCTGTTCCCAACGGGACCCCTACCTCTCAATGTTGCGTCCCCTCGCCGACCTCACTCCACCGCGTGGGTCTGCGAGGGTGACACACCTCTAGTCCGCCCTTCCCGCTCGTCGCACGTGACCGCCTCCGATGCCAGCCGCCCCTCCGCCATCCCGTGCGCTGCTCCACGCGGCTCCGTCATCTCGTCCTCCTCCTCGCGCTTATCCGCGCAGGTGCGCGTGCGCCGCCACGCATCCTCCAAGCCCCTCGCCCGTCGCAGTGCTCCACCTTGCAACCGCCCACGCCGACCGGCCAAGTCGTGAACCCCCTCCGCGACGGAGCATCCCAGGCTCCTCGCCCCGCGCAGCCGCTGCCGCCACTACAGCACACGGCCGCGCCCCGTACTCATCTCCTCTACCATCTTTCGCCCCCGCAAGGCAGGGAGGGCTCCACCTCCAGTCCGCAGCCCCTCTACGCCCTTTGGCTGCGTCCATGCGCCACTTCTTCCCCAGCCTCCGTGGTGGCGGCGGCCCCTCACGATGGCTCCTTCCTCTCTAGTTTGGAAAAGAAGGCTCCAGGAAGCCCTAGGGAGCCTCTTGAATAAAAGAATATTCTTTGGTAAAATTACATGTTGACTCCTTGAAGCTCAGATAAATATCAAAAAGACCCCTAGCAAGCCCATCACATGCGTAGCACACATTTACTAGGTAAATTGCACTTTTAATCCCACCTTCATTATTTGTTATCTTTTTATGTGCAACATTGAATAATTGTAGTTCAGTCCCTGCATTTTAGACTTTCATTATGCATGCTCTTTTTCAATGGAATAAATGTTTCTATGAGTTGAAAATTTTGCGAAATTTATGGATGTTCGTGCTCTAGTCTTTAACATTGTGTAATTTTTTCATTGTATTTTACTACTGTTTGACATATTTAAAAAATCAAAAACAGTGTCTTTTCTTTATTAGAAATCTGAAAATTCATAAAAATTCAAAAAATAGTCTAAAAATTCCATAAAAACTCATGTAGCTGTGTTTTGGTGTCTTTTAATATCTGACCAATTTTTGTGCATTTTTCTTTTATAAAAACTACAAAAATGTGAAAAATGGAAATTCTTAAAAAAATATAGAAAATTATAGAAAAATCCAAAAATTTTATCTCAGTCTCTGTTTGTAGATATTTGTCTTTAGTTTATATTAAAAATAATTCTCAGGAGTATTGGGCATTAGAAGGATTTTTAAATAACAAAATACTCCTGATTGTGCACTTTTTTGCTTTTTTCTTTCATTTTTAAAGTGTATAAAACCCAAAAACATTTTCTTTGGAATTTTCTGTACATTTTTTACTAGTTTGAAAAATATAAAAAGAGTGTGGTGTGTGTGGGGTTGTGTGTTTTAACACTTGTGCATTTTGTGCCTTATTCAAAAAAATAAAAAATATATAAAAAATTCAAAAAAAAACCACTAAAAATTAACTCTGAAATTTGACTGCATAGTTTTTAAATCGTGCTCCTTGTGTTCGACCCTGGTCGCTATACCAGGTAAAAAGAATAGCGAAAGCTGCCTCCATTGTTTTTATTGATTTATATTTTCTGAGTGGTTCAAATATTTTTTCTCGATTGACCGCGCTTGGTTATTTGGGTCACAACGACCATTCTTTATTATTTCCTTAACCCGAGTTGTTAGGCGTGTCATCGAAGAACATAGCATAAACATACACATTTTTTTTTGAAAATTTTTAGAGCAATAAAAACATTTATTCCATCAAAACGTGCATGCAAATTAAAGGTTTGATACACAGGTAATAAAGGTTTCAGGAGCAAAATATAAAATAAATAAACTACATGTGAAAAATCACAAATTACCCAGTAGGTGAGTGTGGCGTACGTGACTTGAGAGCTTGTGGGGACTGCTTTTTGCAATTTCAATACTTCCAGGGGGAAGAATGTAATGTTTCAAAAAGATCTATTTTTTTATTTCCAAATCCCAACTAGGGTTCTTCTTTCTCTGTTGTTCTTTTCTTTTCTTCAAAACCAAAGAGGAGGGAGAGGGGGCATCGATGCCTCCACGCGGAGGATCTATGGAGGCGACGTGCAGTAGAGGTCGCGGGCTTTGGGCGGAGACGGTGATGGGTGGCGATCCGGCTGGAGGGAAGCTCCTCCCCAGGCGGAGAATGAGTTGTTGGAGCCGAGGGAGAGGCCCGCGCATGGAGGCGTGGGAGGAGGGTGTGGTTAGCGCGCCTCGCGCGACGGCGCCGCTGCTGTGCTGGGCGTCTGTGGGTGCCTTCATCGGTGACAGCGGCTGGTTAAGGGCGCGGTCGGTGGAACTTCAAGGCGGTGTGGGCGCGGCGCACCCAGGGCGGCGACGCGACACTAGTGGAGGCGCGGTGAGGACTCACAGCGAGCGTCGCCCGTGGTATCGACGGTGGCGAGCGGAACGAACGAGTGCATGACACCGCGCCCAGGCGGAGGGGAGAAGACGTGTCCGCTCAGGTGTTGGCAGTGGCACGGGGAAGAAGGTCAGATGCGGCCGTAGAGGATGCACGGCATCCACGGGCTGGCAGCGAAGGGGGGCAGCCGCTGGGTGGATTCGCGGGACAAGGCGAAGGGCCGACGGTGTTCGGCGGTGGGAAGGGCTAACCGAGCGTGGGGGCGCCAAGGTTAGGCAGCTAGCGCGCGGCCCCGTGCGATGGAGGAGGGGGCCGTAGTGGTCCGACGGAGCAGGAACGCCCGCGTTGGGGGCAGCGGCCGTGACTTGTATTATTTTTAATTTTTATGTAAATAGAAAACTATAATTAAGAAATTTTTTATTTTTATTTTTTGACGAAAACTGTAAACAGTGACAGTATTAAAGATTTTTTTATTTATTTATTTTAAATTTTCTTAAAAGGAAGAAAAATAAGATATATACATATATATATATATTATTTTATAAACAACTAAGGATGTGAATGGAGATGGATCTTGGCGAGATGAAAGAAAGATCCGTGTCTCTGATCACCGTGCATGACCGTAGGTTGAAGATTGCGTGAGGTAGAATGTTGAATGGAGGGATACGAAAATGAGATGGAAATTTCGATTTCGGATCGAAAATAGGTGGTGGAAATTTCTGGAATTTTGATACCTATAGATTAATCACGAAACAAGATTTAATCTATGATTTATCTAAGAAAAAGACGGGAAATAAAATGGATCTCACCTCGGGATCGAAAATGTCGTGATGGCCTCAAACGAAGGCCGACGCGCTGTCAACGGACGGCTCGGAGGTTGGGCACCCTTCTTCAACAAGATAGCTCTCGGAGATCGGGCTCCTCTTCCCCAAAGATTGATCAACGAATAACGAATGAGGAGGGGTCCATTAAAAAGAGAAGAAAAATAAAAAAGGAAGGTATATTGATGTGAGCGGCCCGAGCAACTAAGGTAAATCAGGTGTCACTAAGGTCGTTGTGACCTTAATCACTCGGGACTCAGAGCTCAATCAAGAAAAAGAATCAGACCACCAAATAAGGATAGAAACACGAGAAAATCAAAGTAGCAGTCTCGCTATGATATTAACCTGATATAGCACCCAGGGTCGAACTCGAGGAGCGCGGATTGGCCTTGCGGCCTACGAAGTAGTCGGAAAATAAAGAAAATAAAAATAAATATTTTTTTGGTGTATTTTTAATATTTTTATTTTTTTGGAATTTTTAATTATGAAGAAAACAATAAAAAGGCAGATATAAACAACTTCAAGAAATTATTTAATGACCCAAAAATGCTCTAAAAATTCAAACAAAAATGTTTTTAAGTTTTATGGATTGTTTACTGTTTTGATTTTATTATTGAATTTTTGATAATTTTATGATTTTTATAGAATTTTCTAAAAATAAAAGAAGGTGAAAAGGCTATGTTGCTGTCCAGCTAGGCTTCAAAGACCAATTCAAAATACTGAATGATCGTTTCAAGGACTAGAGGTAGTTTTCATGCAAAGTATAAACAAAAAGGAAAAATCAGGAAAATGATTATTAATTTTTGGGTTTTCTATGATTTATTAGAATTTTTAAAGTTTTTCAAGGTTTTTTTAGTTTTTATGGTTTTTATAAATCTAAAAATAACCAAAACAGGTCAGAAAATCAAACACATAAAACACACAAAATCTGCTTTTTTGTAATTTTTAAAGAGGTTTTTATTTTTTATGAACTTTAGATCTGAACAGGCAGAAAAATGGAGGTTTTTGAATTTTTAAAAATAATAAAATGACTCAAAATTGTACCCAAAAATTAGGGAAAATTTTACACAGCGGCAGGAGCCACGTTTCCAATTTTCACTCAATTTGGGTTGAATTTGATATTTTATTAAAATCAAAAACAAACAAAAGTGCACAGGGACCTTGTTGCAATAAGAATAAAGTTCTGGGCTGAAAATGGAACAAATCCAGAAATCCAGGGGGTCATCGTGCAATTTCTCCAATATCATACGTGCCAGGCATGTGTACTGGGCACGGGAGGACCGATATGGCAATGAAAATAAGTACCGAGGGCTTATTAGCAATAGGTGCTAAAAGCCTAGGGGACGATTTGCAAATAACCCACTAAATTCGGCACATGTCCAAAAAAAATCATTCACAGGGGTATATGTGCAAATAACGGAAAGTATTTCTCATTCATTAACAACCAGAAACTACAAGCCTGCAATATGCAAATTTACCAAAACATCATGTGTCGATGCACGTGTCCAACAATACAGGGGTAGAAATGCAATTACAAAAAACATCCAGGTCTTCTATGCAATTTTACCAAACTAAAAATAACTACTGAAATATTTACAGGACTAAAACGAAAATGCAAAACAGGAGGGGGCCTAAGTGAAATTACCCCACTTATGATCCAAGGGTGGAGGATGCGCCACGTGGTGTATCCAACGGCTGCAGGGCGCTTCTCCTCAACGAAGGACCTCGGAGATGATCTAACGGTGGAGGGCTCGCCATGTATGCTATCTGACGGTGGAGAATCGAGGGCTACCTTTTGTTGGATGGATGGCAGAGAATAGGCCACGTGTCAATCGGACGGTGGCTGAAAGGGCCTCTTCTTCGCCTTGATCGAACGGGCCTGAAGTAATCTGGCACGGCGAGAGGTGAATGGATGGCTCTGGAGGGTCCTCCAAGAACAGATGGCCGGCGAACTTCGTCGGCCCAGAACTCACGCGGTGGACCTCCTCTGCTGCTGCTACAATGCGGAACAGGTCCGTCGTGACGTCCCGTAGAGGATGCACCTCTCCGATGAGGCCGGCGAGCTCCGAGGATCTCCGGCGACGACGGTGGCCTGGAGCTGTTGTCTCTAGATGCGTAGGCCCTCAGATGGGTCTTTCATGACCTGAAAAGTATCACAACAAGCTCCTGGGTCGAGGGCAAAGTGCCTCGACCTGGTTAGAGGCGAGAAGGGTGGTCGGCGCGTCGGGGCGAAAGATCTCCGGCGATGCGATGGCGAAGGAGATCGACTCCCAGTTCCGAGGCGAACTGGGTTGAATGGATGGGTGAATAACGTGCAGAGGAGAAGGGCGGAGATGATGGTCGGGTCAATCGATGAAATGGGTGGTCGGAGCGGAGCTAATCGATGATCGACAGCGAAAGATGAAATTGGGCGTAACTGGAAATTAGAGAAAGATAGAAAGAATCAAGCTTACCGGATGGCTGAGGTTGACTGTGGAAGAGCTCTTGGAGCTCCTGGTCTTTGCCTCAAGGGACGTCGAGGCCCGAGGCTCGAGCGCTGCTCCTGGGCGGTGCACGGCGGCAATAAGCGGTCGGATCAGTCGCTGGGACACCTCCTCCTCGTTGCGACACACCCCGCGGCTAGCTGTCACTCTAGGGAAGGCAGTGGAGATCCTGGGATGGGAAGGCGGAGCCAAAGATGGGTGGAAAAGTTCAGCAGAGCTCGAGCTTTATACGCCTGCAGGTTCGAGAAGAGAGGGTCAGGCAGGGTTCCTTGAAGCGTGGATCCCAATGCGGATGTGTCGGCGTGGATCTCGGATGCAGGAGGAAGGATCGGAACCCGGGGTTTAAGGATTTGAAGGTCGGATTGCATCTGGATCATTTGGCGAATATCGGCTCGGACGCAGGATTCGCGGGCTGGTGGTCCAAGGGGGGAGTTGACCGGGGGTCAACATCCCCCGTGGACCAATTAGGTGCGGCCACGTATTAAATAATTGGAAATTGAATAATAAATAGTAAATTGCTGAATCTCAAAAAACTCAAAACATGAGAAATGTTTCTTTTATTTTAAATTATTTTTTTGTGATTTTTATTTTTTTTTGAAATAAAATTAGGTATTTACAAAATAATGTAGGTATATACAATATGTATTTTTTATTTTTGATTTTTAATTATTTATTTTTGTACATTTTATTCTAATTTTATATTTTATTTATTTATAGAATAAAATTTGGAGTAAAAAGGTATTTATATTTTATTTTTATTATTTATTTACAAGGGTTAAATAAATACTTTTATTTATATACATATATGGTATATATACAATGTAGGGAATTGATTTTATTTTTATTCCTTTTTATTTTATTTTCGTTTTTTTGATTTTTATTTTATTTATTTACATTTTGTAATTTGGAATATGTACAATTTTTATGGGATTTTTGTTTTTATTTATAGAGAGAAATAAATATATAAGTGATTCTATGTACATGGTGAATATAGACAATAAGGGATGAATTTCATTTCTTTTTATTTTTCTTATTTTTGTTTTAATTTTATATTTACAAATATATACATATAAATACAAACCCATTTTTATTTTTATTTAGAGGAAAATAAATTTTATTTTATTTACAGGTATATGTACAAGTGTGAGCTTCCTTATCTCTCTCTACTTGGGTTTTTTTTGCGGTCAGGCCCATGCTGAGCCCTCCCTTGGGATTAGGTCGCTCAATATTTATTCTAAATATTTCCCTCTTTTTCTTTTATTTCTTTATTCTTTTATTTATGCACAAAAACATGCTAAAAATGAATAATTACACAATGCATGTTTTTTGACAATAATTGGTATTTACAGGAACATGCATGGGTTTTGCATGGGTTTTGTAGCTAAAATAAAAGAATAAAGAGTGATGAATGGGTATTCATCACCCCCCTATACTTAATTTTGCTAGTCCCTTAGCAAACACTTATTTGAAAAAGAAGTGAAAAAAAAAAGAAAAAGAGGAGAAAATGCATGGATTAATGCTGATTACTAAACTTGCCTTCATTAAATTGAAATATGGAGCTCGATCAGATCTTTAGATTATTGATGTGTCGGAACCTTATTTAGACTTAGGTTTAAAACTCAATAGCCTCTAAGATCCACTAATCTATAATCAAGACTCCTCAACAATCCAGATCAGAACAAGTCTACATACACAAACCCTGAACACCATGAATCTTTCCTTGTACAGTGTAAGTGAGATATAGCTCTCCACCTCAGAAGTAGTAACTTGACAACCCTCCCCAACAAGGTAACTCTATGACCCTAGTCTGGCCACTCTTTCCTCGAGGAGCGGGGAATTCCCTTCTAAGTTCAAGTTCAACCGGCTCAAGAAGAGGGGGAAGAAGAGAATGGACCATGGCCAGTGTAGCCATGTATCCTTGGGAGCTCAACCATTGTAGCTAAGTCTCCCTGTTGCAAGCTACATACGATGGAACAATGAGTCTCAAGCTTTGCTTATTTGCACTATATACATACTCCGGTGGGATTATCATTTTCTATCAGACCCACCACTTTTTTGGAGTTATTTTCTTTTTGCATTTTTTTCAAGTGCATCTATACACATATTCACAAGGTAAAACATATGTACATAAGGAGTTTTTACTCTTGAGCCAGTAGACTATCCCTCTTTTGAAGCATTATTGCAACCCACAACTCCCGTCGTTAGACCTCATGGCAACCAGACCAAGTTGAGACGCACTTCCTTCACTAAAAGAAGAAGAGAGGTTCCGCCTAGAAGTACTACCCTCATATGCTACCCCATGTCAAGGAAGACTGCCTCCTCACCACCTCATCCGTAGAGAGCTCGGTGTAAAGTTGGGGTCCAAGTCAAGCCATTGTCTATATGAGTCATGTGTGTGTTGTTAAGTGCTCTACTTAGGCTCATTGAGATGACATGTGATCATAGCCTAGTGGACTCAAAGAATTAAGTAACCATGGACCTGAAAAGCCTTAACCCTAAGCCCTATAAGGTTCCTCTTAGAATTAGGTGGATTAAGATCTTAATCAAGCTCCATTTCCCAATTTAATTCCAGGCTAGTTTAAATGTCAACTATAATCCAGGAAAAACTATACAAGTATATACAAGGATGCTATTTACACAATATTTACACAAATGCAAAATTTTTGAAAAATGTTTTGAAATCATGAATGTGTGCATGAATGCAAGTTTTGCAAACTATTTACACAAATTTACACAAGGTTTTTGCAAAGTTTTGATTTTCAAAACATTTTGGAAAAATTTTGTACTATATACATAGTTTTGATATGCACATATTTACACACTATTTACACAAAAAGTTTTTGAAAACATTTTTACAAAAATAATTTGTACAATAGCTATGTATGTGCAAATAAAAGAATGTTTATTACAGGAAAAAAATAAAATTTTTATGGATTTTGGGTATTTAGCCATTTTTATTTATTAACACACTCACACAAAGTATGAGTTATGCCTAAAGTATATATGAAAGAATAGAAAATCAAGAGGACCTCGGCTTTTCCCCCTATACTTAGGATCAAATAATCCTAAGTATAGCAGGCTGTACACAAAGGGAAAACCGAGTGAAGAATGTACAGGGTCTACCCCCCCCCCATACTTAGGGTAAAATATCCCTAAGTATAGGCAGCAAAAACAGGGGTAAAAATAAACCAAAAGAATACCCGAGAGTTCTACATCCCCCCTATACTTAGGGTAAAGTACACCCTAAGTATAGCATAATCAAAGGATGAGAAAAGGGATGTGGGACTAAAGAATGGAATGATATGGACAACTGGATCTATACAAGTCAAGAGAACAGTGATAATCCGGCGTGAGATGCAATAGATGTGAGTCAAGAGACCACATCTCACGCAAAGTGAATAGGGGAAACATCAACGACCCGCGGCTCATGATCTAGAAATGGCTTGAGCCGCTGGCCGTTCACTCGAAAGGTACTCTTAGAAGATAACTCAGATATATCAATACTCCCATTGTCGTGTACATTTCTCATTGGATACGGTCCCTTCCATTTGCTCTGTAGCTTCCCTGGAAATAGACGAAGCCTAGCATCAAACAGCCATATTCTCTGTCCAGGCTCAAAATGCTTGTGGCTGATATGAGAATCATGCCACTCCTTTACTCTCTCCTTGTACTGTAGGCTGTTTGTGAAGGCGGTATCACGAAGCTCCTCCAAGGCGGCTAACTCTACCCTCCTCTGATCTCCTACACTATATGGATCCAAAAGTATATCAGTGACTGCCCAAAGTGACCTATGCCTCAACTCAACAGGTAGATGGCACGGCTTGCCATAAATGAGGTGAAAGGGGGATGTGCCCAAAGGTGTCTTGAAAGACGTCCTATATGCCCACAAGACCGAGTCCAAAAGCTGTGACCAATCCTTTCGGTCAGGGCGGATGACTTTCTGCAATATAGTCTTGATCTCCCTATTCGACACTTCGGCTAGACCATTCGTCTGAGGGTGGTATGGAGTGGCAACTCGATGGTCTATGCCGAACTCGCTAGCAAGGGCCTTCACCTGGTCGTTGACGAAATCAGACCCCCCGTCAGATATCAACACTCGAGGTACCCCGAACCGTGAAATGATATGCTTCCTCAAAAATCTGCAAACAGTCCTAGCATCTGCGGTTCGGGCGGGGATGGCCTCAACCCAACGGCTCATATAATCCATGGCCAACAGAATGTACTCGAATCCCTGACTCTTAGGGAATGGACCCATGAAATCGATGCCCCATGCGTCAAAAACCTCACAGAAGTGAATGGGCTGCATCGGCATCATATCACGCTGTCCACAAGTGCCCATCCTCTGACAGTCAGTACACCTCTTCAAGAACTCATCAGAGTCCTTGAAGAGGGTAGGCCACCATAGGCCGGATTGGAGCACTTTCTGTGCCGTTCTCCTCCCAGAGTGATGTCCTCCTGCCTCAAGCTTGTGGCAGTAAGTGAGGATGCTATGGTGCTCCTCCTGAGGAATGCACCTACGCCAGATGCTATCCCCTCCTTCATGGTAAAGGATGGGATCCTCCCAATGGTAGGACTTGGCCTTCGCGAGGAAGGTCTCAAGCCTCTGCCTGGGCCAATCTTGTGGAACTTTCTTAGCAAAAATAAAGTTGACAATATCGGCATACCACGGGAGAGAGGCGATAGCAAGGATCGCCTCATCTGGGAAGGTCTCACATATAGGCTCAGTCTACTCAGAATCCTCAAGATGCTGTAATCGGGAGAGATGATCCGCCACCACATTCTTGACTCCATGTTGGTACCTGGAGTAGAAGGATCCATCTGGTCAATCTGGCTTTGGCATCCTTCTTTGCCATGAGGTACCTGATGGCAGTATGATCAGTGTATATGGTCGCTCTAGATCCAATAATGTACGATCTGAACTTATCCAGGGCAAAAACTACGGCTAGCATCTCCTTCTCAGTGACTGTGTAGTTCCGCTGCGCGGAATCCAATGTACGGCTAGCGTAGTGAATGGCAAATGAGACTCTATCCCTCCTCTGTCCCAGCACGGCCCCTACGGCAAAATCGGAGGCATCCGTCATGATCTCGAATGGGAGAGACCAATCAAACGGATGGAGAACAGGATCCTCAACAATACATCTCTTGAGAGTCTCGAACGACGAAAGACACTTGTCATCGACAAGGAACTCAGTGTCTTTCATCAACAGATCAGTCAACGGTCGGGCAATCCTACTGAAATCATGAATGAATCGTCAGTAGAAACCGACGTGCCCCGAAAAACCGTAACTGCCGCAAATTGGACGGCGGTGCGAGTTTTCTAATGACATCTACCTTGGTCAGATCAACCTCCATGCCCCTGTTGGAGATGATATGGCCAAGCACCATCCCTTGAGTCACCATGAAGTGACTCTTCTCCCAAGACAGCACAAGGTGAACCTCAATGCATCGCTGAAGGACTCGGTCTAGGCAGTCAAGACAGGAGTCGAATCCGTCGCCGTAGACCGAGAAATCATCCATGAAGACCTCCAAGCACTTCCCCACCATGTCTGAAAAGATAGACAACATGCATCTCTGAAAAGTCGCAGGGGCATTGCATAACCCAAATGGCATGCGTCTGAAGGCGTATGTGCCGAAGGGACAGGTGAAGGTAGTCTTGTCCTGGTCCTCGGGAGCGATGGCCACCTGGTTGTAGCCGGAGTACCCATCTAGAAAACAGTAATAGCTCTTCCCTGCCAGTCTCTCAATGATCTGATCTATAAAGAGCAAGGGGAAATGATCCTTCTTGGTGGCCTGGTTGAGTCATCTATAATCCACACAGACCTGCCAAGAAGTGGGTACCCGGGAAGCAATCTCCTCTCCAGACTCGTTGACAACTGTAGTGATGCCCGTCTTCTTGGGCACCACATGTAACGAGCTAACCCACTTGGAGTCGGAGATTGGGTAGATAAAATCGGCGCTCCACCATTTCGAAATCTCCTTCACGACAACCTCTCTCAGATTTGGGTTCAGCCGCTGGAACTCACGCGACGACTGCGCCTCATCCTCGAGATAGATATGGTGGGAGCACAGGGCCGGACTTATCCCCTCGAGATCGGCTATGCTCCATCCTATTGCCTTGCGGTTCTTTTCAAGAACCCCCATCAGACGGGATTCCTGTTCTCCAGTCAAATCGGCGGAGATAATGACTGGGTACATTTCATGCTCACCCGCAACGAACCTATACTTCAGCGATGCAGGAAGTGGCTTTAGCTCTGGGCAACTGGGTGCTGGTGGATCTGGCCTCTGAAAACTCTGAGTGAACGCTGCCAAATCCGCATGGGAGAACTGAAACTCTCGATCACACTCTGAATCTGGAGAAGGCTGCCCTGCTGGACTGTATCTGCTCTGCTCGGCATCTACCTCCTCCCTAACTGTAGGCTCAGTGGAAGTCAGATCTGGTATAAAATCCTCAAACTCTGCCCAGTCAAAATCTGACTCCGAGGAATCTGTATCATCACTGGTGGCATCAGTACCACCGTCATCACCAAGCAAATCTGTCTCACGGTCAAGAACCGGCTCTGCCGACTGAATGGTATCCTGGACCAGGAATGCGATCTCCAAGCTCTCCTCTTCTGGCGTCTCTGCATCAGCGGACTTTGAAGTGAGAGGATGGTCTGTGCATCTGGTTCTGCCCATACTGCCTCATCATCTGTAATCACGAAGTCGCAGTCTTGGTGGATGTCTGGCCCGGCATCTGTCATCCGCTCTGTGTCGGAAGTAGTCTCTGAGCATGCTGTATCTCTGGCTCTGATGTCCTCGACTGTCTCTATTTGTACACTCTCACCCTCGACGTGAAAGTATACATTCCCGCTATCATGGTCGGTCATTGCCTTGGCTGTGGCCAAGAACGGCGACCAAGAATGATGGGGGTATCGGTCACTGACTCAGGGATCTCCATGTCCAACACTACGAAGTCCACAGGGAATTGCAGGCCCTGAATCGTGACGACAACGTCCCTCAGCAACCCCTTCGGCCTCTTGACAGATCGATCAGTAAACTGAAGGACTGTCCTGCTCTGTCGTAGAGTGCCCAACTCGAAACGGTCGAGAAGGACAGCCGGAAGTAGGTTGATCGATGAACCGCTGTCTAATAGAGTACGGTCGAACCTCTGCTCTCTGATATGGCATCTGACATATGGGGCTCCTGAATCTGGCCTCTTGGCCGACAGACGGTTCTGGATCGCGAAACAAGTGGCTCTGGTCAACACATGGATCTCTGAATGGTGGTTCCTCCTCTTCCTCCTAACTATGGTCCTGTCTCTAAGTGAACGCTGGAGTAGAGGAATGTGCTGCAAAGTCTCCTAAAGAGTCAGCTGAATGTGAAAACAGCCTATCATCTGCTGGCTGAACTCTTCCTGCTGCCTCTTTTTTGGATTTTTGGTTTTCTTCCCCTTTCCCATGTGAAGAGCTCTAGGGAAGGGGATCACAGGGTCCTTCTCAGATGAAGGACTAGGAGAGGGTCTAGGCTGCTCGACGGCAGGATCCACACATACATCAAGCACCACAGGAGGACCAGAAGAAAACAAACCCTTTCCTTTCTTGCCAGAAGTATTCTGAGATACATCAACAGAAGGAAATACTACAGGACTCTCAGAATGAAAATGGTGGCATCAGCACCACCCTCGGCTGGTAGACGTGCGGCATCAACACCGCGCTCTGGCTCGGCAACATCAGTGGCCTCAGTACCACCTCCTCCATCTGGTGAAACGACGGCCTCAGTATCGTCGGTGGGATCAGCATCCATGGTGGCATCAATACCACCGTCATCATCTCTAGCGGCATCTGCACCGCTCTCCTCCTCGCCTGGCGCTCTGGAAGTGTCCTCGGGGTGTCGCTCAGACGAGGCGCCCCCTGCTGGCATCCTACTGCTCCTAAGTGTAACAAAATCAGTATCAAACAAATATGCAGACATATCTCCAAATGTATCACTAGGAGTGGCATACTCTGTGAAATCTACCTGCCCAGACTTTCTCTTGAGGTTGTTCGGATTGGGCTCTATCTGGGCAGGGATGGCGGCCTTCCCTCTCACGATCTCCCGCATCTCCTGGTGGAACTTGTCCATCTCCCGTCGGAAAGTAGCTTGCCCATCAGTCAGAAGGCGGGCTATGTCATCCATGGCGGGGCTCTCATAGGATGGCCCATGAGAGCCTGACAGGTGGCCTCACTGGTAGTGAGGCAGCAGTGGCTGGTGCTGCGGGTGAGAGGGGTAGGACTGGGGATGATACTGCAGCTGAGGCTGATCACGCCTCCAAGACTGTCCCTGCTGATAGGGACAAGGACCATACTACTGTGATTGTTGTTGCTGTTGGTGGTACGCTGGGGGCTGCTGCTGCTGGTGATCTCTTTGATGGCTGTACTGGCCACCCTGTCCTGACGGCTGCTGCTGGGAGCTGGAACCTCTGGCCGACCAACGGAATCCGGGATGGTCTCGTCGGATACCGGGCTGGGGTCGGTCGTACCAAATCCCGTTGACATCCATCAACGACTCTGACTCGTAAGGGGCTGGCGGGAGTACTGCTAGAGGCTGATCCGGCTGGTATACCACCATCCGCGTGTCTGGAGATGGCGATGACTGGTAAGTAGGCTACGGCTGCTGGTACGGCTCCGCCTGTACAAGGTGGACCTATCTAGGCTGCTGGTGGCTGGAGTGCTGGGACGAGCTGCCGGAGCTACTCGGATCGCCTCGTGCCTGAAGACGGGGATGGGAAGCCGTCTGTGCCTCCAGGAGACACATGAGCTGTGTCTTCAAGTCACTCAGAGTCTGTGCCATCTGCTCCATCTGCGTGATGCCCTGGCACTGCTTCTTCTCAATGATCTCCATCCGGTCCAGCTTCTCGCTGATGATGCCCATGTCAGCGGCCGTGGACTCGGCCTGTGCTGCTGTCGTCGGTACTGCCGCGGCTACTGCAGCGGCTGCCGCATCGTCGGGTATCCTCAGCCCATCTCCTGGCTCGCGTTGGTCGCGAGCGGCTCTCAACTGCTCCATCTCATGCCTCATCTTTATCATAAAAGCTCCCTAATCCCTCAACTGCTGCTGAACTGTCTCGAGGGAGGCGATCAGGGTGGAGTTGATCGCACCCTGGTCCAAGATGAAATTCTGCTCAGGCTGGGGACCTCTGGTGTGATCCTCACTACTGCCAGCCATGGTCTCTGCAAAAGCAAAGGACCCAAGCTCAAGTGCCGATAAATCATCTGATAGTAGTCTCTCATCTGGCACTGGTATCTCAGAACTGGTAGAAGGGTGGTCGAGGGGGAACAGGGCGGAGTCGAACTCGGGTTCGGAGAGCGGGTCTCGGCTCTCGCGAACCAACCTAGATGAGCGGGAAGAAGTGTTGGGAAGTGGTGCAGCCAGAGGCTGCCTAAGGGACCTTCTGCCCATCATCTTGATCTGGCGAGTCGGGCAGATGGGATCTGGAAACAACAATGATCACAAGAAAACCCCTGATTCACCTACGCAACATGAGTTGAAGACCGTAAAGGTTCGGTTAATTATCTTATCAATTTTTATTAGGTGATCAAGTCAAGATAGCAGAGCGATTAACATGACCTGTTAGGAATCTGGTTCCCCTAGGAGACTGGCCCGATCCCGAACTAGATCTTTCCCAGCCAGTACAAGCCGCGGACCGTTTACCGGCTACCCAATCGGCTCGCTCTGTTAAGGATATCGCATCCCGCTTTACCGGAGATTGGAGCGATCCTCACTGGAGAACGACTAGCTCAAGAGCAGTAGTCTGAAGGAGGTCCAGATATGGCTCTATCCTAGGGTGCGGGTCACTCTCTCGCACATGCAAACAAGACAAGGAGGGGGTTGCTCTCCCCAATACAAATATTTTTCAGCGCAGTGTCTTTTAGGGTCAAATATAGTTAGCAGTCCCAAATTTTATTGTTTTTCTTTTTAGGTATTTTTCAATAATCAAACAAATCGCCTAACGAATTTTTAGGTTCTCCTGGTTATTAAGTCCAAAACGGGGGGAGAAGTCGAAAAAGCCGATGCGCGAGAAAATTAATGATGCATGCAGAGTAAGAGATGTGTACCTGACTCCAGCAATCTACATGCAAAATAATCCACGTAGAATTTAAAGATTGAAATAAAACTACCTAAATGATGCAGGCAGAAATCCGAGCCCTAAGCAAGCAATTCTACTCGAAAGAACGGCTAGTCGACCACCAACCTTCAATCCAAGAGTCCGGTCTAGACTCACCCCTCCTCCTCTCGACACATCGAGTTCAGGAGCAGCGCTTGGCAGGGTGGGCTCGCGGCACGTAGGCTCGAAGGTAGTGGATCGACTATTTTATTAGCTTTTTATTTTTGGTCCAATTAATCGATCTATAGGTACATGCAAGGTTATTAAGGTGTAGGGACCCTAATTATTTACGTCACAGTCAAGCAAAAATCCTAAGGCTAGGGGCTGAAAACTGCGAGAAACCGAATAGGCAGAAAATAAATAAAAACCGTGAAGAAAACCGCGTAAAAGTCGAGGGGTCCCCCGAGCACACCGTTGCTCGGCGAAACAGACCCCGGAAGTTTAAGTCTGGCTGAGAGAGTCCTGTTGTCCTGTATTATTACAACACTTCAAATTATGCTGAAAAGAAAAACTAAACTAAACTAATCCTCCCACACTCGGTTGTCTCCTCGCGCTCTCCTGCGGCTCCGTGCAGAAGGGAGCCGCCTCCGATTGTCGCGGTTGTGTCGGCTCCTTGAAAGTCGCCGCCTCGGTCCTCGGGCCCTCGCAAGCAAACAGCAAGATGTGTCAAACCAGGTAAGAATAAGAAAACAGGGTATATATGCAAAAATAGAAATAAAAATAAACAAGCAAAAACAACCAAAAATAAAATAAAAGAAAACAAAGAAAAATAAAAGAAAATGAAAATAAGAGAAAAACAAAAAGCCGTGAAAAGCCGCAGATGAACAAAAAGACGCGGAAAGCCGTGAAAAAGAAAATGAAATAAAATAAAACTGACTACTAAGTCGTGCTCCCCGGCAACGGTGCCATTCTGATGTGAGCGGCCCGAGCAACTAAGGTAAATCAGGTGTAACTAAGGTCGTTGTGACCTTAGTCACTCGGGACTCAGAGCTCAATCAAGAAAAAGAATCAGACCACCAAATAAGGATAGAAACACGAGAAAATCAAAGTAGCGGTCTCACTATGATATTAACCTGGTATAGCACCCAGGGTCGAACTCGAGGAGCGCAGATTGGCCTTGTGGCCTACGAAGTAGTCGGAAAATAAAGAAAATAAAAACAAATATTTTTTTGGTCGATTTTTAATATTTTTTTGGGATTTTTAATTATGAAGAAAACAATAAAAATGCAAATATAAACAACTTCAAGAAATTATTTAATGACTCAAAAATGCTATAAAAATTCAAACAAAAAATGTTGTTAAATTTTATGGATTTTTTACTGTTTTTAGTGAATTTTGATAATTTTCTGATTTTTATAGAATTTTCTAAAAATAAAAGAAGGCGAAAAGACTATGCTGCTGTCCAGTCAGGCTTCAAAGACCAATTAAAAATACTGAATGGTCGTTACAAGGACTGGAGGTATTTTTCATGCAAAGTATAAACAAAAAGGAAAAATCAGGAAAAAGAATTATTAATTTTTGGGTTTTTTATGATTTATTAGAATTTTTATAAGTTTTTCAAGGTTTTTAGTTTTATGGTTTTTATAAATCTAAAAATAACCAAAACATGTCAGAAAATCAAACAGTAATTTTTAAAGTGGTTTTTATATTATTTTATGAATTTTAGATCTGAATAGGCAGAAAAATGGAGGTTTTTGAATTTTTAAAAATAATAAAACGACTCAAAATTGTACCCAAAAATTAGAGAAAATTTTACACAGTGGCAGGAGCCACGTGTCCAATTTTCACTCAATTTGGGTTGAATTTGATATTTTATTAAAATTAAAAACAAACAAAAAGTGCACAGGGACCTAGTTGCAATAAGAATAAAGATCTGGGCTAAAAATGGAACAAATCCAGAAATCCAGGGGGTCCTCGTGCAATTTCTCCAATATCGCACGCGTCAAGCACGTGTACTGGGCACGGGAGGACCAATATGCAATGAAAATAAGTTCCGAGGGCTTATTAGCAACAGGTGTTAAAAGCCCAGGGGACGATTTGCAAATAACCCACTAAATTTGGCACATGTCAAAAAAAATCATTCACAGGGGTATATGTGCAAATAATGGAAAGTATTTCTCATTCATTAATAACCAGAAACTTCAAGCCCACAGTATGCAAATTTACCAAAACATCACGTGTCGATGCACGTGTCCAACATATACTGGGGTAGAAATGCAATTACTATAAACATCCAAGTCTTCTATGCAATTTTACCAAACTAAAAATAACAACTGAAAATATTTACAGGACTAAAACGAAAATGCAAAACAGGAGGGGGCCTAAGTGAAATTACCCCACTTATGATCCGAGGGCGGAGGATGCGCCACGTGGTGTATCCAACGGCTACAGGGCGCTTCTCCTCAACGAAGGACCTTGGAGATGATCGGACGGTGGAGGGCTCGCCACGTATGCTATCTGACGGCGGAGGATCGAGGGCTACCCTTCGCTGGATGGATGGCGGAGAAGAGGCCACGTGTCAATCGGACGGTGGCTGGAAGGGCCTCTTCTTCGCCTTGATCGAACGGGCCTGATGTAATCTGGCACGGCGAGAGGTGAATAGACGTCTCTGGAGGATCCTCCAAGAACAGATGGTTGTCGAACTTCACCGGCCCAGAACTCGTGCGGTGGACCTCCTCTGCTGCTGCTACAATGCGGAACAGGTCCGCCGTGACGTCCCACAGCGGATGCACCTCTCCGATGAGGCCGGCGAGGAGCTGATGTCTCTGGATGCGTAGGCCCTCAGATGGGCCTTTCATGACCTGAAAAGTATCAAAACAAGCTCTTGGGTCGAGGGCAAAGTACCTCGATCCGGTTAGAGGAGAGATGGGTGGTCGGCACGTCGGGGCGAAGGATCTCCGGCGATGCGACGGCGAAGGAGATCGACTCCCAGTTCTGGGGTGAACTGGGTTGAATGGATGGGTGAAGAACGTGCAGAGGAGAAGGGCGGAGATGATGGTCGGGTCAATCGATGAAATGGGTGGACGGAGCGGAACTAATCGATGATCGACAGCGAAAGATGAAATTGGGCGTAACTGGAAATTGGAGAAAGATAGAAAGAATCAAGCTTACCGGATGGCTGAGGTCGACTATGGAAGAGCTCCTGGAGCTCCTGGTCTTTGCCTTGAGGGACATCGAGGCCCGAGGCTCGAGCGCTGCTCCTGGGCGGCGCACGACGGCGATAAGCGGCCGGATCAGTGGCTGGGACACCTCCTCCTCATTGCGACACACCCTACGGCTAGCTGTCACTCTAGGGAAGGCAGTGGAGATCCTGGGATGGGAAGGTGGAGCCAAAGATGGCTGGAAAAGTGCGGCGGAGCTCGAGCTTTATACGCTTGCAACTCCGAGAAGAGAGGGTCGGGCAGAGTTCCGTGAAGCGCGGATCCCAATGTAGATGTGTCGGCGTGGATCTCGGATGCAGGAGGAAGGATTGGAGCCTGGGGTTTAAGGATTTGAAGGTCGGATCGCGTCTGGATCATTTAGCGAATATCGGGTTGGACGCAGGATCCGCGGGCTGGTGGTCCAAGGGGGGAGTTGACCGGGGGTCAACATCCCCCGTGGACCAATTAGGTGTGGCCACGTATTAAATAATTGGAAATTGAATAATAAATAGTAAATAGCTGAATCTCGAAAAACTCAAAACATGAAAAATGTTACTTTTATTTTAAATTATTGTTTTGTGATTTTTATTTATTTTTTTGAAATAAAAATTAGGTATTTACAAAATAATATAGGTATATACAATATGTATTTTTTATTTTTAATTATTTATTTCTGTACATTTTATTCCAATTTTATATTTTATTTATTTATAGAATAAAATTTGGAGTAAAAAGGTATTTTTATTTTATTTTTATTATTTATTTACAAGGGTTAAATAAATACTTTTATTTATATACATATATGGTATATATACAATGTAGGGAATTGATTTTATTTTTATTCCTTTTTATTTTATTTTTGTTTTTGTGATTTTTATTTTATTTATTTATAGAGAGAAATAAATATATAAGTGATTCTATGTACATGGTGAATATAGACAATAAGGGATGAATTTTATTTCTTTTTATTTTTCTTATTTTTGTTTTAATTTTATATTTACAAATACATACATATAAATACAAACCCATTTTTATTTTTATTTAGAGGAAAAAAATTTTTTTTCATTTACAGGTATATGTACAAGTGTGAGCTTCCTTATCACTCTCTACTTGGGTTTTTATGCGGTTAGGCCCATGTTGAGCCCTCCCTTGGGATTAGGTCGCTCAATATTTATTCTAAATATTTCCCTCTTTTTCTTTTATTTTTTTATTCTTTTATTTATGCACAAAAACATGCTAAAATGAATAATTACACAATGTATGCTTTTTGACAATTATTGGTATTTACAGGAATATACATGTGTTTTGCATGGGTTTCGTAGCTAAAATAAAAGAATAAAGAGTGATGAATGGGTATTCATCACCCCCCTATACTTAACTTTGCTAGTCCCTTAGCAAACACTTATTTGAAAAAGAAGTGAAAAAGAAAAAGAAAAAGAAAAAGAGGAGAAAATGCATGGATTATTGCTGATTATTAAACTTGCCTTCATTAAATTGAAATATGGAGCTCGATAAGATCTTTAGATTATTGATGTGTCGGAACCTTATTTAGACTTAGGTTTAAAACTCAACAGCCTCTAAGATCCACTAATCTATAATCAAGACTCCTCAACAATCCAGATCAGAACAAGTCTACATACACAAACCCTGAAGACCATGAATCTTTCCTTGTGCAGTGTAAGTGAGATATAGCTCTCCACCTCAGAAGTAGTAACTTGACATCCCTCCCCAACAAGGTAACTCTATGACCCTAGTCTGGCGACTCTTTCCTCGAGGAGCGGGGTATTCCCTTCTAAGTTCATGTTCAACCGGCTCAAGAAGAGGGGGAAGAAGAGAATGGATCATGGCCAGTGTAGCCATGTATCCTTGGGAGCTCAACCAGTGTAGCTAAGTCTCCCTGCTGCAAGCTACATACGATGGAACAATGAGTCTCAAGCTTTGCTTATTTGCACTATATACATACTCAGGTGGGATTATCATTTTCTATCAGACCCACCACTTTTTTGGAGTTATTTTCATTTTGCATTTTTTTTCAAGTGCATCTATACACATATTCACAAGGTGCAGCATATGTACATAAGGACTTTTTCCTCTTGAGCCAGTAGACTATCCCTCTTTTGAAGCATTATTGTAACCCACAACTCCTGTTGTTAGACCTCATGGCAACCAGACCAAGTTGAGACGCACTTCCTTCACTAAAAGAAGAAGAGAGGTCCCTCCTAGAAGTACTACCCTCATATGCTACCCCAAGTCAAGGAAGACTGCCTCCTCACCACCTCATCCGTAGAGAGCTCGGTGTAAAGTTGGGGTCCAAGTCAAGCCATTGTCTATATGAGTCATGTGTGTGTTGTTAAGTGCTCTACTTAGGCTCATTGAGATGACATGTGATCGTAGCCTAGTGGACTCAAAGAATTAAGTCACCATGGAACTGAAAAGCCTTAACCCTAAGCCCTATAAGGTTCCTCTTAGAATTAGGTGGATTAAGATCTTAATCAAGCTCCATTTCCCAATTTAATTCCAGGCTAGTTTAAATGTCAACTATAATCTAAGAAAAACTATACAAGTATATACAAGGATGCTAGTTACACAATATTTACACAAATGCAAAATTTTTGAAAAATGTTTTGAAATCATGAATGTGTGCATGAATGCAAGTTTTGCAAAATATTTACACAAATTTACACAAGGTTTTTGCGAACTTTTGATTTTCAAAACATTTTGGAAAAAAATTGTACTATATACAAAGTTTTGATATGCACATATTTACACACTATTTACACAAAAAGTTTTTGAAAACATTTTTACAAAAATAATTTGTACAATAGCTATGTATGTGCAAATAAAAGAATGTTTATTTACGGGAAAAAAAATAAAATTTTTATGGATTTTGGGTATTTAGCCATTTTTATTTATTAACACACTCACACAAAGTACGAGTTATGGCTAAAGTATATATGAAATATATACACACCCCCGTATACTTAGCTCGAACGATGTCCTCAGAGTCCAGAGCGATGAAGAAGACATAACTCGTGCTTAGTATAGGGAAGTGCTAAGAAAGGCTATTTACAAAGACGAATGAAAGAATAGAAAATCAAGAGGACCTCAGCTTTTCTTCCTATACTTAGGATCAAATAATCCTAAGTATAGAAGGATGTACACAAAGGGAAAACCGAGTGAAGAATGTACAGGGTCTACCCCCCCTATACTTAGGGTAAAATATCCCTAAGTATAGGTAGCAAAAACAGGGGTAAAAATAAATCAAAAGAATACCCGAGAGTCCTACATCCCCCCTATACTTAGGGTAAAGTACACCCTAAGTATAGCATAATCAAAGGATTGGAAAAGGGATGTGGGACTAAAGAATGGAATGGTATGGACAACTGGATCTATACAAGTCGGGAGAACAGTGATAATCAGGCATGAGATGCAATAGAAGTGAGTCAAGAGACCACATCTCACGCAAAGTGAATAGGGGCAACATCAACGACCCACGGCTCATGATCTAGAAATGGCTTGAGTCACTGGCCGTTCACTCGAAAGGCACTCTCAGAAGACAACTCAGATATATCAATACTCCCATTGTCATGTACCTTTCTCACTAGATACGGTCCCTTCCATTTGCTCTGTAGCTTCCCTGGAAATAGACGAAGCCTAGCATCAAACAGCCATACTCTCTGTCCAGGCTCAAAATGCTTGTGGCTGATATGAGAATCATGCCACTCCTTCACTCTCTCCTTGCACTGTAGGCTGTTTGAGAAGGCGGTATCACGAAGCTCCTCCAAGGCGGCTAACTCTGCCCTCCTCTGATCTCCTACACTATCTGGATCCAAAAGTATATCAGTGACTGCCCAAAGTGACCTATGCCTCAACTCAACAGGTAGATGGCACGACTTGCCATAAACGAGGCGAAAGGGAGATGTGCCCAAAAGTGTCTTGAAAGACATCCTATATACCCACAAGACCGAGTCCAAAAGCTGTGACCAATCCTTTCGGTCAGGGCGGACGATTTTCTGCAATATAGTCTTGATCTCCCTCTTCGACACTTCGGCTAGACCGTTCGTCTGAGGGTGGTATGGAGTGGCAACTCGATGGTCTATGCCGAAGTCGCTAGCAAGGGCCTTCACCTTGTCATTGACGAAATGAGACCCCCCGTCAGATATCAACACTCGAGGTACCCCGAACCGTGATATGATATGCTTCCTCAAAAATCTGCAAACAGTCCTAGCATCTGCGGTTCGGGCGGGGATGGCTTCAACCCAACGGCAAACAGAATGTACTCGAATCCCTGACTCTTAGGGAATGGACCCATGAAATCGATGCCCCATGCGTCAAAAACCTCACAGAAATGAATGGGATGCATCGACATCATATCACGTTGTCCACAAGTGCCCATCCTCAGACAGTCAGTACACCTCTTCACGAACTCATCAGAGTCCTTGAAGAGGGTAGGCCACCATAGGCCGGATTGGAGCACTTTTTGTGTCGTTCTCCTCTCAGAGTGATGTCCTCCTACCTCAAGCTTGTGGCAGTAAGTGAGGACGCTATGGTGCTCCTCCTGAGGAATGCACCTACGCCAGACGCTATCCCCTCCTTCATGGTAAAGGATGGGATCCTCCCAATGGTAGGATTTGGCCTTCGCGAGGAAGGTCTCAAGCCTCTGCATGGGCCAATCTTGTGGAACTTTCTTAGCAACAAAAAAGTTCACAATATCGGCATACCACAGGAGAGAGGAGATAGCAAGGATCGCCTCATCTGGGAAGGTCTCACATATAGGCTTAGTCTGCTCAGAATCCTTAAGATGCTCTAATCGGGAGAGATGATCCGCCACCACATTCTTGACTCCAGGATTATCCTTAATCTCTATGTCGAACTCTTGGAGTAGAAGGATCCATCTGGTCAATCTGGCTTTGGCATCCTTCTTTGCCATGAGGTACTTGATGGCGGTATGATCAGTGTATAAGGTCACTCTCGATCCAATAATGTACGATCTGAACTTATCCAGGGTAAAAACTACGGCTAGCATCTCCTTCCCAGTGAATGTGTAGTTCCGCTGCACGGAATCCAATGTACGGCTAGCATAGTGAATGGCAAATAGGAATCCATCCCTCCTCTGTCCCAGCACGGCCCCTACGGCAAAATCGGAGGCATCCGTCATGATCTCGAATGGGAGAGACTAATCAGGCGGCTGGAGAACAGGAGCCTCAACAACACATCTCTTGAGAGTCTCGAACGACGAAAGACACTTGTCATCGACAAGGAACTCTGTGTCTTTTGTCAGCAGATCAGTCAACGGTCGGGCAATCCTACTGAAATCATGAATGAATCGTCGGTAGAAATCGACGTGCCCTAGAAAAGACCGTAACTGCCGCAAATTGGACGGCGGTGCGAGTTTTCTAATGACATTTACCTTGGCCGGATTAACCTCCATGCCCCTGTTGGAGATGATATGGCCAAGCACCATCCCTTGAGTCACCATGAAGTGACTCTTCTCCCAAGACAGCACAAGGTGAACCTCATTACATTGCTGAAGGACTCGGTCTAGGCAGTCAAGACAGAAGTCGAATCCATCGCCGTAGACTAAGAAATCATCCATGAAGACCTCCAAGTACTCCCCCACCATGTCCGAAAAGATAGACATCATGCATCTCTGAAAAGTCGCAGGGGCGTTGCATAACCCAAATGGCATGTGTCTGAAGACGTATGTGCCGAAGGGACAGGTGAAGGTAGTCTTGTCCTGGTCCTCGGGAGCTATGGCCACCTGGATGTAGACGGAGTACCCATCCAGAAAACAGTAATGGCTCTTCCCTGCCAGTCTCTCAATGATCTGATCTATAAAGAGCAGGGGGAAATGATCCTTCTTGGTGGCCTGGTTGAGTCATCTGTAATCCACGCAGACCAGCCAAGAAGTGGGTACCCAGGTAGCAATCTTCTCTCTAGACTCGCTGACAACTGTAGTGATGCTCGTCTTCTTGGGCACCACATGCAACGGGATAACCCACTTGGAGTCGGAGATTGGGTAGATAAAATCGACGCTCCACCATTTCGAAATCTCCTTCATGACAACCTCTCTCAGATTTGGGTTCAGGCACCACTGGAACTCACGCGACGGCTTCGCCTCATCCTCGAGATAGATATGGTGGGAGCACAGGGTCGGGCTTATCCCCTGGGGATCGGCTACGCTCCATCCTATTGCCTTGCGGTTCTTTTCAAGAACCCCCATCAGACGGGATTCCTGTTCTCTAGTTAAATCGGCGGAGATAATGACTGGGTACATCTCATGCTCACCCGCAAGGAACCTATACTTTAGCGACGCAGGAAGTGGCTTCAGCTCTAGACAACTGGGTGCTGGTGGATCTGGCCTCTGAAAACTCTGAGTGAACGCTGCCAAATCCGCATTGGAGAACTGAAACTCTCTATCACACTCTGAATCTAGAGAAGGCTGCCCTGCTGGATTGTCTCTACTCTGCTCGGCATCTACCTCCTCCCTAACTGTAGGCTCAGTGGAAGCCAAATCTGGTATAAAATCCTCAAACTCTGCCCAGTCAAAATCTGACTCCGAGGGATCTGTATCATCGCTGGTGGCATCAGTACCACCGTCATCACCAAACAAATCTGTCTCACGGTCAAGAACCGGCTCTGCCGACTGAACGGTATCCTGGACCAGGAATGTGCTCTCCAAGCTCTCCTCTGCTGGCGTCTCTGCATCAGCGGACTCTGAAAGTGAGAGGATGGCCTGTGCATCTGGATCTACCCATACTACCTCATCATCTGTAACCACGAAGTCGCAGTCCTGGTGGATGTCTGGCCCGGCATCTGTCATCTGCTCTGTGTCGGAAGTAGTCTCTGAGCATGCTGTATCTCTGGCTCTGATGTCCTCGACCGTCTCTATTTGTACACTCTCGCCCTCGACGCAAAAGTATACTTTCCCACTATCATGGTCGGTCACTGCCTTGGCTGTGGCCAAGAACGGGCGACCTAGAATGATGGGTGTATCAGTCACTGACTCAGGGATCTCTATGTCCAACACTACGAAGTCCACGGGGAATTGCAGGCCCTGAATCGTGATGACAACGTCCCTCAGCAACCCCTTCGGCCTCTTGACAGATCGATCAGCAAACTGAAGGACTGTCTTGCTCTGTCGTAGAGTGCCCAACTCGAAACGGTCGAGAAGGGCTGTCGGAAGTAGGTTGGTCGATGAACCATTGTCTAATAGAGTACGGTCGAACCTATGCTCTCTGATATGGCATCTGACATATGGGGCTCCTGAATCTAGCCTCTTGGCCGGCAGACGGTTCTGGATCGCGAAACAAGTGGCTCAGGTCAGCACATGGATCTCTGAATGGTGGTTCCTCCTCTTCCTCCTAACTGTGGTCCTGTCTCTAAGTGAACGCTGGAGTAGAGGAATGTGCTGCAAAGCCTCCTGAAGAGTCAGCTGAATGTGGAAACGGTCTATCATCTGCTGGCTGAACTCTTACTGCTGCCTCTTTTTTGGATTTTCGGTTTTCTTCCCCTTTCCCATGTGAAGAACTCTAGGGAAGGGGATCACAGGGTCCTTCTCAGATAAAGGACTAGGAGAGGGTCTAGGCTGCTCGACGGCAGGATCCACACATACATCAAGCACCACAGGTGGACCAGAAGAAAACAAACCCTTTCCTTTATTGCCAGAAGTGTTCTGAGATACATCAACAGAAGGAAAAACTACAGGACTCTCAGAAGTGAAAATGGTGGCATCAGCACCACCCTCGGCTGGTAGACGTGCGGCATCAGCACCACGCTCTGGCTCGGCAACATCGGTGGCCTCAGTACCACCTCCTCCATCTGGTGAAACGACGACCTCAGTACCGTCGGTGGGATTAGCATCCATGGTGGCATCAGTACCACCATCATCATCTCTAGCGGCATCAACACCGCTCTCCTCCTCGCCTGGCGCTCTGGAAGTGTCCTCGGGGTGTCGCTCAGACGAGGCGCCGCCTGCTGGCATCCTACCGCTCCTAAGTGTGACAAAATCAGTATCAAACAAATATGCAGACATATCTCCAAATGTATCACTAGGAGTGGCATACTCTATGAAATCTACCTGCTCAGACTTTCTCTTGAGGTTGTTCGGATTGGGCTCTATCTGGGCAGGGATGGCGGCCTTCCCTCTCATGATCTCCCGCATCTCCTGGCAGAACGCGTCTATCTCCCGTCGGAAAGTAGCCTGCTGATCAGTCAGAAGGCGGGCTATGTCATCCAAGGCGGGGCTCTCATAGGATGGCCCATGAGAGCCTGACGGGTGGCCTCGCTGGTAGTGAGGCTGCAGTGGCTGGTGCTGCGGGTGAGAGGGGTAGGACTGGGGATGATACTGCGGCTGAGGCTGATCACGCCTCCAAGACTGTCCCTGCTGATAGGGACGAGGACCATACTGCTGTGACTACTGCTGCTGCTGCTGGTGGTATGCTGGGGGCTGCTGCTGCTGGTGATCTCTCTGATGGTTGTACTGGCCACCCTGTCCTGACGGCTGCTGCTGGGAGCTGGAACCTCCGGCCAACCAACGGAATCCAGGATGGTCTCGTCAGATACCGGGCTGGGATCGGTCGTACCAAATCCCGTTGACATCCATCAACGGCTCTGACTTGTAAGGGGATGGCGGGAGTACTGCCAGAGGCTGATCCGGCTGGTATACCACCATCTGCGTGTCTGGAGATGGTGGTGACTGGTAAGTAGGCTGTAGCTGCTGGTACGGCTCCGCCTGTACAAGGTGGACATGTCTAGGCTGCTGGTTGCTGGAGCGCTGGGATGAGCTGCCGGAGCTACTCAGATCGCCTCGTGCCTGAAGACGGGGCTGGGAAGCCGTCTGTGCCTCCTGGAGACACATGAGCTGTGTCTTCAGGTCACTCAGAGTCTGTGACATCTGCTCCATCTGCGTGATGTCTTGGCACTGCTTCTTCTCAATGATCTCCATCCGGTCCAGCTTCTCGCTGATGATGCCCATGTCAGCGGCCGTGGACTCGGCCTGTGCTGCTGCCGCTGACGAAGTGGATGGACTGGCGTCAACCCGTGCGATCCTCTGGTACTGCACGGTCTGTGGCTGGGGTCGTCCCTGTGTGTACAGTCGGGTATGGGACATCACCATATAGTTCTCAGCCATCTCCTCGTAGATGGCCCAGACCTGCTCGTGATCCTTGGCGAAATAGGACCCGCCACAAGAAGCATTCACCAGGCCCTGTAGCTATGGTGTCAGCCCACTGAAGAAGCTCTGAACTAGGTTTTGCTTCGAGATGTCATGGTGCGGGCATCTGTCTGTCAACTCTATAAACCTCTCCCATGCCTCGTGGAATTGCTCATTGGAGAGCATGGAGAAGTTGCTGATCAGGGCCCTCGTAGCATTCGTCCGCCCGAGTGGGTAGTACTTGTTCAAGTACTCGGTGCGGAGCTGCTCCCAGGTGTAGACAAACTTCCCTAGATGTTTCAACCAGGTGGTTGCTCTGTCTGCTAGTGGGAAGGGGAAGGCAATCATGCGGATGGTATCCTGGTCCATCTGTCTGTCGTGGACTGTGCTGCAGATCATCAAGAACTCCTGAAGGTGGAGATGGGGCTCCTCTGTGGCGATCCCATGGAACCGAGGGAAAAGCTGCAAAGTGTTCAGGGGGAACTTAAAGTCCCCCACGATGGCTGGAAGAACGACCCAATGATACGTCAAAGTCGATCCGGTGTTGTGTAACTCCCGCATCGGTCTCGGCTGGTCCGGTACTGCCGCGGCTGCGGCGGCTGCTGTTGCGGCGGCTGCCGCATCGTCGGGTATCCTCGGCCCGTCTGTTGTCTCGCATTGGTCGCGGGCGGCTCTCAACTGCTCCATCTCATGCCTCATCTCTATCATAAAAGCTCCCTGATCCCTCAACTGTTGATGAACTGTCTCGAGGAAGGTGATCAGGGAGGAGTTGATCGCACCCTGGTCCAAGATGAAAGTCTGCTCGGGCTGGGGATCTCTGGAGTGATCCTCACTGCTGCCAGCCATGGTCTCTGCAAAAGCAAAGGACCCAAGCTCAGGTGCCGATAAATCATCTGATAGTAGTTGATGAATACCCATTCATCACTCTTTATTCTTATATTTTAGCTACAAAAACCTATGCAAATGCATGTAGATACTTGTAAATAGAAAAAATTAGCAAAAGCATGCATCTTGTAAAAATCTATAATTAGCATGTTTTTGTGCAAAAATAAAAGAATAAAGATGAAAAAGAAAAAGAGGGAAATATTTAGAATAAATATTGAGCAACCTAACCCAAGGGAGGGCTCAGCATGGGCCTGACCGCATAAAAGCTAAGTAGAGGGAGATAGGGGTTCATGTGTAAATATTTTTGTAAATAAATAAAATTATATTTTCCTCACCCAAAAATATGCTTGTACATATTTTGTACATATTTAGAAGCTATTAAAAACAAAATAAAAATTTAAAAATCAAAAAGTTTAAAAATATCCTTTCACCATGTACATAGACCATGCCTCCTTATTTATTTAACCTTATAAATAAATAAAATTATTTTCTAAACTTTTTGTAAATATTCTATATTATATATTGTAAACAAATAAAATAAAAAGAATCAAAACAAAAATCAAATAAAAATAACAAAATTAAAAACACAAAATACATTGTATATATATACCATGTATATAAATGTATATATCTATTTATTTCACCTATGTATATAAATAATAAAAATAAAATAAAAATATCCTTTTATTCCTCATTTTATTCTATAAATAAATAAAATATAAAATAGGAATAAAAATGTATAAAAATAACTAATTAAAAAAATCAAAATTAAAAACCCTATAGTGTATATATACCTATATATAGCCCTATTATGTAAATACCTTATTTTTATTTTGAAAAATTAATTAAAAATCACCAAAAAAATAGAGAAAAATAAAATAAATATTTTTCATGTTTTAAGTTTTTCGAAATTCGGCCATTTTCTAACTCAAAAAAATAGATCAAAATAAATAAGCATGGCCTCTCCTGATTGGTCCACGGGGGATGTTGACCCCCCCCGGTCAACTCCCCCCCTTGGACCACAGAGTTGCGGATCTGATTCCCGACCCGATTCCTCAACCTTTCCGCGAACAGATCCGATCTCCATTAACCCAAACCCCGGGCTCCATTTGTTCCTTAATCATCCCTGATCCACGCCCGACTGATAGCCTTGGGATCCGCGCTCCGAGCTTCACGCCCGACTCCCATCTAGCCGGACCCCTAGCTGTATATAGTCTGAGCTCCGCCCCCGTTTTCACGCATCTTTGGCTCTCCACCCTTCAGCCCGTGACCTCCACAGCAGTCCCTGAGGTGACAGCTCTCGATTGCCCGTGTCGCAGCGAGGAGGGGGTGGCCGGACCATCGATCCGGCGACGTAGCGCCGCCGTGCTCCGCCCAGTGCAGGAGCTCGAGCCTCAGGACCAGACGACCTTCGAGGCTATGACCGGGAGCTACCTCAGCTCCAGCCTAGTCTACTTCGCCACCCAGGTAACCTTCTAGCTTTCCCATTTCGTCTAATTTCTAGTTAGACCCAAATCGTAGCTCCGCCGTATTCCGTTGATTCCGACCACCTCGAGCATCATTTCGATCATCGGAACCCACGTTCACCATCGCCATCCCTCCGCGCACCTTCTCCACACACCCATTCAACCCAGCTCGCACAGGAGCTGGGGTTCGAGCTCCACCATCCGTCGCTCGCCGGAGCTCGCTCATCCCGACGCACCGACCACCTCCACACCACCTAACCGGGTCGAGGCATTTTGCCCTCGACCCGCGAAGCTTCTGAGCTACATTGCAGGTCCAGAGGAGGCCATCTGAGGCGTCCCTACATCCAGGCCAGGAGCTTCCCCCCGTCGACCTCGTCGGAGCCCCTCCAGGGCTCGGCTGGGCCATCGGAGGCCACCAACAGCTGCGGGACTTCATCGCCAACCTTCTCCGATCTTCAGAGGCAGCTGAGGAGGACCACCGCGCTTGCACGAGGCCGGCGAAGCTCGCCGGCCACCTGTTCTTCGAGGGTCCTCGACCACCGTCCGATCGCCCTCAGCTCCCCAGTTCACATCACGTCCGTCCATCCCAGGAGGAGCAGTCACCGTCGATCATCTCGAGGGTTGATCTGGACCGTTAGCACAGAGAGAGAGACACCAGCACCTGAGGACCGTTAGATCTTCCACGTGTCTCCTCCTCTGACGTCGATCGGCCCCCGTGTGGAAGGAGAGAGGCGCCCGTGTCCAGGACCGTTAGATCAGCCACGCGTCCATCATCCAGCCGTCGACGTAATAAAGGGGTAATTTACCGTAGGCCCCCTCTTAGTTTATGTTTTTAGATTTAGTCCTGTAAATATTGTGTGTCTTTTATTTACGTTGGGATATTTGCACTTGGGACCTGGTACTCTAGTTTATTTGCATTTATGCCCCTGTGAGTGTCTGTCACGTGCTTCGCCACGTGCTTTGTTTGGTGTATTTGCAACTCTAGTCCTGTAGTTCTGGTTGTTTGTTAATGAATGAAAACTTTTTGGTAATTGCATATATGCCCCTGTGAGTGTTTTATTTGCACATGTGCGTCTTTTAGTGGGATATTTGCATAACAGCCCCTGGACTTTTTGGTACGAGTTACCAAAAGGTCCTAGGACTTGTTTTTATTACAAAGAGGTCCCTGAGTGCCCCAGGCACGCGCCGCGCGCGTGACTTGCTGGGAAAATTGCACCTGGACCCCCAGAGCTTCGGGTATTTGCACTTAAGTCCCTGTGCACAGTGCCCTCTTTTGATTTTTGAATAAAATATCAAATCACCTCCAAATTCGATGAAAATTTGATACATGGCTCCTGCCATGTTGGATTTTTGAGAATTTTTGAGGACATTTTTGATTTTATTTGTTATTTTTAAAAATTCTAAAACCTCTATTTCAGCTACTGTCTAGAATTAAAAATCCAAAAAAAATATAAAAACCCCCTCAAAAATTCTATAAAAATTAGGTACTGTTTCTTTTGTGTTTCTTGATTTTCTAGCCAATTTTGGCTATTTTTCACTGATTAAAAACCATAAAAACTTAAAAACACCTAAAAACTCATAAAAATTATAATAAATAATCTAAAAACTCAAAAACAATAATTTTGGTGCTCAAATTTTCCTTATTTTATCTAGAATACAGGAAAAATACCTCCAGGCCCTCTTTAGATCCTCAGGTATTTTATCTTTGGATTTTGGGCCTGGCTGGACAGTACCTTGTCTGTTTATTACTGTTTGATTTTTAGAAAATAAAATATCCATCAGAAAATTATCAAAAATTAATCAAAAACACTAAAAAACATTAAAAACATAAAAACATTTTTTCTTGAAATTTTACTTGATTTTTGATGCTTTAAATAAATTGCTAAAGTGTGCTTGTTTTTGTTGCCTTTTATTTTCTCTACATTTTACAAATCAAAAAAATATATATAAAAATCATTAAAAACCACTAAAAATACTTGTCTTTTATTTTATTTTATTTTTACTACTTCGTAGGCCTTTGGCCAACCCGTGCTCCTTGTGTTCGACCCTGGGTGCTATACCAGGTTAAATATTTAGCAGGACCACTTGCCTTGTTTGATTGATTTTATTTTTATTAGTGGTCCGATATTTTTCTTGATTGAGTGACTCTGAGTGATTGAGGTCACAATGACCTCTTTAGTACCTTTACCTCGCTCGCTCGGGACACCTATCAGAATGGCGCCGTTGCCGGGGAGCACGGCTTAGTAGTTCTTTTTGTTTTTATTCTCGTTTTTGTTTTCGCGGCTTTTCGCGGCTCTTCCGAGCTCGCGGCTTTTCGCGGCTTTTTGTGTCTATTTTCTTTTTGTTTTATTTTGATTTTCTTTTATTTTTATTTTTGTTTTATTTTGTGTGTTTATTTCATTTTCCATTTTTGCATATATACCCTCACTTTTATTTTCATTTTTTTTCTTTATTATTTGAGTATTTTTGCCGGTCTGACCACTCTTCTCTTTTTCTTGCGAGGGCCCGAGGACCGCGGAGGCGACTTTCGAGGAGCTGGTGCAGCCGAGGAACTTGGAGGCGGCTTCCTTCTTTACGAAGCCGCAGGAGAGAGCGAGAGAGAGAGTCGAGTGGGTGAGGTTAGATTAGGATTTTTTTATTTCATTATTATTTTTTGTAATAATACAGGGACACTTGGACTGTTTGGACTTGGACCACTTCTACCGTAGCGGGTCTGTTTCGCTGAGCACCGGTGTGCTCGGGGGACCCTTTAGGACTTGCGCGGTTTTTCGCGGTTTTCTTCGCGGCTTTATTTTTCTTTCTTACTGTCTTTTCCGGTTTTTCGCGGTTTTTGCTCGAGCCCCTAGATTTAGGACTTTCTGGTGAATGTGCCGTAACTAGTAGGATCCACACACCTAATTGCATATCTGTTCCTATAGATCGTAATTGGACCTACTTAAAATCCATAATAAAAATAACCGACTCGCTAGCCCCCGTAGCCTACGTGCCGTAGCCCGTCCTGTAAAGCGCTTTCTCCTACCCCCGATTTGTCGGACAGAGGAGGGACGGGCCAAGACCGGACTCTTTGGCTTGGAGGTCAGTGACCGGTTAGACGGTTCTTCGCTAGAAGTTGCTCGTCTAGGACTCGGCTTTTCCCGCTGCATCATTTAGATTAGTTTTATTTCTGTCTTTTATTTTATGCGCGGATCATATTGCATGTAGAGAGCTGGAGCAAGGTACGCATTTCTGACTTTGCATGCATCATTGATTTACCGTGCATCGGCTTTTTCGTCTTCTCCCCCCTGTTTTGGACTTAATAATCAGGAGAACCGAAAAATGTGTTAGGCGTTTCTTTTCATTGAAAAATACCTAAAAACAAAAACAATAAAATCGGGACTGCTAATCATACTTGACCTAAAAGACACCTCACGAAAAATCTGTCTTGGGGAGAGTAACCCCCTCCTTGTCTGGTTTGGATGAGCGAGAGAGTGATCCGCACATTAGGATAGAGCCTCCGATCTTTTCTTGACTGATTACCGGCTTTCAGTACGGGACAGTCGGTTGAGAAAGATCTGGATACCTATTGACCTCACGTAATCGCTCTGATAGACTGGATGATCACCTAAATAAAATTGACAAGATAATTGACCGATCCCTTCGGTCTTCAGCTCTGTGTGCGTAGGTGAATTGGGGGTTTGCTTGTTCATCTTGTTTGATTGCCAGATCCCTTCGATCCTTTCTCATCACCCTCCCTCACCTCCCTTCATTCCACTTGCTTCTTCTTTATCCCTGGATGATGGATTCCCCTCACTACGAGCCGACCCTTACGGCTTCTTCTCCGTCTTCTGACCATCACTCCAGTCCACCTTCTAGGGAGGTCGGATCTCCGGCCAACCTCCCGTTCCCTCCCTCCCTTTCATCTCATTACTCTGGGCATGCTGTGTTAGACGTCCGAGGATATCAGACAAAGCAGATGCGAGACCCGGACGATGCTGTTGCTGAGTTGAGAGCGCACTCCGTTGGTGACCCGAGAGAGCAGTGGAGAGTAGCAGACAGATCCTATTCCAGAAGGATGGAGGAGCAGATAGCACATGGAGCTCAGTCAGCTTCTACATTAGGTCCATTCGTCTTGGATTTGGATTACACTCAGCGACTGCCGACATTTTCAGGAGAGGCGCACGAGGAGCCGTATCTTCACCTGTCAGCTTTCGAGGAGTTTTGTAGAGCGCAGAGATATTCAGACGTCACTGCAGAGGAGCTGATGAGCAGGACCTTCCCATTCACGCTTCACGACAGAGCTATGAGATGGCACCGACGATTGGGGAGGACATTCGAGACGTGGGGAGAGCTACGCCGAGAGTTCTTGCAGAGATACTTCCCCCCACGTAGAGCAGAGTTTATGCGGTCTTTGATCATGGATTTTTCAGTTGACCCCCAGGAGCCATTGCACGAGGCATGGCCGAGGTTTCTTGCCCTTCTGAGGAGATTCCCTGAGCACGGACTTCCACTTACAGACTTGATAGAAATCTCCATGCGGGGGATGACCGCGGAGCAGATAGCACTGGTGATTACCACATGTGGCAGTTCACACCGCAGTTCTGACATTCACCTTCTGGATACCATCTCGAGGCTACTTTCACAGAGTTCTTCTACACGAGATGCCTTGGTCGGGACAACACATGTGGACGATGCTGTACCAGTGCGGTGTGTCACTTTACATGGTGATTCAGCTTCCACACACCAGCCCGAGGATTTGGATGATGCCGCACCATTGACAGAGGAGATGACAGCGATAGCAGAGGTTCGGACCCAGAGTCTACTTGAGTTCCCGTTGGCTTTCCAGTTGGAGTTCGAGTCAGCCCCAGAGTTCCCTGTTGACGAGTCTTGGATATCAGATCTTCTGATACTCCAGGAGCCGGAGGAGCCCCAGCTTTTGCAGCCGTTGATTCAGACACTTCAGATTCCAGTCCCGGAGGAGTCAGTCTCCTTTCTGCAGAGACACTTCTTGGATGCAGACAGTCACCAGGACTCAGCCCAGCAGCCACAGCTTGAGGAGGGACAGCACTTTGAGAGTACAGACACCGAGAGTCCCATCTTCGAGCCTTTTGTCCTCCACTTTGTCGAGACAGATACACTGCATGAGGACCAGCTGACATCCAGCATAGCCGCAGAGCGAGGATCAGCTGCAGACACTTTGCCAGCGTCTGCGGTGTTGACTAGTACCTTCTCCTGCTTCCAGATTGCCGAGACTTACACTTCAGATGATGATGCAGCCTGGTGCACTGAGTGGATACTTGATAGCAGCGCAGATGCCCATCTAGATCCTGATCCTTTTCTTCTCACTTCTGATCCTGCATCTCTCCCCGAGGGTTATCTGCGGGAGGATGCCGCACTCGATGGGTACTCGGTTTCACCTGCTGAGAGTGTTTCCGATCTGGCGGAACACGAAACCGAGTCTTTAGATCATTCTGATTCTGATTCTTCTCACCTCGACGACCCTCGCGAGGATGAGCCCATCCTGGAGATATTCGATGATCTGCCTGATCTCTTTTCATTCTATTCATCGGATATCAGTCTGCTTAGAGAGTCTCCTGATCTTGATTGTCCATACTTGCTTGAGACATTGATTAACGTGGAGGATTCTATTACTGATCCATCTTTCTCCACGTTCGATTTCTTCGGCTCCACACTCTCACTCCAGTCTGATCCAGAGCCGACGATTTCTTTTGTGCTACCGGATCCCGATCATTTATTTCCATATCTCTGGCCGGTAGCAGACACCCGCCTGATTGCATACCTGGGTGTCTTACTTTATACTGTTGAGTTCGTCGTTGTTCTCACACCGAGACTGCGACGACAGTACGGCATTTGCCTTACCGATGTCGTCCTGAACCTTGATACTGCATTGTCCTAGCCTTTGCGCCCAGCTAGGGGCGTAAAAACTAGCGCTTCAACATTGTACTCTTTTGTATATACGTGTTTCGTCTTATGTTGATCCTTCTTTCTTCCGTTCTTGTTTTCACCCCAGGTCTCGCTTAGGATTATCTTTGCTATATTTAGGATACTGCTCATCCTAAGTATAGGGGGGTGAAAACACCGGGTTGTTCTTCGTTCTGTTCCATCACTCCTGTTGTTGCCTAAACTTAAGGTTCTCCACCTTAAGTATAGGGGGAGTGATGACCCTCCTTCTTGTATATATTCGTGATTTCTTTCGTGTCTTGCTACCCCTGTTTTGCTACCTATACTTAGGGATATCTCACCCTAAGTATAGGGGGGGTAGACCCTGTACATTCTTCACTCAGGTTTTCCCTTAGTATACAGCCAGCTATACTTAGGATTACTTGATCCTAAGTATAGGGGGGAGACCTGCGTCCCTTTTGACTTTTCATTTCTTTTTGTATAGCCTTCCTTTTCACTTCCCTATACATAGCACGAGTTATGTCTTCTTCATCGCTCTTGACTCTGAGGACATCGTTCGAGCTAAGTATAGGGGGGTGTGTATATATTTCATATATACTTTAGCCATAACTCGTACTTTGTGTGAGTGTGTTAATAAATAAAAATGGCTAAAAACCACAAAAATTAAAAATTTTCATGTTCATAATCTTCTTTTATTTGCACATACATAGCTAGGGTACAAATTATTTTTGTAAAAATGATTTCAAAAATCTTTTGTGTAAAGCTTGTGTAAATATTTTTGGTATCAAAATTATGTATATAGTACAAAATTTTTCCAAAATGTTTTGAAAATCAAAAGTTTGCAAAAATCTTGTGCAAATGTGTGTAAATATCTTTTTGCAAAACTTGCACTTCATGCATCATCCATTCATGATTTCAAAACATTTTTCAAAAATTTTGCATGATTGTAAAATATTGTGTAAATATGCATCTTTTTGTACATATGTATATAGTTTTTCTTGGATGATAGTTGACATTTAAACTAGCCTGGAATCAAATTGAGAAATGGAGCTTGATTAAGATCTTAATCCACCTAATTTCTAAGAGGAACCTTATAGAGCTTAGGTTTAAGGCTTTTCAGGTCCATGATGAATACCCATTCATCACTCTTTATTCTTATATTTTAGCTACAAAAACCTATGCAAATGCATGTAGATATGTGTAAATAGGAAAAGTTAGCAAAAGCATGCATTTTGTAAAAACCTATAATTAGCATATTTTTGTGCAAAAATAAAAGAATAAAGATGAAAAAAAAGAAAAAGAGGGAAATATTTAGAATAAATATTGAGCAACCTAACCCAAGGGAGGGCTCAGCATGGGCCTGACCGCATAAAAGCCAAGTAGAGGGAGATAGGGGCTCATGTGTATATATTTTTGTAAATAAATAAAAATTATATTTTCCTCACCCAAAAATATGTTGTGAATAATTGTAAATATTTGTACATATTTATAAAGTATAAAAGCAAAATAAAAATTTAAAAATCAAAAAAACCAAAAATATCCCTTCACCATGTACATAGACCACCCTAATCCTTTATTTATTTAACCTTATAAATAAATAAAATTATTTTCTAAACTTTTTGCTATATATTGTAAATAAAATAAATAAAAAGAAACAAAATAAAAATCAAATAAAAATTACAAAATTAAAAATACAAAAATATATTGTATATATACCATGTACATAGTTGTATATAACTATCTATTTCACCTATGTATATAAATAATAAAAATAAAATAAAAATAGCATTTTATTCCTCATTTTATTCTATAAATAAATAAAATATAAAATAGGAATAAAAGTGTATAAAAATAACTAATTAAAAATCAAAATTAAAAACCATATATTGTATATATACCTATGTATAGCTATACTATGTAAATACCTTATTTATATTTCCAAAAATTAATTAAAAATCACCAAAAAATAGAAAAAAATAAAATAAAAATATTTTGTGTTTTAAGTTTTTGCTAATTCGATCATTTTCTAGCCTAAAATAAAGAAACAAAAATAAAAATACGTGGCCTCTCCTGATTGGTCCACGGGGGATGTTGACCCCCGGTCAACTCCCCCCGCGGACCTTCCTCTTTCGCGGATCGGGCTGTCGACCCGAGTTCTCTGATTTTTCCCAGCCTGATCCGCCTGCCATTCGCGCAAACCCCGGGTCCTAATCCTTCTGCGTGCATCCGAGATCATCGCCCGGAGGTTTGCATGGGGATCCACGCTCCGAGCTTCACGCCCGACTCCCATCTAGCCGGACCCCTAGTGATATATAACCTGAGCTCCGCCGCACTCCATTTCCATCTTTGGCTCTCCACTCTCACTCCCGTGACCTCCATAGCGATCCCTGAGGTGACAGCTCGCGATTGCCCTTGTAGCAGTGAGGAGGAGGTGGCCGGACCACTGATCCGGCGACTTTGCACCGCCGTGCTCCGCCCCGTGCAGGAGCTCGAGCCTCAGGCCTTGGCGACCTTCGAGGCAACGACCAGGAGCTGCCTAAGCTTCAGCACAGCCTTCCACTCCACCCAGGTAGCATTCTAGCTCGCCCATTTAGCTTAATTTCTTGTTTCCCCCAAATCATAGTTCCGCTGAGTTCCGTCGATTCCGGCCATCTTGCGTATCTTTTCGATCATCGGGACCCACGCTCACCATCGCCATCCCTCCGCGCACATTCTTCGCCCCTTCGTTCAACCCAGCTCGCACAGGAGCTGGGGTTCGAGCTCCTCCATCCTCCGCTCGCCGGAGCTCGCTCGCCCCGACCCACAGTTCACCTTCACGCCGCTTCATCGGGTCGAGGCACTTTGCCCTCGACCCGCGAAGCTCTTGAGCTATTTTGCAGGTCAAGAGGAGGCCATCTGAGGCCCCCTCACATCCAGGCCAGGAGCTTATCTCCGTCGACCTCGCCGGAGCCCCTCCAGGGCTCGGCTGGGCCATCGGAGGCCACCACCAGCTGCGGGACGACATCGCCGACCTTCTCCGATCTTCAGAGGCAGCTGAGGAGGACCACAGTACGCGCACGAGGCCGGCGAAGCTCGCCGGATGAGTGTTCTTCCAGTATCCTCCACCACCGTCCGATCGCCCGCAAGCTCCAGGTTTCATCTTGATCGTCCATCCACGAAGGAGCAGCCACCGCCCGATCATCCAGAGGGGCGATCTGGACCGTTAGAACAGAGGAGAGAGGCACCAGCACCCGCCAGCCGTTTGATCATCCACGTGTCCCCCTCTGCGCCGTCGATCAGGCTCACGTGCGGAAGAAGAGAAGCGCCCGCCGTCAGAGACCGTTGGATCAGCTACGTGGCGCTCATCCAGCCGTCGACGTAATAAAGGGGTAAATTACCTTAGGCCCCCTCTTAGTTTCTGTTTTACGTGTCAGTCCTGTAAATATTTTATGCATTTTATTTACGTAGGGTAAATTGCACATTGGACCTCGTGCGTGTTAATATTTGCACTTATGCCCCTGTGTATGTGAGCCGCGTGCTTCGTCACGTGTAGTTTTGGGTTATTTGCAACTCTTATCCTGTAGTTCTGGAGGTTTATGATTGAATAGAAACTTTTTGGTAATTGCACATATGCCCCTGTGAGCGTTTTATTTCCGCATGTGCGCCTTTTAGTGGGTTAATTGCATAACAGCCCCTGGACTTCTTGGTACGAGATACCAAAAGGTCCAAGGACTTGTTTTTATTACCAGAAGGTCCCTGAGTGCCCCAGGCACGCACCACGCGCGTGACTTGCTGGAAAAATTGCACCTGGACCCCCAGATCTTCGGGTATTTGCACTTAAGTCCTTGTGCATAGTGCCCCCTTTTGATTTTTGAATAAAATATCAAATCACCTCCAAATTCGATGAAAATTTGACACATGGCTCCTGCCATGTTGTAGGATTTTTGAGAATTTTTGAGGACATTTTTGATTTTATTTGTTATTTTTAAAAATTCAAAAACATCTATTTTAGCTACTGTCTAGGTTTAAAAATCCCAAAAAAATATAAAAACACCCCCAAAAATTCTATAAAAATTAGGTACTGTTTCTTTTGTGTGTTTTGATTTTCTAGCCAATTTTGGCTATTTTTCATTGCTTAAAAACCCTAAAAATTCGAAAAAACCTAAAAACTCATAAAAATCATAATAATTAATCTAAAAATCCAAAAACAATAATTTTGGTGCTCAAATTTTCCTTATTTTATCTAGTATACAGGAAAATTACCTCCAGGTCCCTCTGAGATACTTAGATATTTTATCTTTGGGTTTTGGGCCTGGCTGGACAGTACCTTGTCTTTTTAGTACTGTTTGATTTTTAGAAAATAAAATACACCTCATAAAAATCCCAAAAATTCACCAAAAACATTAAAAAACCTAAAAAACATAAAAACATTTTTTCTTGAATTTTTGCTTGATTTTTGATGCATTAAATACTTAGTTGAAGTTGGCTTGATTTTGTATTTCTTTTATTTTTCTCACTTTTAAAAATCCAAAAAAAATATAAAAATTATTAAAAACCACTAAAAATACTTGTCTTTTCTTTTATTTTATTTTTACTACTTCGTAGGCCTCTGGCCAACCCGTGCTCCTTGTGTTCGACCCTGGGTGCTATATCAGGTTAATCTCATAGCGAGACCGCTCTCTTTTGTGCTTGATTGATTTTACCTGTTTTGAGTGGTTGATTTTTCTTGATATACCCATCCTCTGAGATCCGGGTCGCAACGACCCTTGTCTTATTACCTTCACCCGGGTCTTTGGGAATTTTGGGTAATCAGAATGGTGCCGTTGCCGGGGAGCACGGCTTAGTAGTTTTGTTTTTTATTTTCGTTTTTGTTTTCGCGGCTTTTCGCGGCTCTTCGGAGCCCGCGGCTTTTCGTGGCTTTTGTATCTAGTTTCTTTTTGTTTTATTTTGTTTTATTTTGATTTTCTTTTATTTTTATTTTTGTTTTATATTGTGTGTTTATTTTATTTTTCATTTTTGCATATATACCCTGACTTGTATTCTCATTTCTTTTTCTTTTCATTTGATTATTTTTACTGGTCTGACCACTCTTTTCTCTGTCTTGCGAGGGCCCGAGGACCGCGGAGGCGACTTTCGAGGAGCCGGTGCAGCCAAGGAACTCGGAGGCGGCTTCTTTCTCTACGAAGCCGCAGAAGAGAGCGAGAGAGAGAGTTGAGTGGGTGAGGATAGCTTAGGACTTTATTTCATTTATTATTATTATTGTAATAATACAGGGACAGGACTTGGACACTTTTGGACTTGTGACCGTAGCGGGTCTGTTTCGCCGAGCACCGGTGTGCTCGGGGGACCCATTAGGACTTGCGCGGTTTTTCGCGGCTTTCTTCGCGGCTTTATTTTTCTTTCTTACTGTCTTTTCCGGTTTTTCGCGGTTTTTGCTTGAGCCCCTAGATTTAGGACTTTCTGGTGATTGTGACGTAATTAAGTAGGATCCACACACTTAATGGCATATCTGTTCCTATAGATCGTAATTGGACCTACTTAAAATAAATAATAAAAATAACCGACTCGCTAGCCTCCGTAGCCTACGTGCCGTAGCTCGTCCTGTAAAGCGCTTACTCCTACCCCCGATTTGTCGGGCAGGGGAGGGACGGGCCAAGACCGGACCCTTTGGCTTGGAGGTCGGTGACCGGTTAGACGGTTCTTCGCTAGAAGTTGCTCGTCTAGGACTCGGCTTCCCGCTGCATCATTTAGCTTAGTTTTATTCCTGTTTTTTATTTTATGCGCGGATCATTTTGCATGTAGAGAGCTGGAGCAAGGTACGCATTTCTGACTTTGCATGCATCATTGATTTTTCGTGCATCGGCTTTTTCGACTTCTCCCCCCTATTTTTGACTTAATAATCAGGAGAATCGAAAAATTCGTTAGGCGATTTATTTGCTTTGAAAAATATTAAAAAAAGTGAAACCATAAAATTGGGACTGCTAAAATTATTGACCTTAAAACTCGCTCACCCTAAAATTTTGTCTTGGGGAGAGCAACCCCCTCATTGCTTGGTTTGTATGCGCGAGAGAGTGACCCGCACACTAGGTAGAGCCCCCCGTTGCTAAACCCGACTGATTACCGACTCTTCCGTGTGGGCCAGTCGGTTGGGGTTAGCAGCGGATATCCCAACAGGTCACGTAAGCGCTCTGATATCTTGAGTGTTCACCAAAATAAAATTGACAAGATAATTTGACCGAACTTTCACGGTCTTCAGCTCGCGTTGCGTTGGTGAACCGGGGGTTTGTTTTTAGATCATAATTTTTCCAGATCTCATCCGCCCTACTCGCCAGATCAAGATGATGGGTAGACGATCTCTTAGGCAACCTCTGGTTGCACCGCTTTCGGGCGCGTCTACCTCATCATCTAGGTTGGCTCGCGAGAGCTCAGACCCGCTCTCCGAGCCCGAGTACGACTCCACCCTGTTCCCCCTCGACCCCCTTTCTGACCTTCCTGAGAGACACGAGCCCGAGGAGAGACTGATACATTTGACAGCACCTGAGTTGGGCTCGTTTGATTTTGCAGACGTCGATATGGCCAGAGCAGGCAGTTCTGATGATCACTCTCGTCGACCAGAGCACATTGTACTAGACCAGGGAGCGATCAACTCCACCCTGATCGCATCACTCGACACAGTCCAGCAGCAGCTCCGCGATCAGGGAGCATTCATGATAGAGATGAGGAGAGAGTTGGAGAGGCTCAGAGCAGAGCGAGATCAGCAGAGCGAGCCTGAGGAGATCCCGGATGCAGATGCACAGGCACGAGCCGCAGCAGCAGCAGCAGCAGCCGCGGCCGCCGCCGCAGCGGCAGCAGCCGCAGGAGGAGCAGGACCACCTAGACCGATGCGGGAGTTGCACAACCTCGGATCTACACTGATGCACCATTGGGTGGTGGTTCCGGCTATCGTGGGGGACTTCAAGTTCCCCCCGAACACCTTGCAGATGCTTCCTCGGTTCCATGGACTTGCTACAGAGGAGCCCCACCTCCACCTCCAGGAGTTTTTGATGATATGCAGCACTGTCCACGACAGACATGTGGACCAGGACACGATCAGGATGATCGCCTTCCCCTTTTCACTGGCAGATAGAGCAGCCACCTGGCTGAAGCACTTGGGGAGGTTTGTCTATACCTGGGAGCAGCTCCGCACCGAGTACTTGAACAAGTACTATCCACTCGGGCGGACGAATGCAGCGAGGGCCCTGATCAGCAACTTCTCCATGTTCCCCAACGAGCAGTTTCACGAGGCTTGGAAGAGGTTCAGAGAGCTCCTGGACAGATGCCCGCACCACGACATTTCCAAGCCGAACTTAGTTCAGAGCTTCTTCAGCGGGTTGTCACCAGAGCTACAGGGCCTGGTGAATGCTTCTTGTGGCGGGTCCTACTTCGCCAAGGACCACGACCAGGTCTGGGCCATTTTTGAGGAGATGGCAGAGAACTACATGGTGATGTCCCAGACCCGGCTCTATACTCAGAAGACCCAGCCACATCAGTCAGGACCCGTGCAGTACCAGAGGATAGCACGGGTAGATGCAGGTCCTTCCAGTTCGTCTGCAGCCGCAGCAGCACAGGTAGAGTCGTCAGCTGCAGACATGGGTATCATTAGCGAGAAGTTGGACCGCATGGAGTTGATCAAGAAGAAGCAGTGCCAGAGTATCACGCAGATGGAGCAGATGGCACAGGTCTTGAGCGACATGAAGACATAGCTCATGTGTCTCCAGGAGGCACAGACGGCTTCTCAGCCCCGTCTTCAGTCGCGAGGCGACACCGGCAGCAGCAGCAGCTCGTCCCAGCGCTCCAGCACCCCAGTGCAGCCTAGACAGGTTCACCTTGTACAGGCGGAGCCGTACCAGCAGCCGCAGCCCACCTACCAGTCCCCACCATCTCCAGAGATGCAGATGGTGGTCTACCAGCCGGATCAGCCTCTGGCAGTACTCCCGCCAGCCCCCTTCGATACCGAGCCATTGATGGATGTCAACGGGATTTGGTACGACCGCCCCCAGCCTGGGATCCGACGAGACCATCCCGGATTCAGGTGGGGGAGTGGTGGTGCCCAGCCCCAGCAGCAGCCGTCAGGACAGGGAGGGCAGTACTCCCATCAGAGAGACCAGCACCAGCCACAGCAGCAGCCCCCAGCGTATCAGCAGCAGTCATCCTACGGTCCGTGTCCCTATCAGCAGCAGGGACAGCCTTGGAGACGTGAGCAGCAGGCTCACCAGGGATACCAGCAGCACCCTCCATCCTACCCCTCTTACCCACAGCAGTTCCAGCAGCCTCACCCACAGAGAGGCCACCCGTCGGGCTCCCATGAGAGCCCCGCTTTGGATGACATCGCCCGCCTCCTCACGGACCAGCAAACCACATTCAGACGGGAGATGGATGAGTTCCGCCAGGAGATGCGGGACCTGGTGAGAGGGAAGGCCGCCATACCAGCCCAGATAGAGCCCAATCCGAACAGCCTCAAGAGGAAATCTGAGCAGGTAGTACATACTGAGTTAGCCACTCCTAGTGACCCATTTGATGATACTTCTTCGGATCTATTTGATGTTGGTGGCGCCTCATCTGAGCACCATCCCGAGGCGCCACAGGAGGAGGAGGAGAGCGGTACTGAGGCCGCTCCAGACGATGACGGTGGTACTGAGGCCACCAAGGATGCTGATCCCACCGGCGGTACTGAGGCCGCCACTTCACCAGATCTAGGAGGTGGTACTGATGCCACCCATTCAGCCGAGCCAGCCAGCGGTACTGATGCCGCACGACATCTACCTTCAGCAGCAGCAGAGCAGCCAGCCCGTGGTGGTACTGAGGCCACCGGTGTTTGTACAGACAGTGATGTTGTTTTTCCTCGTGTTCATGTATCTCGGAACTCTGCTATGAATAAAGGAAAAGGTTTACTTTCTTTTGGTCCCACTGTGGTGCATGATGTATGTGTGGATCCGGTCCTTGAACCGTCTAGACCTTTTCCTAGTCCTTCATCTGAGAAGGACCCAGTGATCCCCTTCCCTAGAGCCCTTCAGATGGGGAAGAGGAAGAAAAATGATCCAAAAAAGAGAGAGCTTGAGGAGTTCAGCCAGAGCATGATTGATCGATTCCATATCCAGCTGACCCTCCAGGAGGCTTTGCAGCACATCCCCCTTCTCCAGCGATCATTGAGAGAGAGGACTACAGTCAGGAGGAGAAGGAGGAACCACACTTCAGAGATACATGTGCTGACGAAAGCCACGTGCTTTGCGATCCAGAACCGACTGCCAGCCAAGAGGCCAGATTCAGGGGCCCCGTATGTCAGATGCCAGATTAGTGAGCAGTGGTTCGACCGTACTCTTCTAGATAGCGGATCGTCGATTAACCTTCTTCCGGCAGCCCTTCTCGACCGCTTCGAGTTGGGCACTCTTCGACAGAGCAGGACAGTCCTTCAGTTCGCTGATCGATCTGTCAAGAGGCCGAAGGGGTTATTACGAGACGTTATCGTCACTATTCAGGGCCTGCAATTCCCCGTGGACTTCGTAGTGTTGGACATGGAGATCCCTGAGTCAGTGGCCGATACCCCCATCATCCTTGGTCGTCCGTTCTTGGCCACAGCCAAGGCGGTGACTGATCATGATAGCGGGAAGGTGTACTTTCGCGTCCAGGGCGAGAGTATACAAATAGAGACGGTCGAGGACTATAGAGCCAGATTCAGATCCCGCTCAGATGCGAGTACAGACTCAGAGCAGCTGACAGACGTAGAGCCAGACATCCACCAGGACTGTGATTTTGTGATCACAGATGATGAGGCAGCTTGGGCAGACCTTGAGACACAGACCACCCTCTCACTTTCAGACACAGCTGATGTAGAGATGACAGCAGAGGAGAGTCTGGACAGCACAGACCTGGTTCAGGATACCATTGAGGCAGCAGAGCCGGTCCTTGATCGCAGCACGATGCTTAGTGATGGTGGTGCTGAGGCCACCTTGTTTTCTGGTGATACTGATGCCACCGCTTCTGATGCAGATCCCTCGGATTCAGAGTCTGATTGGGCAGATTGTTATGATCAGATGCCAGACCTGAGTCCATTTGAGCCTATAGATGAGGAGGAGGTAGAGGCAGAGCAGAGCAGAGACACTGCAGTAGTGCAGCCTTCTCCCGATCCAGTTTGCGAGAGTATGCTTTCACTTTCCCAGGCAGATTTGGCAGACCTTGCAGCTTTCACTCAGTTTCTTCCACAGCCAGATTTGCAGGCACCCAGCATTCCAGAGCTGAAGCCGCTCCCTACTTCGCTGAAGTATCGATTCCTTGCGGGCGAGCCTGAGATGTACCCAGTCATCATCTCCGCTGAGTTGACTGGAGAGCAGGAATCCCGTTTGATGGGGGTTCTTGAAAAGAACCGCAAGGCGATCGGATGGAGCGTAGCAGATCTCCATGGGATTAGTCCATCAGTGTGCTCCCACCATATCTATCTAGAGGAAGGGGCGAAGCCGTCGCGTGAGTTCCAGCGGCGTCTGAACCCCAACCTGAGAGAGGTTGTGATGAAGGAAATATCAAAGTGGTGGGGTGCAGGTTTTATTTATCCCATTTCCGACTCCAAGTGGGTCAGCCCCTTGCATGTGGTGCCCAAGAAGACGGGCATCACGACTGTGATCAGTGAGTCGGGAGAGGAGATTGCTACACGAGTACCCACCTCTTGGAGGGTTTGTGTTGACTACAGGAGACTCAACCAAGCCACCAAGAAGGACCATTTCCCCCTGCCCTTTATTGATCAGATCATTGAGAGACTGGCAGGGAAGAGCCATTATTGCTTCCTGGATGGGTACTCGGGCTACAACCAAGTGGCCATCGCTCCTGAGGATCAGGAGAAGACCACCTTTACCTGTCCCTTCGGCACATACGCTTTTCGACGCATGCCATTTGGGCTATGCAATGCCCCTGTGACTTTTCAGAGGTGCATGCTGTCGATCTTCTCGGACATGGTAGGGGAGTGCTTAGAGGTCTTCATGGACGATTTCTCGATCTACGGCGACGGATTTGATTCTTGTCTTGACTGCCTAGATCGAGTACTTCAGCGATGTATTGAGTATCACTTGGTGCTATCTTGGGAGAAGAGTCACTTCATGGTGACTCAAGGGACGGTGCTTGGCCACATCATCTCCAACAGGGGCATGGAGGTTGATCCGGCCAAGGTTGATGTCATTAGAAAACTCACACCGCCGTCCAATCTGAGGCAGCTACGGTCATTTCTGGGGCACGTTGGATTTTATAGGAGATTTATTCAGGATTTCAGCAGGATTGCCCGGCCGTTGACTGACCTCTTGACGAAAGACACCGAGTTCCTTGTCGATGACAAGTGTCTTTCGTCGTTCGCTACTCTCCAGCAGTGTGTTATTGAGGCTCCTGTCCTCCAGCCGCCTGATTGGTCTCTCCCATTCGAGATCATGACGGACGCCTCCGATTTTGCCGTAGGGGCAGTGCTGGGACAGAGGAGGGATGGAGTACCATTTGCTATACACTATGCTAGCCGCACATTGGATTCCGCCCAGCGGAATTACACGGTCACAGAGAAGGAGATGCTAGCCGTAGTGTTTGCCCTGGATAAGTTCAGATCATATATCATCGGATCTAGAGTGACTTTGTTTACAGATCACACCGCCATCAGGTACCTCATGGCAAAGAAGGATGCCAAGGCCAGACTGACTAGATGGATCCTTCTACTCCAGGAGTTCGACATTGAGATTAAGGATAAGCCTGGAGTCAAGAATGTGGTGGCGGATCATCTCTCCCGATTAGAGCAGCCTGAGGAGACTGAGCAGATTGATCCTATCCGAGATACCTTCCCAGATGAGGCGATCCTTGCTATCGCCTCACTCCCATGGTACGCCGATATTGTGAACTTTCTCGTTGTTGGGAAAGTCCCACAAGATTGGCCCAGGCAGAGGCTTGAGACCTTCCTAGCGAAGGCCAAGTCTTACCATTGGGAGGATCCCATCCTTTACCACGAAGGAGGGGATAGCGTCTGGCGTCGGTGTATTCCTCAGGAGGAACACCATAGCGTCCTCACTTACTGCCACAAGCTTGAGGCAGGAGGACATCATTCTGGGAGGAGAACGGCACAGAAAGTGCTCCAATCCGGCTTGTGGTGGCCTACCCTCTTCAAGGACTCAGATGAGTTCGTGAAGAGGTGTACTGACTGTCAGAGGATGGGCACTTGTGGACAGCGTGATATGATGCCGATGCAGCCCATTCACTTCTGTGAGGTTTTTGACGCATGGGGCATAGATTTCATGGGTCCATTCCCTAAAAGTCAGGGATTTGAGTACATTCTGTTGGCCGTTGATTATGTGAGTCGTTGGGTGGAGGCTATCCCCGCCCGAGCCGCTGATGCGAGGACAGTTTGCAGATTTTTGAGGAAGCATATCATCACGCGGTTCGGGGTTCCACGAGTTCTTATTTCTGATGGGGGATCTCACTTCATCAACGACCAGGTGAAGGCACTTGCTAGCGAGTTCGGCATAGATCATCGTGTTGCTACACCATACCATCCACAGACGAATGGTCTAGCCGAAGTGTCGAATAGGGAGATCAAGACTATTCTGCAGAAAGTCATCCGCCCTGACCGAAAGGATTGGTCACAGCTTTTGGACTCGGTCTTGTGGGCATATAGGACGTCTTTTAAGACACCTTTGGGCACATCTCCCTTTCGCCTCGTATATGGCAAGCCATGCCATTTACCTGTTGAGCTGAGGCACAAGTCACTTTGGGCAGTTACAGACATACTTATGGATCCAGATGGTATAGGAGACCAGAGGAGGGCAGAGCTAGCTGCCCTGGAGGAGCTTAGAGATGCAGCTTTCTCAAGCAGCCTACATTATAAGGAGAAAGTCAAGGAGTGGAATGATTCTCATATCAGCCACAAACATTTTGAGATTGGACAGAGAGTATGGCTGTTTGATGCTAGGCTTAGATTATTTCCAGGGAAGCTACAGAGCAAATGGAAAGGACCTTATCTGGTTCGGAAGGTGCACGACAACGGTAGCATCGACATATCCGAGTTGTCTTCTGAGAGTACCTTCCGAGTGAACGGCCAGCGGCTCAAACCATTTCTAGATCACGAGCCGCGGGTCGTTGATATTGCCCCTATTCATTTTGCGTGAGATGTGGTCTTTGACTCACATCTAATGCATCTCACGCCTGAGTTTCACTGATCTTCCGCTGTATATAGATCCAGATGTCCATATCATCACATTCTTTAGTCCCACATCCCTTTCTTCATCTTGTGATTATGCTATACTTAGGGTGCACTTTACCCTAAGTATAGGGGGGATGTGAGACATTTCGGGTATTTCTTGTATTTCTGTCTACCCCTGTTTTGCTGCCTATACTTAGGGGCATTTCACCCTAAGTATAGGGGGGGTAGACCATGTACATTCTCCACTCAAGTTTTCCCTTAGTATACAGCCTGCTATACTTAGGATTACTTGATCCTAAGTATAGGGGGGAGACCTGAGTTCCTCTTGACTTTTTATTCTCCTCTTGTATAGCCTTCCTTTTCACTTCCCTATACATAGCACGAGTTATGTCTTCTTCATCGCTCTTGACTCTGAGGACATCGTTCGAGCTAAGTATAGGGGGGGTGTGTATATATTTCATATATACTTTAGCCATAACTCGTACTTTGTGTGAGTGTGTTAATAAATAAAATGGCTAAAAACCACAAAAATTAAAAAAATTTTCATGTACATGATCTTCTTTTATTTGCACATACATAGCTAGTGTACAAACTATTTTTGTAAAAATGATTTCAAAAATCTTTTGTGTAAAGCTTGTGTAAATATTTTTGTATCAAAATTATGTATATAGTACAAAATTTTTCCAAAATGTTTTGAAAATCAAAAAGTTTGCAAAAATCTTGTGTAAATGTGTGTAAATACCTTTTTGCAAAACTTGCACTTCATGCATCATCACTCATGATTTCAAAACATTTTTCAAAAATTTTCCATGATTGTAAAATTTGTGTAAATATGCATCTTTTTGTACATATGTATATAGTTTTTCTGGATGATAGTTGACATTTAAACTAGCCTGGAATCAAATTGAGAAATGGAGCTTGATTAAGATCTTAATCCACCTAATTCTAAGAGGAACCTTATAGGGCTTAGGTTTAAGGCTTTTCAGGTCTATGGTGACTTAATTCTTTGAGTCCACTAGGCTATGATCACATGTCATCTCAATGAGCCTAAGTAGAGCACTTAACAACAACACATGACTCATATAGATTATGGCTTTACTTGGACAACCGCACTATGCACCGAGCTCTCTACGGATGAGGTGGTGAGGAGGCAGTCTTCCTTGACTTGGGGTAGCATATGAGGGTAGTACTTCTAGGCGGAACCTCTCTTCTTCTTATAGTGAAGGAAGTGCGTCTCAACCTGGTCTGGTTGCCATGAGGTCTAACGACGGGAGTTGTGGGTTGCAATAAAGCTTCAAAAGAGGGATAGTCTACTGGCTCAAGAGGAAAAACTCCTTGTATATATGCTGCACATGTATATGTTGTATAGATGCACTCGAAAAAAAAATGTGCAAAAAGAAAAGAACTCCAAAAAAGTGGTGGGTCTGAGAGAAAATGATAATCCCACCGGAGTATATATATAAGTGCAATAAGCAAAGCTTGGTTTCATGATCCACCTGTTGTATCTTGCAGCAGGGAGACTTGGCTACACTGGTCAAGCTCCCAAGGGTACTTGGCTACACTGGCCTTGACCCATTCTCTTCTTCCCCCTCTTCTTGAGCCGGTTGTACTTGAACTTAGAAGGGAATACCCCGCTCCTCGAGGAAAGAGTGGCCAGATTGAGGTCATAGAGTTACCTTGTTGGGGAGGGTTGTCAAGTTGCCATTTCTGAGGTGGAGAGCTTAGACCTCACTTTCACAGGACAAGAAAAGATTCATGGTCTTCAGGGTTTGTGTTTGATGACTTGTTCTGATCTGGAGCATTGAGGAGTCTTGGTTATAGATTAGTGGAACTTAGAGGCTGTTAGGTTTTAAGCTTAAGTCTAAATAAGGTTCCGACACATTAATAATCCAAAGATCTGATTGAGCTCCATACCTCAATTTAATGAAGGCAAGTTTAATAATCAACCTTGATCCATGTACATTCTCTTTTTCTTTTTCTTTCTTTCTTTTTCACTTCTTTTTCAAATAAGTGTTTGCTAAGGGACTAGCAAAGTATAGTATAGGGGGGTGATGAATACCCATTCATCACTCTTTATTCTTATATTTTAGCTACAAAAACCTATGCAAATGCATGTAGATATGTGTAAATAGGAAAAGTTAGCAAAAGCATGCATTTTGTAAAAACCTATAATTAGCATGTTTTTGTGCAAAAATAAAAGAATAAAGATGAAAAAAAAGAAAAAGAGGGAAATATTTAGAATAAATATTGAGCAACCTAACCCAAGGGAGGGCTCAGCATGGGCCTGACCGCATAAAAGCCAAGTAGAGGGAGATAGGGGCTCATGTGTATATATTTTTGTAAATAAATAAAAATTATATTTTCCTCACCCAAAAATATGTTGTGAATAATTGTAAATATTTGTACAATTAAAAATCAAAAAGACCAAAAATATCCCTTCACCATGTACATAGACCACCCTAATCCATTATTTATTTAACCTTATAAATAAATAAAATTATTTTCTAAACTTTTTGCTATATATTGTAAATAAAATAAATAAAAAGAAACAAAATAAAAATCAAATAAAAATTACAAAATTAAAAATACAAAAATATATTGTATATATACCATGTACATAGTTGTATATAACTATCTATTTCACCTATGTATATAAATAATAAAAAATAAAATAAAAATAGCATTTTATTCCTCATTTTATTCTATAAATAAATAAAATATAAAATAGGAATAAAAGTGTATAAAAATAACTAATTAAAAATCAAAATTAAAAACCATATATTGTATATATACCTATGTATAGCTATACTATGTAAATACCTTATTTATATTTCCAAAAATTAATTAAAAATCACCAAAAAATAGAAAAAAATAAAATAAAAATATTTTGTGTTTTAAGTTTTTGCTAATTCGATCATTTTCTAGCCTAAAATAAAGAAACAAAAATAAAAATACGTGGCCTCTCCTGATTGGTCCACGGGGGATGTTGACCCCCGGTCAACTCCCCCCGCGGACCTTCCTCTTTCGCGGATCGGGCTGTCGACCCGAGTTCTCTGATTTTTCCCAGCCTGATCCGCCTGCCATTCGCGCAAACCCCGGGTCCTAATCCTTCTGCGTGCATCCGAGATCATCGCCCGGAGGTTTGCATGGGGATCCGCGCTCCGAGCTTCACGCCCGACTCCCATCTAGCCGGACCCCTAGTGATATATAACCTGAGCTCCGCCGCACTCCATTTCCATCTTTGGCTCTCCACTCTCACTCCCGTGACCTCCATAGCGATCCCTGAGGTGACAGCTCGCGATTGCCCTTGTAGCAGTGAGGAGGAGGTGGCCGGACCACTGATCCGGCGACTTTGCGCCGCCGTGCTCCGCCCCGTGCAGGAGCTCGAGCCTCAGGCCTTGGCGACCTTCGAGGCAATGACCAGGAGCTGCCTAAGCTTCAGCACAGCCTTCCACTCCACCCAGGTAGCATTCTAGCTCGCCCATTTAGCTTAATTTCTTGTTTCCCTCAAATCATAGTTCCGCCGAGTTCCGTCGATTCCGGCCATCTTGCGTATCTTTTCGATCATCGGGACCCACGCTCACCATCGTCATCCCTCCGCGCACATTCTTCGCCCCTTCGTTCAACCCAGCTCGCACAAGAGCTGGGGTTCGAGCTCCTCCATCCTCCGCTCGCCGGAGCTCGCTCGCCCCGACCCACAGTTCACCTTCACGCCGCTTCATCGGGTCGAGGCACTTTGCCCTCGACCCGCGAAGCTCTTGAGCTATTTTGCAGGTCAAGAGGAGGCCATCTGAGGCCCCCTCACATCCAGGCCAGGAGCTTATCTCCGTCGACCTCGCCGGAGCCCCTCCAGGGCTCGGCTGGGCCATCGGAGGCCACCACCAGCTGCGGGACGACATCGCCGACCTTCTCCGATCTTCAGAGGCAGCTGAGGAGGACCACAGTACGCGCACGAGGCCGGCGAAGCTCGCCGGCTGAGTGTTCTTCCAGTATCCTCCACCACCGTCCGATCGCCCGCAAGCTCCAGGTTTCATCTTGATCGTCCATCCACGAAGGAGCAGCCACCGCCCGATCATCCAGAGGGGCGATCTGGACCGTTAGAACAGAGGAGAGAGGCACCAGCACCCGCCAGCCGTTTGATCATCCACGTGTCCCCCTCTGCGCCGTCGATCAGGCTCACGTGCGGAAGAAGAGAAGCGCCCGCCGTCAGAGACCGTTGGATCAGCTACGTGGCGCTCATCCAGCCGTCGACTTAATAAAGGGGTAAATTACCTTAGGCCCCCTCTTAGTTTCTGTTTTACGTGTCAGTCCTGTAAATATTTTATGCATTTTATTTACGTAGGGTAAATTGCACATTGGACCTCGTGCGTGTTAATATTTGCACTTATGCCCCTGTTTATGTGAGCCACGTGCTTCGTCACGTGTAGTTTTGGGTTATTTGCAACTCTTATCCTGTAGTTCTGGAGGTTTATGATTGAATAGAAACTTTTTGGTAATTGCACATATGCCCCTGTGAGCGTTTTATTTCCGCATGTGCGCCTTTTAGTGGGTTAATTGCATAACAGCCCCTGGACTTCTTGGTACGAGTTACCAAAAGGTCCAAGGACTTGTTTTTATTACCAGAAGGTCCCTGAGTGCCCCAGGCACGCGCCACGCGCGTGACTTGCTGGGAAAATTGCACCTGGACCCCCAGATCTTTGGGTATTTGCACTTAAGTCCCTATGCACAGTGCCCCCTTTTGATTTTTGAATAAAATATCAAATCACCTCCAAATTCAATGAAAATTTAACACATGGCTCCTGCCATGTTGTAGGATTTTTGAGAATTTTTGAGGACATTTTTAATTTTATTTGTTATTTTTAAAAATTCAAAAACATCTATTTTAGCTACTGTCTAGGTTTAAAAATCCAAAAAAATATAAAAACACCCCCAAAAAGTCTATAAAAATTAGGTACTGTTTCTTTTGTGTGTTTTGATTTTCTAGCCAATTTTGGCTATTTTTCATTGCTTAAAAACCCTAAAAATTCGAAAACACCTAAAAACTCATAAAAATCATACTAATTAATCTAAAAATCCAAAAACAATAATTTTGGTGCTCAAATTTTCCTTATTTTATCTAGTATACAGGAAAATTACCTCCAGGTCCCTCTGAGATCCTTAGATATTTTATCTTTGGGTTTTGGGCCTGGCTGGACAGTACCTTGTCTTTTTAGTACTGTTTGATTTTTAGAAAATAAAATACACCTCATAAAAATCCCAAAAATTCACCAAAAACATTAAAAAACCTAAAAAACATAAAAAATTTTTTTCTTGAATTTTTGCTTGATTTTTGATGCATTAAATACTTAGTTGAAGTTGGCTTGATTTTGTGTTTCTTTTATTTTCCTCACTTTTAAAAATCCAAAAAAAATATAAAAATTATTAAAAACCACTAAAAATACTTGTCTTTTCTTTTTATTTTATTTTTACTACTTCGTAGGCCTCTGGCCAACCCGTGCTCCTTGTGTTCGACCCTGGGTGCTATACCAGGTTAATCTCATAGCGAGACCGCTCTCTTTTGTGCTTGATTGATTTTACCTGTTTTGAGTGGTTGATTTTTCTTGATATACCCATCCTCTGAGATCCGGGTCGCAACGACCCTTGTCTTATTACCTTCACCCGGGTCTTTGGGAATTTTGGGTAATCAGTCCATGGTGACTTAATTCTTTGAGTCCACTAGGCTATGATCACATGTCATCTCAATGAGCCTAAGTAGAGCACTTAACAACAACACATGACTCATATAGATTATGGCTTTACTTGGACACCAGCACTATGCACCGAGCTCTCTACGGATGAGGTGGTGAGGAGGCAGTCTTCCTTGACTTGGGGTAGCATATGAGGGTAGTACTTCTAGGCGGAACCTCTCTTCTTCTTATAGTGAAGGAAGTGCGTCTCAACTTGGTCTGGTTGCCATGAGGTCTAACGACAGGAGTTGTGGGTTGCAATAAAGCTTCAAAAGAGGGATAGTCTACTGGCTCAAGAGGAAAAACTCCTTGTATATATGCTGCACATGTATATGTTGTATAGATGCACTCGAAAAAAAAATGTGCAAAAAGAAAAGAACTCCAGAAAAGTGGTGGGTCTGAGAGAAAATGATAATCCCACCGGAGTATGTATATAAGTGCAATAAGCAAGGCTTGGTATCATGATCCACCTGTTGTAGCTTGCAGCAGGGAGACTTGGCTACACTGGTCAAGCTCCCAAGGGTACTTGGCTACACTGGCCTTGACCCATTCTCTTCTTCCCCCTCTTCTTGAGCCGGTTGTACTTGAACTTAGAAGGGAATACCCCGCTCCTCGAGGAAAGAGTGGCCAGATTGAGGTCATAGAGTTACCTTGTTAGGGAGGGTTGTCAAGTTGCCATTTCTGAGGTGGAGAGCTTCGACCTCACTTTCACAGGACAAGGAAAGATTCATGGTCTTCAGGGTTTGTGATTGATGACTTGTTCTGATCTGGAGCATTGAGGAGTCTTGGTTATAGATTGGTGGAACTTAGAGGCTGTTAGGTTTTAAGCTTAAGTCTAAATAAGGCTCCGACACATTAATAATCCAAAGATCTGATTAAGCTCCATACCTCAATTTAATGAAGGCAAGTTTAATAATCAACCTTGATCCATGTACATCCTCTTTTTCTGTTTCTTTCTTTCTTTTTCACTTCTTTTTCAAATAAGTGTTTGCTAAGGGACTAGCAAAGTATAGTATAGGGGGGTGATGAATACCCATTCATCACTCTTTATTCTTATATTTTAGCTACAAAAACCTATGCAAATGCACTCATCTGGCACTGGTATCTCGGAACTGGTAGAAGGGTGGTCGAGGGGGAACAGGGCGGAGTCGAACTCGGGTTCGGAGAGCGGGTCTCGGCTCTCGCGAACCAACCTAGATGAGCGGGCAGAAGTGCTGGGAAGCGGTGCAGCCAGAGGCTGCATAAGGGACCTTCTACCCATCATCTTGATCTGGCGAGTCGGGCAGATGGGATCTGGAAACAACAATGATCACAAGCAAACCCCTGATTCACCTACGCAACACGAGCTGAAGACCGTAAAGGTTCGGTCAATTATCTTGTTAGTTTTTATTAGGTGATCAAGTCAAGATAGCAGAGCGATTAACGTGACCTGTTAGGAATCTGGTTCCCCCAGGAGACTGGCCCGATCCCGAACTAGATCTTTCCCAGCCAGTACAAGCCGCGGACCGTTTACCGTCTACCCGATCGGCTCTCTCTGTTAAGGATATCGCGACCCGCTTTATCGGAGACCGGAGTGATCCTTACTGGAGAACGACTAGCTCAAGAGCAGTACTCTGAAAGAGGTCCAGATGTGGCTCTATCCTAGGGTGCGGGTCACTCTCTCGCACATGCAAACCAGACAAGGAGGGGGTTGCTCTCCCCAAGACAAATATTTTTCAATGTGGTGTCTTTTAGGGTCAGATATAGTTAGCAGTCCCAAATTTTATTGTTTTTCTTTTTAGGTATTTTTCAATAATCAAACAAATCGCCTAACGAAGTTTTCGGTTCTCCTGGTTATTAAGTCCAAACACGGGAGGAGAAGTCGAAAAAGCCGATGCGCGAGAAAATCAATGATGCATGCAGAGTAAGAGATGCGTACCTGACTCCAGTAGTCTACATGCAAAATGATCCGCGCAGAATTTAAAGACTGAAATAAAACTACCTAAATGATGCAGGCAGAAATCCGAGCCCTAAGCAAGCAATTCTACTCGAATGAACGGCTAGTCGACCACCAACCTTCAATCCAAGAGTCAGGTCTAGACTCACCCCTCCTCCTCTCGACACATCGAGTTCAGGAGCAGCGCTTGGCAGGGTGGTCTCGTGGCACGTAGGCTCGGAGGTAGTGGATTGACTATTTTATTAGCTTTTTATTATTGGTCCAATTAATCAATCTATAGGTACAGGCAAGGTTATTAAGGTATTGGGACCCTAATTATTTATGTCACAGTCAAGCAAAAATCCTAAGGCTATGGGCTGAAAACCGTGAGAAACCGAATAGGCAGAAAATAAATAAAAACCACGAAGAAAACCGCGTAAAAGCCGAGGGGTCCCCCGAGCACACCGGTGCTCGGCGAAACAGACCCTGAAAGTCTAAGTATGGCTGAGAGAGTCGTGTTGTCCTGTATTATTACAACACTTCAAATTATGCTGAAAAGAAAAACTAAACTAAACTAATCCTCCCGCACTCGGTTGCTTCCTCGCGCTCTCCTGCGGCTCCATGCAGAAGGGAGCCGCCTTCGATTGTCGCGATTGTGTCGGCTCCTCGAAAGTCGTCGCCTCGGTCCTCAGGCCCTCGCAAGCAAACGGCAAGATGTGTAAACCAGGTAAGAATAAGAAAACAGGGTATATATGCAAAAATAAAAATAAAAATAAACAAGCAAAACAACCAAAAAGAAAAAAAAAGAAAATAAAGAAAAATAAAAGAAAATGAAAATAAGAGAAAAACAGAAGGTCGCGAAAAGCCGCGAACGAACAAAAAGCCGCAGAAAGCCGCGAAAAAGAAAATGAAATAAAATAAAACTGACTACTAAGCTGTGCTCCCCAGCAACGGCGCCATTCTGATGTGAGCAGCCCGAGCAACTAAGGTAAATCAGGTGTCACTAAGGTCGTTGTGACCTTAGTCACTCGGGACTCAAAGCTCAATCAAGAAAAAGAATCAGACCACCAAATAAGGATAGAAACACGAGAAAATCAAAGTAGCGGTCTCACTATGATATTAACCTGGTATAACACCCAAGGTTGAACTCGAGGAGCGTGGATTGGCCTTGCGGCCTACGAAGTAGTCAGAAAATAAAGAAAATAAAAACAAATATTTTTTGGTGGATTTCTAATATTTTTATTTTTTTGGGATTTTTAATTATGAAGAAAACAATAAAAAGGCAAATATAAACAACTTCAAGAAATTATTTATTTATTCAAAAATGCTCTAAAAATTTCAAACAAAAATGTTTTTAAGTTTTATGGATTTTTTACTATTTTTGGTGAATTTTTGATAATTTTCTGATTTTCATAGAATTTTCTAAAAATAAAAGAAGGCAAAAAGACTATGTTGGTGTCCATCCAGGCTTCAAAGACCAATTAAAAATACTGAATGATCATTTCACGGACTAGAGGTATTTTTCATGCAAAGTATAAACAAAAAAATCAGGAAAAAGATTTATTAATTTTTGGGTATTATATAATTTATTAGAATTTTTATAAGTTTTTAAGGTTTTTTAGTTTTAATGGATTTTATAAATCTAAAAATAACCATAACAGGTCAGAAAATCAAACACATAAAAACACACAAAATCTGTTTTTTTGTAATTTTTAAAGAGGTTTTTATATTTTTTATGAATTTTAGATCTGAACAGGCAGAAAAATGGAGGTTTTTGAATTTTAAAAATAATAAAATGACTCAAAATTGTACCCAAAAATTAGGGAAAATTTTACACAGTGGCAAGAGCCACGTATCCAATTTTCACTCAATTTGGGTTGAATTTGATATTTTATTAAAATCAAAAAACAAACAAACAGTGCACAGGGACCTAGTTGCAATAAGAATAAAGTTCTGGGCTGAAAATGGAACAAATCCAGAAATCCAGGGGGTCCTCGTGCAATTTCTCCAATATCGCACGCGCCAGGCATGTGTACTGGGCACGGGAGGACCAATATGCAATGAAAATAACTTCCGAGGGCTTCTTAGCAACAGGTGCTAAAAGCCCAGGGGACGATTTGCAAATAACCCACTAAATTCAACATATGTCAAAAATAAATCATTCACAGGGGTATATGTGCAAATAACGGAAAGTATTTCTCTTTCATTAACAACCAGAAACTACAAGCCCACAGTATGCAAATTTACCAAAACATCACGTGTCGATGCACGTGTCCAACATATACAGGGGTAGAAATGCAATTACTAAAAACATCCAGGTCTTCTATGCAATTTTACCAAACTAAAAATAACTACTGAAAATATTTACAGGACTAAAACGAAAATGCAAAACAGGAGGGGGCCTAAGTGAAATTACCCCACTTATGATCTGAGGGCGGAGGATGCGCCACGTGGTGTATCCAACGGCTGCAGGGCGCTTCTCCTCAACGAAGGACCTCGGAGATGATCGGACGGTGGAGGGCTCGCCACGTATGCTATCTGACGGTGGAGGATCGAGGGCTACCCTTCGCTGGATGGATGGCGGAGAAGAGGCCACGTGTCAATCGGATGGTGGCTGGAAGGGCCTCTTCTTCGCCTTGATGGAATGGGCCTGATGTAATCTGGCACGGCGAGAGGTGAATGGACGGCTCTGGAGGGTCCTCCAAGAACAGATGGCCGGCGAACTTCGTCAACCCAGAACTCGCGCGGTGGACCTCCTCTGTTGCTGCTACAATGCGGAACAGATCCGCCGTGACGTCCCGCAGAGGATGCACCTCTCCGATGAGCCCGGCGAGCTCCGAGGAGCTCCGGCGACGGCGGTGGCCTGGAGCTGCTGTCTCTGGATGCGTAGGCCCTCAGATGGGCCTTTCGTGACCTGAAACGTATCACAACAAGCTCCTGGGTCGAGGGAAAAGTGTCTCGACCCGGTTAGAGGTGAGATGGGTGGTCGGCGCGTCGGGACGAAGGATCTCCGGTGATGCGACGATAAAGGAGATCGACTCCCAGTTCCGGGGTGAACTGGGTTGAATGGATGGATGAAGAACGTGCAGAGGAGAAGGGCGGAGATGATGGTCGGGTCAATCGATGAAATGGGTGGACGGAGCGGAGCTAATCGATGATCGACGGCGAAAGATGAAATTGGGCGTAACTGGAAATTAGAGAAAGATAGAAAGATCAAGCTTACCGGATGGCTGAGGTCGACTGTGGAAGAGCTCCTGGAGCTCCTCGTCTTTGCCTCGAGGGACGTCAAGGCCCGAGGCTCGAGCGCTGCTCCTGGGCGGCGCACGACGGCGATAAGTGGCCGGATCAGTGGCTGGGACACCTCCTCCTCACTACGACACAACCCGCGGCTAGCTGTCACTCTAGGGAAGGCAGTGGAGATCCTGGGATGGGAAGGTGGAGCCAAAGATGGCTAGAAAAGTGTGGCGGAGCTCGAGCTTTATACGTCTGCAGCTCTGAGAAGAGAGGGTCGGGCAGGGTTCCATGAAGCGCGGATCCCAATGCGGATGTGTCGGCGTGGATCTCGGATGCAGGAGGAAGGATCGGAGCCCGGAGTTTAAGGATTTGAAGGTCGGATCGCGTCTATAATTTGGCGAATATCGGGTCGGGCGCAGGATCTGCGGGCTGGTGGTCCAAGGGGGGAGTTGACCGGGGGTTAACATCCCCCGTGGACCAATTAGGTGCGGCCACGTATTGAATAATTAGAAATTAAATAATAAATAGTAAATGGCCGAATCTTGAAAAACTCAAAACATGAAAAATGTTTCTTTTATTTTTAAATTAATTTTTTTTGTGATTTTTATTTATTTTTTGAAATAAAAATTAGGTATTTACAAAATAATATAGGTATATACAATATGTATTATTGATTTTTGATTTTTTATTATTTATTTTTTAAATTTTATTCCAATTTTATATTTTATTTATTTATAGAATAAAATTTGGAGTAAAAAGGTATTTTTATTTTATTTTTATTATTTATTTACAAGGGTTAAATAAATACTTTTATTTATATACATATATGGTATATATACAATGTAAGGATTGATTTTATTTTTATTCCTTTTTATTTTTTTTGTTTTTGTGATTTTTATTTTATTTATTTACATTATGTAATCTGGAATATGTACAATTTTTATGGGATTTTTTTGTTTATTTATAGAGAGAAATAAATATATAAGTGATTCTATGTACATGGTGAATATAGACAATAAGGGATGAATTTTATTTCTTTTTATTTTTCTTATTTTTGTTTTAATTTTATATTTACAAATACATACATATAAATACAAACCCATTTTTATTTTTATTTAGAGGAAAATAAATTTTATTTTATTTACAGGTATATGTACAAGTGTGAGCTTCCTTATCTCTCTCTACTTGGGTTTTTATGAGGTCAGGCCCATGCTGAGCCCTCCCTTGGGATTAGGTCGCTCAATATTTATTCTAAATATTTCCCTCTTTTTCTTTTATTTCTTTATTCTTTTATTTATGCACAAAAACATGCTAAAAATGAATAATTATACAATGCATGTTTTTTTGACAATTATTGGTATTTACAGGAATATACATGTGTTTTGCATGGGTTTTGTAGCTAAAATAAAAGGATAAAGAGCGATGAATGGGTATTCATCATATATACACTTAAGGAAGGTGTTTATTAGTGAAATTAATAAAATATTTAAATAAATAAATAAATTATGAATTTTAGATTTAAATAAAATTAATTAATTAATTTACAAAAATTAATTAGCTACCTTAATGGTGGCTAATAAAGGTATGGATTTATATATAATATACAAGGAAAGTTTTAAAATCAAATAATAAATTAAATAATTAAATCTAAATACAATTTTGTAATTAAATTAATCAATAAATATTAGATATTTTATGTTTGTGTGATTTTTATATAAGAAAATTAGTTGTATATAAATATTATGTATGTATAATACAATATACATATTTACAAATAAGGAAATAATTTTTATATCTTTTTTTAATTTTTTATTTACATTTTTTATTTTATTCTTAATGAAAATAATATTTACAATTATGTACATTATGTTTAAAAAATAAATATGAATAAATATTGGTGAAACTGCACAAAACACCCTAGAAAACCGACTTTTGAACCATAACTCCAAAAATTATGAAACAACGACCACTTGAAAGATAATTTAATTTAGAGTATAATAGGAGTGAGTTTGATTTAATTTGAGTTCGTATGGAGCCGGAATTAGTATTTCAATTATCGTTTTGCGGCTTTTTCTGAATGTGATTATTGGTAATATATACATTATTTTGCTTTGCATTTATTTTTATTATTTACAACATATTTTTATTTACAGCTTTTGTTTATAAAATAATTAATTTGATGTCAGTTTATGTACAAATAAAATAGTACAAGTTTTATACAATTATACATAGAAAATTTTACAAATTATTTTTTTGATTTTTGAATTGAAGACCCTATCTCCCCCTGCTTTATTCCTGATCGACCAGGTCAAGCCTTGACCTTCTCTCGGGGTTAGGGTCAGTCTGTATTTATTGCATAAACACATCCTTTATTTTTTTTCTTTTTCTTTTCTTCTTTATTCTTTTATTTGTGTAAAAAAAAATGTTAAAAATGCCTATTTTACAAATGCATGCAAAATGGTAATTATATGGAATTAGTGGGGATTTACAGGTGTTTGAATACGGAAATGAAGCTAAAATAAAAGAATAAAGGCGATGAATAGTGGTTTCATCATGCTTGTTTTGGAGCGTCGACATGCAAGCAAGTGCAAGTTCGAGAAGAGTTAGAGCATGTCTCTTAGCTACGGGTTAGCTAACGTCGAACAGGTTGAAATAGATAAAGGGATTTTGACACTGTGACAGTAGCCATCATTTCCCACAAAAAAATAGTCATAGCGATGGAGGTTTCATAGGACCCGGTGATATGGTAGGGGAGATGCTTGAGGTTGGAACTCGCATGACAAAATTACCGCAACCTATAATATGGATCATGGTAAAATGATATGAGGGTTATTGTTGGTTCAATGAGAGGTATATCAAGGGCTGCACGGAATATATATATATATATATATATATATATATATATAGAGAGAGAGAGAGAGAGAGAGAGAGAGAGGAGGAGGATGAGGATAAGAGGAGGAAGGGGGAGTTGGATGGAGCAAGAGGGGAGGAGTGACTCGAGGGAAGTAGTAGAAGTGGGGGTGGGGAGGAAGAAGAACGGCATGGGTTTGTCGTTTTAATAAACAAGAAGGTCAAATTTGACATATTTCAACAGAAATTTGTTAACTTTAACGGTCGAATGGATGGGAGTTACCACCTAAATTTGTTGACTTCAACGGTCGAATGGATGGGAGTTACCGCAGAGTTCGTATTGTAAGAGTGGGAGAATTTATAAGATTCCTAGGATAAATATGAAAAATATACAAGGTTGAGTTGGTAATTGGCAATGTTTATAGAGTTTGTGGTGTCTCCACATTAGCTCAAAAACACCATTTCTTGGGGTTTTCTAATATTTAGAATTCTTGACGTTAACATTATAGAAGAAAGTACTTGCTTATAAACCATTGCTGATTAGAAATATAGAATTGAATATGCATTTCTTTCCCAATTTAAGGAATTGAAGACAACTTTACAACCAATAATTTCGCTGATCATATATCAACGATTTTTAGTTACCTTGCGCAAGTTTTTTATCTAATCATTGATAAAGTTAGTGCGATAGGTTTAAAGAACAACATATAGAATAACATATAGTTAGGGGTTTCATGAAAGTTAGGGCTCGCGATGAGACTTACTCGGACTCAACTCGATAAGAGCTTGTGAGCCAAGCTAGAAAAGCTATTGAGTCCGAGTCCAACTTGAATAACTGAATCATGAACATTATTGAGCCATGCGAGTTCGACTTAAGGTATGCTCAACTTGTTAACTCGACTCGATAACTCATTTTGGTTTTATTAGTTATTACACATTTTCTATTCCATACATGCATACATGATCTAAGAATATGAGGAGGAAATGATGCAACACCAACAAATTATTTGGAGTTGTTGTGATAGTAATCATTCTTTCACATAATTCCTACGTTCTCTCCAGTTTCCAAATCCATATGATTAAAAAAGTAACAAAACATATGTGGCATACCGTCCATCTCCCCACGTACATCACTACGGCTTCTCCTCTCCCATCTCCTCCATCATTTACTAGGAGGCTTCTCCTTTACTCACAAGCAACACAACCACTTATAACAACCAACATGGCTCTACAACATCCAGCTTCTCCTTCGTACAAGCAACACAAGCCGCCATACCCATCCCTCTCCACACTCACGACACTACAACTCCTCTTCCGTCTCAAAATATTATTATTATTGGGATCATC